>NC_069402.1:35139000-35151500 GCF_026875155.1 Cherax quadricarinatus
AGAAGCATGATAAAACGCAGAAACATAATAAGACAGAAAAGACTGGTGAGACGCAAATAATCTGACAAGAGGCAAAAAATTGGTGAGATGTAGGAGTTTAGTGAGATGAAGGAGTTTGATGAGACACAGACAGAGACAAGACACAAGGCTTCTCACCTCTACCAGGATGCAAAAGCGAAGGTTACAGTGTCGCTAGGACGCCACCTTTGCCCTGACCATCGTGAAGATAAACAATCAAGATTTTCCCGTATCTTTTCTCGATATTTACCGGCCTTCCAGGCAGCTCCTGGAGTGTGGAGGACCGAAGAGGAAGCAGAATAAAGAACACCGTCAAGATCTGTTTCCTCAGAGGTCGTACTCTTAAGATTTGTGTGTGTCGGGGACGATGGTGTAGCTTTTTAGGTCTCTGGAGTTTCCGGGTGTTTATATAGAAACTGGAAGGAGAATGCCAAGAAGTGAACGGCGCTTTATTACACTAATTAAAGGTACACATATTAAACCTTAACGTGTAAGTTTACAAGTGGGAGGACTGGAGAAGTGCGTATGCTGAGATGGTAGTGTAAGTAAGTTTATATAGGCACATGTACACATAAGTACAAGTATCATACATATGGATAACCCCCCCAAAAAAAAAAATCAGACAGAGTGACTTATTTCCAGCGTTTGGAAATGACAGCGTGTGTGTGAATACTGGTGGAGATGACAGTGTGTATGTGTATACTGGAGATGACAATGTGTGTGTGTGTATGTGTGTGTATGCTAGTGGAGATGAGTGTGTGTGATTACTGGTGGAGATAACAGTGTGTATGTGTATACTGGAGATGACAATGTGTGTGTGTTGGTGTGTGTGTGTGCGTGTGTGTGTGTGTGTGTGTGTGTGTGTTTTGCTAGTGGAGACGAGTGTGTGTGGATGCTGGTGGAGATAACAGTGTGTGCGTGTATACTGGAGATGACAATGTGTGTGTGTGTGTGTGTGTGTGTGTGTGTGTGTGTGTGTGTGTGTGTGTGTGTGTGCCTGTGTGTGTGTGTGTATGCTAGTGGAGATGAGTGTGTGTGGATACTGGTGGAGATAACAGTGTGTATGTGTATACTGGAGATGACAATGTGTGTGTGTGTGTGTATGCTAGTGGAGATGAGTGTGTGTGGATACTAGTGGAGATGGCAGATGGTCAGTGGTGGTGGATACAGCTTAGGGTAACTCCCATGATTCCACTTTATACCGCTCACCTCTAACCCAACACTGCCCAGTTTCGTATTCTTTTCCTCTACTGCCCTAGCATTCCCTCCACGTCTTCCCTAAATCCCTTTCCCACCCTTCCCATTCCCTTAAACCCGTTTTCTCATTCTTTCCATCTCCGCTAAATCCCATCCTCTGCCCTCTACTTTCTTTCCGTTTTACTCAACTATCTCACCCCTTCAACTTCCGTACTCATCTTCTCCCACCTCTCCCATCTCATCTCTCTCACCACCTGTGTAGGTTGTATTTTCAGATGCGACTTTCTCAAAATCTAAGTAACGTCCTTAAGTAAGCATTCGGTAAGCAAACTAACAGTCAAGTTTTTTTTTTGTCAAAATGTATATAATTTTTACAAAATCAAGGGATATTTATTACATACCTTTTGAAAATTTCCTGGAAGAGCCTTTAAAGCAAACAGAAACAAGAACTTGAAAGTTCTGACAATATATGGTTGAGATTATATTATTTGATAATTAATGAAATTTGGGAAGAATTTAAGATATATTTGACAAGTTAAAATCTTAACACTCTCATAAGGCACAGAGACCATAGGTAAACACTCTGAAGAGCAAGATCTCGGCCCTCGCAACAACTACGTGAAGTGAGTAAATACATATGAGGTCCAAGGGATTAAGATATTAACAGATAATACCAAAATATAGGCAAAACTTAGTATTAAAGCTTGTGTAGAATATAAGGAATGTCTGATAGGTCCTTGATCACTTCAGGTGTTGAATGTTGACCGTGAAGTGTTATCTTGCCCTTATATGCCTTCTGCCAATCTTTTATTTTTATAGTTCCATGACAATGTGAGAAATCAGAAAGAGCTTGGAAGTTCACTATTCTTTTCAAAGTGGTTGTTCTGCATATTATGATATCACCTATTTATTGTGATCTTATTCCATATATATATATACTTATATATAATATATATATATATATAATATATATATATATATATATATATATATATATATATATATGGACCCATAGCCTCGAAGAAATGGATAAAAAAGAAAAAAAAAAACGGCTTCAAGGAAGAATATTTGGATTTCATTCTGAATCCATTTAAATATTCCACTTCCCCTACCACCCCAACTTTTCATTCTTTTTTACCAATAGGTTTATTTTATTACATAATATGGTGCAAAAGACTGTAGAGATACATTGCTGATATAAAGATGACATATACAGTACATGAGGTGTGAGAGATACATGTCTAGTACATATAGGTACGTGTTTGTCACTGATTATAATGCGAAAATCTCATCCAGCTCCTCAGAACTGGGGCGCGTGCCCAAGATATAGCAGACATTACCCCTCTGAACAGCAGCGCTGAGTCGCTGTAACAGAAAACTAGCTGCCCTGGGGTCCCTAGTTACCCTGATGAGTCTTTTGCCTAGCTCCTTAAAGAACTTAGATGCACTCTTTCCCCATGACTGCCAATGGTCTCCGAGCCTAGGGGAACGAACATATAATGATGGGCAAGTTCTCCGTATTTTCTAGACTTTTGCGACTCCCTGAAGCTGGCAGCTGCTCCTCCTTCCTCCCTGGTGTATTGGAGATAGGTATCAGCCAAGGTAGATGTACATGTGTAGTCCCACACCACCTGCTTGCCGTCTGTCAAGGCTTGAAGTGTTATACCATCTGGACACTTTTGGATGCCATCAGATCTGTATAGTTAGGGTGGCTCTCTTATTGCTGGGCATCAGGATGTTGTGAGGCTCCTCTTGATAATGTTATTAACCTCTTCATGTCTTATAATCTTTCCCTCGGATTTACGGCACACAAGACCATGGTACCCGAATAGGTCTGCTGCTTCACTGCCACAAATACACCTGTGTTCGGCGAGAATAGGGGCGGAAAGTCGAAGGGCAACACCAATGCGGATGGTCTGTGGGTCGAGGCGTGTGCCAAGGCTGGAGTTGGGAATAGCCAAGAGAAAGTCCCCTGCATGAGGAGCTCTCACTGCCAGGAGGCGGGCTCTATCCTTCCCTGGCACTCTAGTATTGTTTCGGCTATGTTCTCCACTGCTGGGACATCCCAGTGTGACTGTTTGTAGTTGCTGGGGGTGCAGGTCTAGTTTCAGAGCCTGTCAGATTACCCCAGATCATGGCTCCGTCAACGAACTTTTGGTCATGGATTCCAATCTTGCCCATAAGATGTTCAGGGAGAATCGCTGCTACAAGTCCACTGGATGCATTGCATCCAGTTGTGGTATGGGTTGTGATATGGACATTCACTCCTCCTATCTCTTCCTCCAATGTTTTATAAATCTTTGGTAGACTTCAAGAGTTCATCTTTATTTTCTTGCTTATTTTTATTATTTATTACCCTCCTTAGTACCTTTCTGATACCTGCCCAAATTCTGTATCTTTATTGCACAACCAGAAACACCTTGCTAGTTCGAGGTCATTTTTTGAGGCATCATTTATTCTTGCACAAGAGATATGATGTTTGAAAAAGCACAGGTTGCAAGTGATCCTCGATTTCCTTCTAAGAATTTTTTTTACATATCCCACATGTATGGTGTACTGACATTCTGCCCGTATACTACTTCACTCTGTATGCCACGAAAAAAAAAAACTTATTTCCACTTTACCTTCCTCTGCACGGTGATAGTAATATGTGATATGTATTTATAGAAACTAATACCACTTTCAAGTACATTTTTAAAACTGTGGCTCTCACGACCCTTATCTGACTCAGGGCAACTTGTGATTCACTTCACTTCACTGACCCTGGCACATTCACTGATCCCTCCAGTGTCCTTGGGTAGGCCAGAAAACACTTAAATTCACAGAGCACTAATGTTGTGCTACTCCAACGCACGGGAATAACACGTGTGTGTGTGTGTGTGTGTGTGTGTGTGTGTGTGTGTGTGTGGCGGGAGAGATATAGGTAGAAGCGCAAAATAAACCCAGTGAAAGCACGGGTCCAGTGGGCACAGTAAGAGAGCACTGTATCAACGTCTGAGGTCCCAAACTATTCATCATATTTCCAGAAGATATCAGAAATACTATTGGGATAAATTTAGAAAGAAGTCTTGAAAAGGAGACTTAAGAACTACCTTCACCAGGTGCCAGTTAAAATAGGCTGTGAAGGATATGTGGGTCAGCGGGTCACCAGCAGCACCAGGCAAGCACCAGACGAGCCTGATCCAAGGTCAGACTCTGGGAGTAGAAAAACTCTCGGAGCTCATCAAAGGTATATCAAAGGTACATCAAACGTGTGTGTGTGTGTGTGTGTGTGTGTCAGAAAAATTTTCCGCTATAAATGCAGGAAATACCAGGAAGGGATAGAAATTAAACTCGAGATCTAACAAAGACTAATCACACGATTCAAACGACTCTTCTGAAACACTGTATAACTTTAGCGGGACAAGAGCTTTACCTGCTTAGTACGACTGACAGCTCTGGACGCAGAAAGAGACGCATGATAAAAGATTACCTTTAAAAAGACTGGGAATCATACCGTGAAGTGCGCGTAGGAGTCTTATTTGCTGAAAGACACCATAATAAACACGACCCGAGTTGAGTTCAAGTGACCTGGAGATAACTGCATCGTATCAGGTCAAGTGATCTGGAGATAACTGCATCGTATCAGGTCAAGTGACCTGGAGATAACTGCATCGTATCAGGTCAAGTGACCTGGAGATAACTGCATCGTATCAGGTCAAGTGACCTGGAGATAACTGCATTGTATCAGGTCAAGTGACCTGGAGATAACTGCATTGTAGCAGGTCAAGTGACCTGGAGATAACTGCATTGTATCGGGTCAAGTGAACTGGAGATAACTGCATCGTATCAGGTCAAGTGACCTGGAGATAACTGCATCGTATCAGGTCAAGTGACCTGGAGATAACTGCATCGTATCAGGTCAAGTGATCTGGAGATAACTGCATCGTATCAGGTCAAGTGACCTGGAGATAACTGCATCGTATCAGGTCAAGTGACTTGGAGATAACAGCATCGTATCAGGCCAAGTGACCTGGAGATAACTGCATTGTATCAGGTCAAGTGACCTGGAGATAACTGCATTGTAGCAGGTCAAGTGACCTGGAGATAACTGCATTGTATCGGGTCAAGTGAACTGGAGATAACTGCATCATATCAGGTCAAGTGACTTGGAGATAACAGCATCGTATCAGGTCAAGTGACCTGGAGATAACTGCATTGTATCAGGTCAAGTGACCTGGAGATAACTGCATCGTATCAGGTCAAGTGACCTGGAGATAACTGCATCGTTCAGGTCACGTGACCTATAGTTATAAAAGTAATCTTCAAGGTACAAAAAATATTAATGTCACCAACGAAATTTAATATTAAATAGAGTAATTCAATTATGCATTAAATTCCTTTTATATGAGCCTATTTATTGAAAATACAGAAGAGAAAACTAAGAATAATGATTATGAATTTTTAACGTGGAAAAAATCGAGCCTACGATAGCAGCGGCACATTTCCAAAATGTGACAAAAAAAAAATGAATGAAAAAGAAATTGCATATTATACACCTTCATTATCATATTTTCGTCCAGGACGAGATTTTTCACATTTTCAATTTTTTTGGTGCACATTTAGACTCGTTTTTATTCGGATAATGAAAATTAATTAGCGAGAATTATCAGTGCGCCAGGGATACTTTAACGTTATTTATAAGGTAATGATTTAAATACTAATTAACACCATAGCTGATATATATATATATATATATATATATATATATATATATATATATATATCAATGCACAACGCAGAAACAAGCGGGTATATACAAAGAAAGATCGCAGTCAGCAGGATTCGAAACTACTACTGAGAACGGTCAAGATTCCCATGCAGCGCTCTATCCCACTCGGCCACACAAATGCGACATGGTTGATTCTGCGTGGTGCATTGATATATTTTTTTCATTAATGTTAATGTAAAAAATTTTAATTTTGCACCAAAAGAATCTTAGAAAACTTACCTAACCTTATTATAACAAAAACAATTTATTTTAGCCTAACCCAACTAAGTATATTTTAGATTTGTTTACAATAATTTAATACTAAACAAACACAGTGAAACATATTTTTTTCGTTAGGTTCACAATGATTTTGGCGAAATTATTGCATACACAAATTTTCGCTTGTCCTACATGGCAAGATGAACGTTGCTATTTAAGCCAAGATCGCAAATTCTGCCTATTCGGCACGACATTTTATATATATATATATATATATATATATATATATATATATATATATATATATATATATATATATATATATATATATATATATATATATATATATATAATATATATATATATATATATATAATATATATATATATATATATATATATATATATATATTTAGTCTATATTTAGCCGAATATGTAAAACTGGTCAATTAGCAATAACTCATTTAAAATTAAGTCCTTTCTAAAATTTTCTCTTATACGTTTAAAGATATATATTTTTTTATTATTGTTGATGTAAAAATTTATAATTTTGCACCAAAAGAATCTTAGAAAACTTACCTAACCTTATTATAACAAGCCCAATTTATTTTAGCCTAACCCAACTAAATATATTTTAGATTTGTTTACAGTAATTTAATACTACTAAACAAACACAGTGAAACATATTTTTTGCGTTAGGTTCAGAATGATTTTGGCGAAATTATTGCATACACAAATTTTCACTTGTCCTACATGGCAAGATGAACGTTGCTATTTAAGCCAAGATCGCAAGTTCTGCCTATTCGGCACGACATATATATATATATATATATATATATATATATATGTGTGTGTGTGTGTGTGTGTGTGTGTGTGTGTGTGTGTGTGTGTGTGTGTGTGTGTGTGTGTGTGTGTGTGTGGTGTGTGCGTATGTGTGTATGTGTTTGCGTGTGTGTGTGTGTGTGTTATACGTGTGCGTGTGCGCGCGCGCGTTTGTGTGTGTGTGTGTGTGTGTGTGTGGGGTGTGTGTGTGTGTGTGTGTGTGTGTGTGTGTGTGTGTGTGCGTATGTGTGTGTGTGTTTGCGTGTGTGTGTGTGTGTGTACTCACCTATTTGTGGTTGCAGGGGTCGAGTCCTAGCTCCTGGCCCCGCGCGTGTGTGTGTACGTGTGCGTGTGTGTGTTTTGCCGAATAGGTAAAATTGGTCAATAAGCAAGAACTCATTTAAAATTATGTCCTTTCTAAAATTTTCTCTTATACGTTTGACGATAATTTTTTTTAATTTATGTTAACGTAAAAAATCATAATTTTTGCGCCCCAAAAAAAAAAAAAAACTTTGAAAACTTCCCTAACCCTGTTATAACAAGCGCAATTTAATTTAGCCTAATCTGACTAAATATATATCAGATAAGTTTACAATAATTTAATAATTAACAAACACAATGATATATATATATTTTTTCCATAGGTTCAGAATGATTTTTGCGAAATTATAGCATCCACAAATTTTCGCTTGCCTTATTCGGCAAGAAGAGCATTGCTATTTAAGCCAAAATTGCAAGTTTTACCTATTCGGCACGACATATATATACTATATATATATATATATATATATATATATATATATATATATATATATATATATATGTATATATATATATATTTATATATATATATATATATATATATATATAATAATATATATACATACATATATATATATATATATATATATAAAATATATATATATATATATATATATATATATATATATAATATATATAATATATATAGCCTACTCCTTTCCCGATCATAACAGCGCAAAATATAAAGTACCCACAGAAACTAATTAATCTCATACATGGATTCAATTCGAATGGAGATTCAGATTGTGAAAAGGGAAGCCGCGTGAGCGACTTTAATATGGAACTACCCTGGATTAATAAGTTTTTTTAATCCAGCATTATGACGTAAATTATAACACATTCCAATTATTCATTAATTAAGTCAGTGCAAAAAATTCCAATTACTCATTAATTATGTAAATTAAAACACATTTTAATGACTCATTATTTAGATAAACTATAAGCTATTATATACATGACCGAGTTATTTTCGAGGTTTATATCCACATCACGAAAATTTATATAGAATTATGAGAACATATTAAAATAGGCAGTAAAGTAAGAAAAAACTTTGCTTTTATGGGGACAACTTGTAGCTCTGTGTAGAGCTTTATTAAGTCAGGATAAAACTCCAAAGCTGTACACAGAGTGACACATTGTCCCAATAAGAGTCTTTAGTTGAAAGTGTATTTTCTTATAGTCAGCAATACGAGACTTGGGCCTAGCTAAGGATAGGTAAAAAAATTTAAGGTAATGCTTGTAACCCATATATCTTAATAATATTAAGGTAGGTTGCCTTAAAGATGTGCAGGGAGATTATGAGGAATGACTCTTTGTATTCTGAATATTCAATTCCTCACACACGCTAAGCTTGACTCTCTGATTATTATGAAGTCAATGTCATCACTAAGGGCACTGGACTCATAAAATGACTCAAACAAACAGATGATCGGAGAAACTAGATATAAATAGTCCCAACTCAGAGCAAGGGGAATTGTTGTATACATTTTTCTTTCATGGATTCCGTCAAACATTGAATTACTCCTTCGTGATGAAGTTGTTTAGTTAGTCAGACAAAGTATCATGAAAGAAAATGTAGAATATGTAGAATAATGTAGCATTATTATTATAAATATTAGGACATAAATAATGAAAGTGAGCGTTGTAGAAATACAGTTAGAAGCCTAAATAACTACGACAACATGACCATATAAATGAATATGTACGGAGCAACTTGTAATGCAAACAGACAGATGTAGTAGCCAGGCTTAAGTCTGGTTACAAGTACTTCTGTGATATGCTGTGATTGGGTCTTCAGTTTCTGCTTGTGAGGATGGGCGTTTTAGGCTGCATATCTCCAAAACCAAGCCCATGATGACACTCTTCAGGTCACTTGTTCTATCTAGGCTGGAATATTGCTGCACACTAACAGCACCTTTCAAGGCAGGTGAAATTGCTGACCTAGAAAATGTACAGAGAACCTTCACGGCGCGCATAACGGAGATAAAACACCTCAATTACTGGGAGCGCTTGATGTTTCTGAACCTGTACTCCCTGGAACACAGGCGGGAGAGATACATGATTATATACCCCTGGAAAATCCTAGAGGGACTAGTACCGAACTTGCACACGAAAATCACTCACTGCTAAAGCAAAAGACTCGGCAGACGATGCAGCATCTCTCCAATGAAAAGCAGGGGTGTCACTAGCACGTTATGAGACAATGCAATAAGTATCAGGGGCCCGAGATTGTTCAACTGCCTCCCAGCATACATAAGGGGGATTACCAATAGACCCCTGGCTGTCTTCAAGCAGGCACTGGACAAGCGCCTAAAGTCGGTACCTGACCAGCAGGGCTGTGGCTCGTACGTTGGATTGCGTGCAGCCAGCAGTAATAGCCTGGTTGATCAGGCTCTGATCCACCATGAGGCTTGGTCACAGACCGGGACGCGGGTGCGTTGATCCCCGGAACTCTCTCCAGGTAAACTCCAGGTAAACCCTGTTTCCGTCAGGGAAAAAATAAACTCAATGAGCCAGCACATGGTAGAGTTTCCGTGGAAAGACCTAAACTTTGGCCTTATAAGCTGGAATAGTGAGTGATCAATGAGGACATGACTCACGAAATCCCAATTACACGATTGCAAACAAACCATACCACGGGTGGGGTTTGAACCCGCGGTTAGAGAGTCTCAAAACTCCAGACCGTCGCGTTACCCAGTGGCTAACGCGACGGTCTAGTGTTTTGAGACTCTCTGACCGCTGGTTCAAACCCCACCCGTGGTATGGTTTAGTCAGAGAGGACTTGGTGGGGAGCCATGGTGCTGGGTAGAGCCCTGTCTCTGGGTGAAGAGGTGGAGCTTTCCTGGAGGAGCTTGACTCAGGTATACTCCTTGTGGAAGCTATGCTCTGAATTAGCTGCTGATGAAGCTGGAGTCTGTTTTATATTATAAGCAAATATACCGTATTTTACGGCGTCGAAGACCCTTTTTTATTTTCCCAAAAATAAGTCTCGAAAATTTACTCAGAGTCTTGGAGTCCAAAGTACTGTTTGTCTTCTTTTCCAAAATTTACCCAATCAGAATTGAGGAAATTGGCGTCCTCGACATCAGAGCGTCTTGTTCGCAGTAAAATACGGTATTCATTTGAGTTCTGTTTATTGTATCTCCCTATCTCAAATACCTTGTATGGTATCTTCCCAGATATCTTGGTATCAGATCCCTTTCTCGGTAACCAAGTACACTGTTGTAATAATTAGTTAAATATTAATAAATTGCAATAGCGTGAAGGACAGTATTTAATCTGTATACGACCGAATATTAGCTAAGTGGTAAGGTAGAATTTAAGTAGAATTGAGTCAAGTTCCCAGTAGTGTGCAGTGAAGTGAGATGGTGTCTTCATTGTCTTACCTCGATGGTTTGGTAGACACACAGATGATCAAGCTAAATGCAATGTATGTGGTTAGCCTTATGGATACTGCTTAGAACACGATGTGCTTCATTGTCCACTTACCGATGAATATAGAGATACACCATATACTTACCTATGTAATATGTCAAGGCATTTGATACCAAATATATTAAGCAAATATCCTAAATTTGCTTGCAATAGATTAGACAATTGTAGATATAGATTAAGATGTTATCATGTTAACCCCTTTTGGGAATATAGGGTTACCTGGAGGTTATTCCGGGGATCAACGCCCCCGCGGCCCGGTCCATGACCAGGCCTCCCGATGGATCAGGGCCTGATCAACTAGGCTGTTACTGCTGGCCGCACGCAGTCCAACGTACGAGCCACAGCCCGGCTGATCCGGCACTGACTTTAGGTATCCGTCCAGCTCTCTCTTGAAGGCAGCCAGGGGTTTATTGGCAATTCCCCTAATGCTTGATGGGAGGCTGTTGAACAGTTTTGGGCCCCGGACACTTATGGTGTTTTCCCTTAGTGTACCAATGGCGCCCCTACTTTTTATTGGGGGCATTTTGCCCCCAAAATCTAATTTTGAAGACATTTTTTTTCTAAGTTGACAAAATTTCCCTGAATAAATTCTTTTGTTCCTACGTAACTATTAGAGTGTCAGTGCCAGCACATTGAAGATGTATTGAATTTTATTTGATGAAAACAAAATATACAAGATCTCTCAAATCTACCTCCGTTTCCATCTCAATCTGTCTCTCATCACTCCGGTCTCCCGTCATTACCAGATTTCTCCCTACTTTCTAATCGCCCCTCTCCCTCTTGCCCCTACCTCTTCTCTTCTCTCACCACTCTCTATCCACGTCCCTCTTGACCGCCCTCCAGCCCCGACACACTATCCTCTGCCTCCCTACTGACCGCTACCTGCCAAAACCCCCCCTACCGCCCTTATCAGCTCCTCCACCTACAAACCTCCTCTCCCCTCCCTCCCTCTCTACCCCCCCAATCCTCTGCTGCCAAACCCCTCCCTCCTTATCCAGTTCCCAAAGGTTTCTCCTTCACCGGCGCTCGATCCCTCCCTTGTGCTGGCGTCGTACTCTCCAGGGAACATCTCTTAAAAGTTTTTCACCCAAGTAGTCTGAACTGACATTTTAGGAAATTTTAAACTCCATTAGTTGAGTTTCAAACCAACTTTTGACAGTGACGAAGTTAGGAAGTTAGAGGTAGATAGAAAAATATGCACACATAAAAATGCATACATACACACACACACACACACACCACACACACACACACACACACACACACACACACACACACACACACACACACACACATACATACATACACACGCACGCACACACGCCAGGAAGTGGAATAGCCTAGCAAATGATGTAGTTTGAGGCAGGAACCATACATAGCTTTAAGACGAGGTATGACAAAGCTCAGGAAGCAGAGAGAGAGAGAGAGAGAGAGAGAGAGAGAGAGAGAGAGAGAGAGAGAGAGAGAGAGAGAGAGAGAGAGAGAGAGAGAGAGAGAGAGAGAACCTAGTAGCGATCAGTGAAAAGGCGGGGCCAGGAGCTGAGTCTCGACCCCTGCAACCACAATTAGGTGAGTATAATTAGGTGAGTATAATTAGGTGAGTACACACACACACACACACACACACAAACAAACACACACACACACACACACACACACACACACACACACACACACACACACACACACACACACACACACACAACAAACACACACACACACACACACACACACACACA
>NC_069402.1:35156500-35186044 GCF_026875155.1 Cherax quadricarinatus
CCTTCGACACAGTTCCTCACAAGAGGTTACTGCAAAAGCTAGAGGATCAGGCACACATAACAGGAAAGGCACTGCAATGGATAAGAGAATACCTTATAGGGAGGCAACAACGAGTCATGGTACGTGACGAGGTGTCAAAGTGGGCGCCTGTGACAAGCGGGGTTCCACAGGGGTCAGTCCTAGGACCTGTGCTGTTCTTGGTATATGTGAATGACATAACGGAAGGGATAGACTCAGAAGTGTCCTTGTTTGCGGACGATGTGAAGTTAATGAGAAGAATCAAATCGGATGAGGATCAGGCAGGATTACAAAGAGACCTGGACAGGCTACAAGCCTGGTCCAGCAACTGGCTCCTTGAGTTTAACCCCGCCAAATGCAAAGTCATGAAGATTGGGGAAGGGCAAAGAAGACCGCAGACACAATATAGTTTAGATGGCCAAAGTCTGCAAACCTCACTCAAGGAAAAAGATCTGGGGGTGAGTATATCACCGAGCATATCTCCTGAGGCGCACATCAATCAGATAACTGCTGCAGCATACGGGCGACTGGCAAACCTACGGATAGCGTTCCGATACCTCAGTAAGGAGTCGTTCAAGACTCTGTATACCATTTACGTCAGGCCCATACTGGAGTATGCAGCACCAGTTTGGAATCCACACTTAGTCAAGCACGTCAAGAAATTAGAGAAAGTGCAAAGGTTTGCAACAAGACTAGTGCCAGAGCTACGGGGATTGCCCTACGAAGAAAGGTTGAGGGAAATCGGCCTGACGACACTGGAGGCCAGGAGGGTCAGGGGAGACATGATATTGACATATAAAATACTGCGCGGAATAGACGAGGTGGACAAAGACGGGATGTTCCAGAGATGGGACACAGACACAAGAGGTCACAATTGGAAGTTGAAGACTCAGATGAATCAAAGGGATGTTAGGAAGTATTTCTTCAGTCATAGAGTAGTCAAGCCGTGGAATAGCCTAGAAAGTGAAGTAGTGGAGGCGGGAACCATACATAGTTTTAAGGAGAGGTATGATAAAGCTCATGGAGCAGGGAGAGAGAGGACCTAGTAGCAATCAGTGAAGAGGCGGGGCCAGGAGCTATAACTCGACCCCTGCAACCACAAATAGGTGAGTACAAATAGGTGAGTACACAGACACACACATTTACCCTGGGCAGTATTCACATAACATTTGCTCGGAAGACAGGAACCTTCCCCAAGATCTTTACCCAATATAACCCAAGAAAGCTGCTGTAATTTATGCGATTTAATTCCGTTGAGTTCGTTCCCTCCTCTCCAAGATGTCACCCAAAGTAGCTGACCAGCTACTCGTAATAATATTTTTTGAGATTGATTTACTGCTCTTGCAAATGGCTAGACTGAATTCAGTGTTTCATTTTTACAGTATGCAATGTAATACGTCATATTGTGTTTTATTATTACATTTATGTTAAGTGAACTTTCAAAAAACATTCATTGATTTTTTTTTTTGCAAGCAAAATTATAATGCATTGCATATTTGCTCTATTACTCACCGCAATGTATTTTTTTATAGTGACGTCCATGCACTACATTTCTTCCAGGTGTATTGCCTAGTACATTTTATTTTTTTTTGCCGTGATATAAGATACACTTCAGAGGTATACCGGGCTGTGTTTAGAGAGTTAGCATAAATACAGATTTTTGTCAACAGAGTTTCAGTTGAACTGTTCCAGGTGCCGAGCGCCTACAGAGTCGCCCCTTTAATTTTTTAATCTTACGTTCTCACGTTACCAATCAAACTCTTTCGATATTCCCAGTTTTTTATGGACAACGATTTTCTTATTACTTGATTTATTGATTTAAAAAGAGTTTTTAACTTTTTTTTTAATCTTTGAGATTTTTTTTAAAAAAAACCCCATTTTTGAAACTAATTTGCTAAATTTAAATTTTTTTTTAGTGCCTTCGAATTTGTTTAAAAATGCATGAAAACATTTAGATGTTCTTCTCAGGCATTTTTTTTTGGTATTTTTGCGGAAATAAAGAATACATGTATGTATGTATACATTATTTATGTTGCTGTATGCACATATGCAGTACGTATGTATAATTCAAACAGCCCCGGGCAAAACCTTAGTTTTCCTTGAGGACGTCTACTCCTTCTCAAGGTGAGGGTCCCCCCCCCAGTTCTAGAGGTGGTTTACCTCCCTAAATTTTAATTATATATATATATATATATATATATTATATTTATAAAATTATATATATATTTTAAGTAAATGCAAGGGGGGAAGGTAAAGGGGAGAGACAAAGAGAAGAAAGAAAGTGGTGAGCAAGTAAAAAGAGAGCAAATGAAGAGGGGTGAGATTTTACAACAATTTTGTTGAAAATAAAAAAAAGTTTTGGGAGTGAGATTAATAAGTTGAGGAACCCTAGGGAACGAATGGTTTAAACAGTTAAAAATAGGGAGGAGAGTTATTAAATGGAGAGTTAGAGGTTTTGGGGAAAGATGGAGGGAATTTTTGAAGAATTGTTAGATGTTGTTAAGATAGGGAGGTTTGATTTGTGAAGGGAAGGGAAAGGAATAACATCTTTTAGGGGAGGAGGAGCCAGTTGTGAATGTGGGGAAGTGTGGGGCGTGATAAAAAAAAAGGGGGGAAGGCAGGTAGGATTGAGGGATTAAGATAGAAATGTTAAAAAAGCAGGTGGGGATTTTTTTTGGGAGTGGTTGGGTGCTATTATATAATAAATGTATGGAAGGGGGAAAGGGTCCTAGGGTTTGGCAGAGAGATGCTAGTCCTTTGTAAAAAGGGAAAAAGGGGATAAAAGAGGTGTAAAAAAATTTGGGGGAATAACTGTTGAGTATACCGGGAAAAAGTGTAGACAGAGTTTTTAGTGAAAAAATTAAGAGTAGACAGAGAGTAGGATAGCGATGAAAAAGATTTTGGGAAAGGTAGGGGGTGTTAGACCAAATGTTTACGTGAAACTTTAAAAGGAACAGTTTTTAGATAGGGGTTTTAAAGAGGTTTTTTGGGGCATTTATATTTGGGAAAAGCTTTTGACAGGGTGAAGGGGACAAAATTGGGGCAGTGTTGCAGGTGTAGGGAATAGGAGGTGGTACTGAAAGCGGGGAAAGGGTTTTTTTATGAGGATAGTGAGGCTCAGGTTAGATTGTAGGAGGGGGGAGATTTTTCTCTAAAAGTAGGCCTTAGACATGGATGTGTGAGTCGCCATGGTTGTTTTTTTATTTATAGTGGGTAGTAAAGAATGAATCGCGGGTGGTGGCAAGGGGGTGGGGGGTTAAAAGATCACTTGCAGCTAACAATACTACAATCCCGCAAACCGCCCCCGAGGGTCCCATCTATCCTTGAAGAATGAAAAGCCCTTAGCATGGGACAAACCCTTGTGTTCCACAGGCGGACACCTGCACCCACACATTCGGGCGACAGGAGGAGTTGGATCCAAGGGGGAAAAAAGATCGGCGGTACAGAGACAGCCAACATCTAATTTGTCTCAGTGGTATCAGAGCCCTTGGGGCTTTGGGGGAAAAAAAGTCACAGTTTCCTGAAGGAACGGGGTTCCCAGACCCCCTCGAACCACCAGAGACCCGAAGGCGCCATTTCATTTTCCCAGCGCCCAGCGTGGCCATCCAGAGGGGAAATGCTTCTGCTACTTGGCTTGCACCGGCTTGGAGGAGTGGAGGAGTTTCAAAACCTCGATATATTGTACCAATGTTTTAAATGATTGTTTTTTTTTGTCAATGCATTCTGTGTTTTAAATAAAGGTCACATAGAATAAAGGGGCTGGTAGGAAAAGAAAATTTTGCAGCTCCTGGGGAATTTGGTTTTCCTGAAGTCGTTTATCCTTCTCTGTGTGAGGGGTCTGCAGTCGAGAACTAAGGTGGTACGTCCCTTTTATAAATATATATATAATAATAATATAATTATATTATTTATATAATTTTTTAAATATATATATATAATATATATATTAATATTTTTTAATATTTAACCTGTTGCCACGTATAGCAGGGGGGAAAGGTAAAATGTGAGGCTGGCGCAATAACAAAGGCTTCTTTTCCTCACTAACGATTTGCTTTTTTGGAAAAGGGATTAAAGCTTTGGGAATTTTTTTTGGGTTTGGTATCAAGTCTGTGTAAATGTGTTTTTGTTTAGTTGTGCAGTTTTATTTTTTTGTATGTGAGCGAGTATATTTCAACTAACGTGCTTGCTGGAAAATCTTGCTTTTTTGGCTTTAGCTGTCAAATTTTCTTGTGGGGTAAAGGGTGCTAGATGGTGACAACTAAAATTTTTATTCCTTTTCCTTTCTTTTTTTTCTTCTTTTTTTTTCTTTTCCACTTTTTTCTCCTTTTTCTTTTTTCTTCTTTATAAAAATTTTTTTCTGTTTCTTCCTCCTCTTCTTCTTCTGCATCTTTCCGTTTCAAAAATTTTTTCTGAATCTTCTTCCATTTTTCTATTTTTATTATTATTATTTTATTATTATTATTATTATAAAAATAAAAAAAATAATTATTATTTTATTATTATTATTATTATTATTATTATTATTATTTTAATGTTATTAATTTATTATTATTATTATTACTGTTATTTCCATTATTATATTATTTTATTTTATTATTATTTTTAAAATTTTATATGGTTATAGAATAGAAAATTATGAAAAATAAAGATTAATAAGTGGATCCCAAAACGCTTAGTACCCAATTGTACCTTGGCAGGGTATTTAAAGGCCAGGCGAGCAGACATTATAACACTCCTTCTTTTCCCGGAAGCGATTATGGCTACTGAAAAATGACTTAAAAAAATTTTAAATTTGGCATATACACAATAACAAACCCGTATTAAACAGTGACATTAATATGAAGGGTACAATTATTTTGGGGGCGATTAACTGATGTTTTTATAAAGGGAGGTTTTTTGGGTGGCCCCGATAATGTGTGTGTGTGTGTGTGAGTACTCCCTATTTTACTCACCTATTTTTGGGTTTCAGGGGGGCGATCATAGCTTTGGCCCCTCCTCTTCACTGATTGCTACAGGTTCTCTCTCTCCCCGCTCCATGAGCTTTTCATACTTTTGCCTTAAAACTATGTAGGGGGTTCCCCCCCTCCCCTACTTCACTTTCTAGGTATTCCACGGTTGACTACTCTATGACTGAAGAAATACTTCCTAACATCCCTTTGATTCACTGGGCTTCAACTTCCAATTGTGACCTCTCGTGTCTTGTCCCCTCTCGGAACATCCCCTCTTTGCCCCCCCGTTATTCCGCGCAGTATTTTATATGTCGTTACTGTCTCCCCCGACCCTCCTGGCCTCCAGTGTCGTCAGGGGGGATTTCCCTCAACCTTTCTCGTGGACAATCCCCCTAGCTCGGGACTATCTTGTTGCAAACCTTTGCACTTTCTCAATTTCTTGCGTGCTTGACTAGGTGTGGATTCCAAACTGGTGCGCATACTCCAGTATGGGCCCGACGTAATGGACCAGAGTGTACCAAATGGTACACTGAGGGATCGGAAAAGCTTCGTAGGTTTGCCAGGCGCCCGTATGCTGCAACAGTTATCTGATTATGTTGCCCTCAGGAGATTGCTCGGTGTTTACTCACCCCCAGATTTTTTCCTTGAGGAGGTTTTTTCAGACCCTTTTGGCCCTCTAAACTATATTTTGGTCTGCGGTCTTTTTTGCCCTTCCCCCCAAACTTATGACTTTGCATTTGGGGGGGTTAAACTAAAAAGGGGCCAGTTGCTGGACCGGCTTGTGCCTGTCCCGGTCTCTTTGTGTCCTGCCTGATCCTCATCCCATTTGTTTTCTTTTTAAATTCACATCGTCCGCAAACAAGGACACTTCGGTTATCCCTTCCGTTATGTCATTACATATACCAAGAAAAGCCAGGTTCCCAGGACTGACCCCTGTGGAACCCCGCTTTTCACAGGCGCCCCCTTTTAACCCCTCACGTACCTGATTTGTTGTTCCTCCCTGTAAGGTATTCTTTATCCATTGCAGTGCCTTTTTCCCGTTAGGTGCCTGTCCTCTAGTTTGCATAACCTCTTGTGAGGAATGTGCGAAGGCCCTTTTTGCAGTCCAAAAAAATGCGTCGACCACCCCCCTCTCTCTGTCTTTCTTCTGTACCGTATAAAACTCTAATAGGTTTGGACACGGATTTTTCCCCCCCTGAAACCATGCTGGTTGTCAATTATACACTTGTTTTCTTTCCAGGTGCTCCACCACTCCTCCTATATCTTCTCCATGACCTTGCATACTATACACGTTAGTGATACAGGGCTGTAGTTTAGGCCTCATGTCTGTCTCCCTTTTTGAAATTTGGGGCTCATTTGCCATCTTCCATATCGGGGGGTTGCCCAGTTTCAAATGGTGTTGAAGTCTTTGTTAAGGTACACACAATTCCCTTTTTGAAAATTGGGGGCTAATTTGCCACTTCCATACCCCGGGGAGTTGCCCCACGGAGAGTTTGTCTGGTCCACCGCCTTTGAGTGTCAAATTGCATAGCGCTCTTCACCTCCCCCTTGGTTATTGTACCTCATCCAGCACTTGTGGTAACCCCCCCCCTCTGATTTCCTGGAGTCCACTGGTTTCCATGTAAATTTCTTCTTTAAATCTTGGGGGCTCCTGGCATACCCCCGGTCGTTTCTTGTGAATTCCCCTCACCCCTTTCCCCAGTCGATTACCTGGTCCTTGACTGTTGTTTTCTCCTGATGTGGCTGTACAACAGCTTCGGGTCAGTCTTGACTTTCGATGCATGTCATTTTCGTATTGCCCTGAGCCTCCCTTTTACTGTGTATTCGTTTTTGGCTCTTTGGCTAATTCTTTTTTCCTGATTTCTGTTTCTTACCTTTTCCCTTCTCTAGTTACCTGTTTTTGCCTCCTACACCTTTGGGTGAACCAAGGGTTTCTGTTCTTCCCCTTATTTTGTTTCCTTGGGGGAAAAAACCTCTCCTCTCCTCCTTGCATTTTTTTGACATGTCCATCATTTCTTGTATGGTTTTTTCCGTCGTTCCCCTCCCCCCTGAAGTTTTAAAAAGAAGTTCCTCGCCTGAGTATTCCCCATTTTTTAGTTTGGTTTTTTTCCCCCTTTCCTGCTGCTCCTCCATTGGAGCTCAACTATGTGTCGAAGCACAGAAAACCCCATGACACAGCTCCCAGGGGCCTTTATACATGATATCCCGAGTCGAACACTCAAGGTGAATTTCAAGGTCCTTTTTGCGGTTTCCTCTCCTCTTCTCTGGTAGTGTCTTAAAATGTTGATGCATGAGGTTTTCCAGTACCACATCCATCATCTTGGTCTCCATTTTCAGGACCCCCATGGGGCTCCAGGGGTTTTTCCCCGTCAAATTCTTTTGATTGAATTTCCCCATAACTAGTAAATTTTCTCCCCCCCTGTGTGCTCTCCTGGCCCCTCGGCTAGGGGTTGACCATTCCTGTTGCTTTCGTATTTTCCTTGGCCTCCTGCAGTTTGTGGTGGGTTGTACATTATGCGATTATCACCTTATGTCCCTCAACTGGATTGTTCCACTAAGTAGTCCCCTTTTGCCCGTGCCATCCATTCCTTCCATTTTTCAAAAACCCCCCGGTTTTTAATGACAGTGCAAAATCCCCCTCCCCCTTCCTCCCTCTGTCTTTTCCTGGGATTTGATATCCGGATGGAAAGATTTAACTGTTATTATTCTAGCGAGTTTTTTTTCTGTGAGTGCATTATGTTGGGGTGTCTCCTTTTTTTTCGTGCCCTCCTCATACTTTTTGTTTTTTCCTTGCATTTGTATACCACACCTTCAACTTTTTTCTAAGATTGTGGTCTGGGAGGTGTATTGGGGTTGGGGATCAAGTGGAGAACGATAAGGAAACTTTGGAGTGGTTGCGTGGGGGTGGAAGGTGGAGTTTTTAGTGTGTATGCAGTGGGTGGGGGCATTGATGTGGACATGGGTGTTTTGGTTTAGATGTGTTTGGTTTGCACTTGGGTTGACCTGGTTTTTGTGAGGCTTCTATAGGATAGTTGGGAGGGAGGCTGTATTTGATTTCCTGTGGTCTGGGATCTCCTGTTGTCTTCTCATCCCTCTCTTTCCTCCTCTCCGCCTTTGTACCATCTTCTCTGTTTCTGCTTTCTGCTTGCTGTTCTGTCGCGATCGAGATACCCTTCCTGTATGTCGGCATGTCCCTTAATCGTTTTTGACTTTTCCTTGCAGGATCCTTGTTTCTGAGTCTCCGATTTGCCCTTGAAAGTCCACTTTCACTGGCCCAGGTTCTTTTTTTTTTATCCATACCCCCCTATTCTCCGAATTTTCCAGCTGGGTCATGTCGTTCTTCTCCTATTGCTTTCATGATGCTTTCATTTGCTTCTTTTTTTTCCTCCTTGTTTTCTTTCTCCCTCATATGTTTCCTCACTCTGTAAACTCTTCCTGGAGCTCCATTAAGCAAAGACTGACCTCACCCTTTCCATTCTCCCACTGCATATCCTGTGTATCCTCTCATTCAATTTGATTTCCTCCATTGAAGCTTATCCTTCCTTCAGTTTCACTAGCTAATGTACTTGGGTCAGTGGCCTGTCATTTTCCCTTCTCGGCTTTCCTGGGCTCTGCTGTGGTCTGTTAGGTGCCTCCACATATAGCTTAGCTCTTTCATTTACTACAGTCTCCATGAGTTGAGCTTCTACACATGCAGTTTTGCTCTTCTTTCCTACCATCCCCTGATTTGTGACTGAGGGGGGATAGCAGTCTCTTTGTCAATCCCAAAATGTTCTTTAGTTCTTTAGGCTGTTTCAGATTTATAGTTCCACTCTTCTAATAAACTTGTATCCTGGACCTCTGCATGCTTTGACTTTGCACTCCAACTTCATGCTTTCCATGTCTATCATCTTGTCCATTCTCATGACTATAAGTTTTCTAGTTTCTTTTCCCATTCATTGTTCCCAATTTTGTGTGGTCTGCATGCCCCAATCGTCCTTTGGTTTCCTCCTCCTGTCCCTTGGTTTTTCTTGTTGCTCGTTGGCCAACCCCATTTTTGTTGTATCCTGATTGCTCAAGTGGGAAACCTATGTAATTCTGTATGATAGGTTAGTATTGAGTATGTCAGAGTGTGGGGTGAGGGGGGAGGTTGAGAGGAACTGTGGCTATGTGGGAGAAGTAGTGGGACAAGGGGGTGTGGTTAAGGAGAGTGATAGCAAGTGGGTGAGTGGGAGTGGGAGAGAGGGGGTAGGAGGGAGAGGTGGGGATGGGAGTGGGGGAAAGGAGGGAGAGGTGGGGAGGGGGAAGGTTGAATGAGGGAGGGGTGGGATCAGGTGAAGGAGGGATGTCGGTGGGGATTGGGGGAGTGTAATGTGAGTCTGGCACAATGTTGTGTGTGTGGTTGTGTTGTGTGCGTCATGCTGTCTGGTGTGGTGTGTTGAGTGTGTGTGTGTGGGTGTGTGTGTGTGTGTGTCGGTGTGTGTGTGTGTGTGTGGTGTGTGTGTGTGATGTGTGTGTGTGTGATGTGTGTGTGTGTGATGTGTGTGTGTGTGTTGATGTGTCGTGTGTGAGGCGTGGGTGTGTGTGTGTGTGTGTGTGTGTGTGTGTGTGTGTGTGTGTGTGAGGTGTGTGTGGGTGGGTGATGTGTGGCGTGGCGGGTGATGTGTGTCGGGTGTTATGATGGGTGTGTGTGGAGTGTGTGTGGGGGTGTGTGGATGTGTGCTGGGTGGTGTGTGGTGTTGTGTGGATGTGGGTGGGTGTTGTGGGGTGATAGTCGTGGTGTGTGTGGGTGTGGCTGTGTGTTGTGTGTGTGTTGTTGTTGTGTGGTGTGTGTGTGTGTGTCTGTCTGTCTGTCTGTCTGCTGTGTGTTGTGTGTGTGTGTTGTGTGTGTGTGTTGTGTTTGTGTGGTGTGTGTGTGTGTGTGTATCTCATCTAGTTGTACTCTCCTAGTTAAGGTTGCTCAGGGGTCGAGTCAAGCTCCTGGCCCCCGCTCTCTTCAGTGGTCGATACTTTGTGTGTATGTGTTGTGTGTGGTGTGTGTGTGCGGTGTGGGTGTGTGGTGTGTGTGTGTATGTGGTACTCACCGTATTTGTACTCAACCTATTTGTGGTTGCAGGGGTCGAGGTCAATTGCTCCTGGCCCCGCTCTTCAATGATTGCTACTAGTCCTCTCTCTCCCTTGCTCCATAAGCTTATCATACTCGCCTTAAAACTATGTATGGTTCCCGGCCTCCACTACTTCACTTTCCTAGAATATTCCACGACCTTGGACTACTCTATGACTGGAAAGAAATACTTCCAACACCCTTTGATTCATCTGAGTCTTCAACTTCCAATGTACCTCTTGTTATGTGTCAATTCTGGACATTCTGTCTTTGTCCACCCTGTCTATTCTGTGCAGTATTTTATATGTCGTTCTCATGTCTCCCCTGAACCTCCTGGCCTCCTCAGAGTCGTCAGGCGATTTCCTCAAAAAAAACCTCTTTTCTTCGTACGGACAATCCCGTAGCTCTTGGTTGCCAAACCTTTGCACTTTCTCTATTTTCTTGACGTGTTGACTAGGTGTGGATTCCAAAATGGTGTGCTGCATACTCAGTATGGGCCTGACGTAAATGTTAACAAGTGTCTTGAACGACTCCTTATTGGAGGTATCGGATATACACTATCCGTTAGGTTTTTGACAGGCGCCCGTAGGCTGCTGCAGTATCTGATTTATGTGCGCCTCAGGAGATATGCTCGGTGTTCTATACTCACCCCCAGATCTTTTTCTTGAGTGAGGTTTGCAGGTACTTTGGCCATCTAGAACTTTATTGTGTTGCGGTCTTCTTTGCCCTTCCCCAATCTTCCATGACTTTGCATTTGCAGGGTTAAAACCTCAGGTGCAGTTTCTGGGACAAGGCTGTAGCCTGTCCAGGTCTCTTTGTAGTCCTGCCTGATCTCATCGATTTGATTCTTCTCATTTAACTTACTCATATCTGCAAAACAAAGGACCACTTCTGAGTCTATCCCTTCCGTTATGTCGTTCACATTACAAGAACAGCCACAGGGGTCCTAGGACTGACCCCTGTGGAACTAACACCCCGCTTGTCACAAGCGCCCACTCTGACATGACACCTCGTCACGTACATGATCGTTTGTTGCCTCCCTGTCAGGTAATTCTCTGATCCATTTGCAGGTCTTTCCCTGTTATGGGGTCTGATCTTCTAGCTTTTTCAGTAAACCTCTTGTGAGACTGTGTCGAAGGCCTTTTTGCAGTCCATAAAAATGCAGTCGATCCACCCCTCTCTTCTTGTCTTACTTCTGTCACTTGATCATTAAACCTCTAGTAGGTTTGTGACCAGGATTTTCTTCCCTGAAACCTGTGGTTGTCAATTTTACCTTGTTTCTTTCCAGGTGCTCCACCACTCTATCCTTGATGATCTTCTCATGACCTTGCATACTATTGACACTTTAGTGATAAAGGTCTGTAGTTTAGTGCCTCATGTCTGTCTCCCTTTTTAAGAATTGGGACTACATTTGCCATTCTTCCATACCTCAGGGAGTTGCCCCGTGTCAAATGATGTGTTTGAAGATCTTTGTTAATGGCACACACAATATCTCTGCTCCCTCTTTAGGACCCACGGAGAGATGTTGTTCTGGTCCCACCGCCTTTAGGTTGTCAAGTTCGCCATATGCTGCTTCTTCACTTCTCTCCGCCTTGGTTATATGTACCTCATCCAGCACTTGCTGGTGTATCCCCCCCTCTGTTCTGATTTCCTGGGGAGTCCTATGGTTTCCACTGTAAATACTTCTTTAAATCTCAGTGTTGAGTCTTCCTGACATACTCTCGGTCGTTTCTTGTGAATTCCCCAAATCACCCTTCGCAGTCTGATTACTGGTCTTGAACTGTTGTTTTCCCTTCCTGATTGGCGCTGTACAAAACAGCTTCGGGTCAGTCTTGACTTCCGGAGCTATGTCCATTTTCATATTGTCGCTGAGCCTCCCTTTATCAGTGCCATATTCATTCTGGCTCCTTCGGCTAATCTCTTTATTTTCCTGAGTTCTCTGTTTCTGTACCTTTTCCATTCTCTAGTACCAACTAGTTTTTGCCTCCCTACCACCTTTGGTTTGTGAACCAAAGGCTCGTTCTGTTCCTTCCCTTATTTCTGTTTCCCTTGGGAACAATCCTCTCCTCTGCTCCTTTGCATTTTGTTGCCACATAGTCCATCATTTTCTTGGTACTGGTTTCCTGTCTCAGTTCCCTCCCCACTGAATGTCTTTGAAGGAAGTTTCTCAAGCCTGGTAGTTCCCCTTTTGTAGTTTGGTTTTTCCCACCCTATTACTCTACTCTTCTCCACTTGATGAGCTAAACTATGTAGTCGAAGCACAGAACACATGATCACTAGCTCCCAGGGGCCTTCATACAAGATATCATGTGTGTGTGTGTGTGTGGTGTGTCGTGCTTGTGTGTGTGTTGTGTGTGTGTGTGTGTGTGTGTGTGTGTGTGTGTGTGTGTGGTGTGTGTGTGTGTGGTGTGTGTGTTGTGTGCCGTGTGTGCTGTGTGTGTGTGTGTGGTGTTGTTGTGTGTGAGGTAGGTGACTTGTGTGTGTGTGTGGTGTGTGTCTGTGTGTGTGTTGTGTGTGTGTGTGGTGTGTGTGTGTGTGTGTGTGTGTGTGTGTGTGGTGTGTGTGGTGTGTGTGTGTGTGTGTGCGTTGTGTGTGTGTGTGTGTGTGTGTTGTGTGTGTGTGTGTGTGTGTGTGTGTGTGTGTGTGTGTGTGTGGGTCGTGAACTCACCCTAGTGGTTACTCACCTTGTTAAGGTTACAGGGGTCGAGTCCAAGCTCCTGAGCCCCGCCTCTTCACTGGTCGCTACTTTGTGTGTGGTGTGTGTGGTCTGTGTGTTGTCTGTGTGTCGTGTGTGTGTGGTGTGTGTTGTTTTGTGTATGTGTGTGTTTGTGTGTGTGTGTGCTTGTGGTTGTGTTGTGCGTCGTGGATATGATGAGTGAGTGTGTCTGTGTGTGTGTGTGTGTGTGTGTGTTGTGTTGTGTGTGTGTGTGGGTTTGTGTGTTGTGTGTGTGTGGTGTTGTGTGGGTGTGGTGTGTGTGTGTGTGTGCGGTGTGTGTGGTGGGGTAGGTGACTTGTACGTGCGTGTGTGTGAGGTAGGTGACTTGGCGTGTGTTTGCTTGAGTGTGTGTGTGTATGTAGTGAGAGGTAGGTGATCGTGTGGTGTGTGTTGTGTGTGTGTGTGTGTGTGTTATGTGTGTGTGTGTGTGTGTGTGTGTGTGTGTGTGTGTGTGTGTGTGTGTGTGTCTGTCGTCTGTCTTGTGTCTGTGTAATTTAGATAGAGGTTTACATGATGTCTCGGTCTATTTCTGAAGTCTTAACAAGTCAAATGCTCTGACCATGATTGTCCGAAATGTAGTCTAATATTTGCTCTCCAATCTGTGGATTAGACATTTGAATAAAATATTATATTTGCAAACGAGTAATAATTCATAGTGTCATTCATTAATTCAATAAGCATGCATACGTCTGTAATTCCTGTTAATGGACGGTGGTGTACAATTGTGCAAATCAAGGGATGTTACGAATTTTTCACCAATAAACCGTGTTATTTGACTCGTTAACTAACACAAAGGAACTATTCACAACGCTGTAATTACAACTTCTGAATAAAGGCAGGATAGACGCATCTAAATGCGTATATATATATATATCATATATATAACATATATCTATATATATATATATATTTATATTATATATATTAGATATATATATATATATATATATATATATATAGTGCATATATATATATAACGATATTATTATATATTATATATATATATATATATATTTATATATATATATATATATATATATATATATATATATGTCGTTCTGAATAGGTAAGGGACTGGTGAATTATCAAGGAATTCATTTAAAATAAGTCTTTCGACAATTTTCCCTTATACATTAAAAGTAGATTTTTTCACTTATATTTATATATATATGACTGATATTGTACCAAAAAAACCTTGGGAAACTTACCCAACCTTTTTTAACAAGAGCAATTTATTTTAGCCTAATTACCTCTAGTATTCTTTATACATGTTTACAATAAGTTAATAATAACTATAACACAATGAAATTATATTTTTCTTAGTTTCAGAGTGATTTTTGTAAACTTATTGATACACCAAATGTTTACACTGCACTTTTCGGTCGAGTACTCAAGAAATCGTAATGACCGATTGCAAAACACAAACCATACACCAGGCGGGATTGAAAACCAGCACGGTCTCAGAGAGTCTCAAAATTCCAGCCCGTCGCGTTAGCACTAGACCAGCGTAGCCACAATAAGATTAATCCAACTAGGTATGTTTCTACCACCATAGGATGGTTTAGACAGGCACCACTGTGACAGTGACGGCAGTGAAGGGACTTGAGCTAGAGTTCGTCAACGGCCCCATCCTAGCTGGAGATTGTACTGTAAAAAACTTGCATTTGTCGGTCACAGTGGTGCCTGTGTTACCTTTCTATGGTGTAGAAAACTATACCTAGTTGGAATGAATCTTATTTGTGGCTAGCTGGTCTAGTGGCTAACGCGACGGGCCTGGAGTTTTGTGGACTCTTCTGAGCGGGTCAATCCGGCCGGGGTATGGTTCTTTCGGCGAGATGTGTGTTGCTATTTTAAGCCAAAATCGAAAGTTTTAACTTACTCGGTATGCATATATTTCTTTTATATATTATAATTTGTATATTATATATTACTATATATATAATATATATATATATATATATATATATAATATATATTTACAATGTGTGTGTGGTGTCTGTGTGTTTGTCTGCCTCTCTGGTTAAACGCTAAATACGTAGAGGTTTTCGGAAGAAAATTAGTTATATAATAAGTGTCATGTCCAAACGTCTAGCATCTCATCTTCACCAGCTTATGTGAGACGTCATTGTCCACATTACCACTGCACGTGTTTTTTTATAATAAATGTATTTTTTTTTTTGCTCTTTTGTATATATATCATTAATTCTGGTTTCTCTCCAAAATAGCGTATTCTGACATACGGTATTCGTGGAATCTTTAGTGAGTGTTTTCAATCTAACCGCTGCAGGTGAGTCGAGAGAGAGAGAGAGAGAGAGAGAGAGAGAGAGAGAGTAGGAGAAGTGAGAGAGATGAGAGAGAGAGAGAGGGAGTGAGAGAGGAGAGAGAGAAGGAGGAGAGAGAGAGAGAGAGAGAGAGAGATGACGAGAGAGAGAGAGGAGAGTGATTGAGAGAGAGAATTTTGCTTGTTCAAGCCGGAGCTGAACACTCGGAGTACCCTGGGTTCGATCCCTCCGGGTATTGAATGTGCACACTGATGTCAGTCCTTGGATCGGTCATTAATAGTTTACTATTCACTTGGTAATCACGACTACTTTACTCAAACTTCTTTAGCCTTATTATGAGACGCGGGGTTGTCAGATGGGAGATTTCATCACTGCCTCTTTAATCTTATGCCTGGCTTTCATCTCTAGGGTCAGTCATTCACACAGAATTACTGATCTTGCCTGCCAGCTAGGGCTCAGTCATCACCAGTCATCATTGCCTGGCTACCATCTCTTGGTCAGTCATCACCGAGATGTATTACTGACAAACTAAGGTGATACCTCTCGGCGCGAGGAAATTTAATAAACTACCTCCTTTTCTCCCATCATTATATTATAATTCTTTCCGAGTATCCAATTATATATATATATATATATAATATATATATATATTAATATATATATATATATATATATAAATTCCTCTTATTTCTTCTATTGTCCATGGGGAATAGATGGAAAAGAATCTTTCCTCCGTAAGCTCATGCGTTGTCGTATGAGGCGAAAAAGCCGGGAGCAATGGGCTAGTAACCCCTTCTCCTGTAGACCATTTTACTAAAAAAGAGAAGTGAAAAACTTTATAATAACTGGGATGGTTAATGTGTGTGGATGTAGTGCGGATGACAAGAAACAGATGATTGCTGATGTTTGAATGAAAAGAAGTTGGATGTCCTGGCCCTAAGCGAAAGAAAGCTGAAGGGGGTGGGGGAGTTTCGGTGGGGGGAAATAAATGGGATTAAATCTAGAGTATCTGAGAGAGTTAGAGCAAAGGAAGGGATAGCAGTAATGTTGAATGATCAGTTATGGAAGGAGAAAAGAGAATATGAATGTGTAAATTCAAGAATTATGTGGATTAAAGTAAAGGTTGGATGCGAGAAGTGGGTCATAATAAGCGTGTATGCACTGGAGAAGAGAGGAATGCAGAGGAGAGAGAGAGATTTTGGGAGATGTTAAGTGAATGTATAGGAGCCTTTGAACCAAGTGAGAGAGTAATTGTGGTAGGGGACCTGAATGCTAAAGTAGGAGAAACTTTTAGAGAGGGTGGGTAGGAAAGTTTGGGGTTGCCAGGTGTAAATGATAATGGGAGCCCTTTGATTGAACTTTGTATAGAAAGGGGTTTAGTTATAGGTAATACATATTTTAAGAAAAGAGGATAAATAAGTATACAAGATATGATGTAGGGCGAAATGACAGTAGTTTGTTGGATTATGTATTGGTTAGATAAAAGACTGTTGGTAGACTTCAGGATGTACATGTTTATAGAGGGGCCACAGATTATCAGATCACTTTTTAGTTGTAGCTACATGAGAGTAAAAGGTAGATGGGAAAACAAGGAGAATAGAAGCATCAGGGAAGAGAGAGGTGAAGGTTTATAAACTAAAAGAGGAGGCAGTTAGGGTAAGATATAAACAGCTATTGGAGGATAGATGGGCTAATGAGGGGCAATAGGCAATGGGATCGAGAGGTATGGGGGGAGGTTTAAAAATGTAGTGTTAGAATGTTCAGCAGAAGTTTGTGGTTACAGGAAAGTGGGTGCGGGAGGGAAGAGGAGCGATTGGTGGAATGATGATGTGAAGAGAGTTAGTAAGGGAGAAAAAGTTAGCATATGAGAAGTTTTTACAAAGTAGAAGTGATGGGAAGGGGGATGAGTATATGGAGAAAAAGAGAGAGGTTAAGAGAGTGGTGAAGCAATGTAAAAAGAGAGCAAATGAGAGAGTGGGTGAGATCTTATCAACAAATTTTGTTGGGAAAAAAAGAAAAAGTTTTGGAGTGAGTTAACAAGTTAGAAAGCCTAGAGAACAAAAATGGATTTGTCAGTTAAAAATAGGAGAGGAGAGTTGTTAAATGGAGAGTTAGAGGTATTGGGAAGATGGAGGGAATATTTTGAGGAATTGTTAAAAGTTGATGAAGATAGGGAAGCTGTGATTTCGTGTATAGGGCAAGGAGGAACAACATCTTGGGAAAGGGGTGAGGAAGAGCCAGTTGTGAGTGTGGGGGGAAGTACGTGAGGCAGTAGGTAAAATGAAAGGGGTAAGGCAGCCGGGCTTGATGGGTTAAAGATAAAAATGTTAACAGAGGTGGGGATATAGTTTTGGAGTGGTTGGTGCAATTATTTAATAAATGTATGGAAGAGGGTAAGGTTACTAGGGATTGGCAGGACAAGTCATGCATAGTTCTTTGTATAAAGGCAAGGGGATAAAGAGAGTGCAAAAATTATATGGGAGATAAGTCTGTTGAGTATACCTGGCAAAGTGTATGGTAGAGTTATTATTGAAAGAATTAAGGTAAGACGGAGTATTAAAAAAAAAGAGATTTTTAAAAGACGATGGTATTGATTTACTTCTTTTGTAATAAAGAGTTCGGGATACATAAATACAAACATTTAATATTAAATTAATCTTTTAATATATAAAAATCAAACTATCTTTGGTACTAGAGGTATGTGAACTATGATATATATAATAATATGTACATGTTACAATAATAAATTATAATTAGCACATTACTAAAATATAATTAATAATTCATAAAACCCTACACAGGGGTACAACCTCTTGACACTACTGTCACTATATATATATATCTCAATGCTAAAACAATAATATTATAAATTAACATGTTTATAAAATAAATAAATTTTCTATCAAACTGCCTCTCACGACACGAAGTCAGTCACACGGACACTGTTCTCAGTGTACACTATCAACCAGGCCATCCTTTCAGTGTCCCCAACGACACCCTTTTCATTCCCTTTTTCCAGTGTTCCACTACGGATCCTGTGCATATATCATGTGTTCGCTCCATCGTACGTCCCGTCAGTGTAACACTTACGGTCCTGGGCCCAGTTTCAGTGTAACACTCCAACTTTTCTTCATGTAATGTCCCACTAAACAGCATCTGACGACTCCGGCCGCCACAGTGATCAACTGTAGACGGTGAGTCCACAGACATCACCGGTTTTTAGTCAAGTAAATCACTCTCCAAAGGCGCGTTGACACACGCTAGCCGAACACCATGCTGCTAGAAAACTCACTGACATGCGGCCGTCAAGTAACTGAGGGCCAAAGCTCAGTGACGCTGCGGTGGAGCGGTTCTTCTAACGCCAGTAGATAGGTACGATTCGGTGGTCAGGTTACCTACTGCATAGACGTGTACCGAGGAGTTCAGGTACTTATGTTTGAAGACAGTAGACGTGTACCCTTCGGTGGTAGGTACCCTATCTGCTTAGGTGGTGTACAGCGAGGCGCTTGGTACTACTGTTACTAAAGCCAGTAGACGTGTACCCTTAGGTTGGTCGGTACTACTGCTTAGGGGGTGTACAGCGAGGCGCCTCTGGTACATATGTTACTAAAGCAGTAGACGTGTACCCTTCGGTGGTCAGGTACCTACTGGCTTAGGGTGTGTACAGCGAGGCGCTCTGGTACATTACTGTTACTAAAGCCAGTAGACGTGTACCCTTCGGTGGTCAGGTTACTCTGAACTGCTTAGGTGTGTACAGCGAGGCGCTCTACTGTAATACTGTTACTAAAGCACAGTAAGACGTGTACCTTCGGTGTCAGGTACCTACTGGCTTAGGTGATGTACAGCGAGGCGCTATGGTACATACTGTTACTAAAGCCAGTAGAAGTGTACCCTTAGTGTTGGTCAGGTACCTCTGCCTTAGGTGTGTACTGGCGAAGGCGCTCTGGTACATTACTGGTACTAGAAAGCCAGTAGACGTGTTACCCTTCGGTGGTCAGGTACCTACTGATTAGGTGTGTTACAGCGAGGCGCTTTGGTACTTTACTGTTACCTAAAGCCAGTAGACGTGTACCCTCGGTGGTCAGGTACCTACTGCTTAGGTGTGTACCGTGAGGCAATCAGGCTCTTACTGCTTAAGGCCGGGCTCAGCACCCCACATTGGGTTTGATGAACGCAACCAGGGTGGGGTACTGCCGGCCGGCAGGTTAACTATTTAAACCGCCTATTTTGGCAGGGGCCGCAACTCCCCCACCACAAAAAGGACCGACACACAAAGATCAATGTAATATGTATCCCGATACCGTCATCCCGGATTGATCATCCAGAAATCCATTCTTGATAATCATTATCCTCCGGACAGGCCACTCATTATTTACAAAAAAAGTAATTTTTAAAAGGAAGAAACCGTTAAGATTTACTCCTTTTGTATTAAAGAGTTCGGGATTACATAAATACACACTAAATCATTAAATCTTTAATATATAAAAAAATCAACTATCATTTGGTCTAGAGGTATTTGAAACTATTATATAATAATTATATGTACATGTTACAATTATAAATTATAATTAGCTATTAATAAAAATATAATTATAATTCATAACCGACACAGGGTACAACTCTTGACACTTACTGTCATATATATGATATATATCTATGCTAAAACATTAATTTATAAATAACATTTTTTATTAATAATAAATTTACAATCAACTGCCCTCTCACGACACGAAGTCAGTCACACGACACTGTTCAGGGTTCACTAAACCAGGCCATCTTCAGTGTCCCACGACCACCCTTTTCATCTCAGTGTTCCCACTTTTACGGTCCTGATGCTATCTCAGTGTTCACTCCATCGTACGTCCTCAGTGTCACACTACGTGCCTGGCCCAGTTCAGTGTAACACTCCACCTTTTGTCATGTAATGTCCCACTAAACGCATCTGACGACTCCGGCCCACAGTTGATCAACGTAGAACGGTGAGTCCACAGAAATCACCGGTAGTCCAGTAAATCCTCTCCAAAGGCGGTTTGACACACCTCTAGCCGAACACCATGCTGCAAAGCTCACTGAAATGCGGCGTCAAGTAATTGAGGCAACAGACTCAGTGAGCTGCGGTGCGGTTCTTCTAACGCAGTAGATAGGTACGATTCGGTGGTCAGGTACCTTATGCATAGGACGTGTACCCTGAGGAGTTCAGGTACTTAATGTTGAAGCCAGTAGACGTGTAACCTTCGGGTGGGTCAGGACCTACTGCTTATGGTGTTTACAGCGAGGCGCTCTGGTACATATGTTCTAAAGCCAGTAGACGTGTACCCTTCGGTGGTCAGGTACCACTGCTTAGGTGTGTACAGCGGGCGCTTGTAATCTGGCTACTAAAAGCCAGTAGACGTGTTACCCTTCGGTGGTCAGGTTACTACTGCTTGGTGTGTTACAGCGAGGACGCTCTGGGTACTATACGTTACTAAAGCCAGTAGACGTGTACCCTTCGGTATGGTCCAGGTAACCTATGCTTAGGTGGTACAGCGAGGCCGCTCTGGTACATTACTGTTTACTAAAGCAGTAGACGTGTACCCTTCGGTGGTCAGGTACCTACTGCTGTAGGTAGTACTAGCGAGGCGCTCTGGGTACATACTGTTACTAAAGCCAGTAGACGTGTACCCTTCGGTGGTCAGGTACTAACTGCTTAGGTGTGTACTCAGCGAGGCCCGGGGCCCTTGGTAAATACTGTTTACTAAATGCCAGTAGAACGTGTACCCTTCGGTGGTCAGGTACCTACTGTCTTAGGTGTGTTACAGCGAGGCGCTTCTGGAACATACTGTTACTAAAGCAGTAGACGTGTACCATTCGCCTCCGTGGTCAGGTACCTACTTGCTTAGGTGTGTACCGTGAGGCACTCTCAGCTCTTAACTGCTCTAAGCCGGCTCAGCAGCCCCCACATTGGGTTTGATGACGCACCCAGTTGGTACTGCCGGCGGCTAGGTTAACTATTTAACGTAGTTTGGCAGGGTGGCCGCAACACGGAGAATAGGATAGCAGATGAACAAGGAGGTTTTAGGAAAGGTCTAAGGGGGTGTGTTGGCCCAGGTGTTTGAGTGTAACATATTAAGTGACAGTATTTAGATAAGAGCTAAAGAGGTCTTTGTGCATTTATGGATTTGGAAAAGGCGTATGACAGGGTGGATTGGGGGGCAATTGTGGCAGTGTTGCAGGTGTATAGTGTAGGAGGTAGGTTACTGAAGCAAGTGAAGAGTTTTAACGAGGATAGTGAGCGGTCAAGTTATGAGTATGTAGGAAAGAGGGAAATTATTTCCAGTTTAAAAGTAGGCCTTATGACAAGGATGTGTGATGTCACCGTGGTTGTTTAATATATTTATAGATGGGGTTGTAAGAGAAGTAAAATGCGAAGGTCTTGGCAAGAGGCGTGGAGTTAAAAGATAAAGAATCACACATAAAGTGGGAGTTGTCACAGTTGCTCTTTGCTGATGACAGTGTGCTCTTGGGAGATTCTGAAGAGAAGTTGCAGAGATTGGTGGATGAATTTGGTAGGGTGTGCAAAAGAAGAAAATTGAAAGTGAATACAAGAAAGAGTAAGGTTATGAGGATAACAAAAAGATTAGTGTGATGAAAGTTTGGATATCAGATTGGGGGGAGGGGAGTATGGAGGAGGTGAATGTATTCAGTATTTGGGAGTGGACGTGTCAGCGGATGGGTCTATGAAAGATGAGGTGAATCATAGAATTGATGAGGGGAAAGGGTGAGTGGTGCACTTAGGAGTCTGTGGAGACAAAGAACTTTGTCCTTGGAGGCAAAGAGGGGATGTATGAGGTTACCTGGAGGTTACCTGGAGGTTACTTCCGGGGATCAACGCCCCCGCGGCCCGGTCCATGACCAGGCCTCCCGATGGATCAGGGCCTGATCAACTAGGCTGTTACTGCTGGGGCCGCACGCAGTCCGACATACGAGCCACAGCCCGGCTGATCCGGCACCGACTTTAGGCATCTGTCCAGCTCTCTCTTGAAGGCAGCCAGGGGTTTATTGGCAATTCCCTAATGCTTGATGGGAGGCTGTTGAACAGTTTTGGGCCCCGACACTTTATGGTGTTTTCTCTTAGTGTACCAATGGCGCCCCTACTTTTATTGGGGGCATTTTGCATCGCCTGCCCAGTCTTTTACTTTCGTAGGGAGTGATTTTTTGTGTGCAGATTTGGGACCATTCCTTCCAAGATTTTCCAAGTGTAGATTATGATATATCTCTCCCTCCTGCGTTTCCAACGAGTACAAGTCAAGTGCTTCCAAGCGTTCCCAGTAGTTAAGGTGCTTGACAGAACTTATACGTGCAGTAAAGGATCTCTGTACACTCTCTAGATCTGCGATTTCACCTGCTTTGAATGGAGATGTTAATGTACAGCAGTATTCCAGCCTAGAGAGAACAAGTGATTTGAAAAGGATCATCATGGGCTTGGCATCTCTCGTTTTGAAAGTTCTCATTATCCATCCTATCATTTTCTTTGCACGTGCGATCGTGGCACTGTTGTGATCCTTGAAAGTGAGATCCTCAGACATTACTACTCCCAGGTCCCTTACATTATTTTTCCGCTCTATTGTATGGCCGGAGTCAGTAGTATACTCTGTTCTAGTTATTATCTCCTCCAGTTTTCCATAACGGAGTAGTTGGAATTTGTCCTCATTGAACATCATATTGTTTACCGTTGCCCACTGGAAAACTTTGTTTATATCTTCTTGGAGGTTAACCGCGTCCTCAGCAGATGACAGCCTCATGCAGATCCTAGTATCATCCGCAAAGGATGATACGGTGCTGTGGTGTATATCTCTGTTTATGTCTGATATGAGGATAAGGAATAAGATGGGGGCGAGTACTGTGCCTTGTGGAACAGAGCTCTTCACTATGGCAGCCTCCGATTTAACTCTGTTGACCACTACTCTTTGTGTTCGATTTGTTAGGAAGTTGAAGACCCATCTCCCCACTTTCCCAGTTATTCCTTTAGCACGTATTTTACCAACGCTCTTATATGGGTGTGAAGCATGGGTCATGAGTGTTGCAGCGAGGAGAAGGCTGGAGGCAGTGGAGATGTCATGTCTGAGAGCAATGTGTGGTGTGAATATAATACAGAGAATTCGTAGTTTGGAAGTTAGGAGGAGGTGCGGGATTACCAAAACTGTTGTCCAGAGGGCTGAGGAAGGGCTGTTGAGGTGGTTCGGACATGTGGAGAGAATGGAGCGAAACAGAATAACTTCAAGGGGGTATCAGTATGTAGGGGGAAAGGGAAAGGGCCCCGGGGGTTTTAGGGGTCCGGCCGGGGAAAAGGTTGGGGGAGGGGGAAAAGGGGAGGTTTTGTGGCGAGGGGTTTGGGTTTTCCAGCAGGCTGGGGGAGCGTGTTTGATGGGAGTGAAGGGGAGAAAAAGGGTTTTTTAAATCTTGCCCGTGCTGTTGGAGTGTGAGCAAATTTAAACATTTATGAAGGGGGTTTCGGGGGAAACCCGGCAGGCCGGACTTGAGTCCTGGAGATGGGAAGTACAGTCCCTTTGCACTCTAAAAAGAGGGGTGTTTTTTGAAATTTTAAAAAACTGTAGTTTTAAAGCACCCTTCTGGCAAGACAGTGTTTAGTGAACGATGGTGTTAAAAAAGTTTTTCTTTTTCGGGCCCCCTGCCTTGGGGGGAAACGGCCCAAGTGTGTTAATAAAAAAAAAAATTAAAAATAAATATTATATATTTTATATATAAAATATATTTTTTTTATAATATATATATATTTTTATATAAAAAAAATATATATATTTATATATAATACACTTCAATATGGCCCAAAATTATGAAAAAAAAATATATCTCGCTTACCCAAACCTGGGAAAAAAAAATGTTTTAAATTTGCGTAAAAATTTCCTTTTATGTATTTTTTAAAAAGTTCTTTTAAAATTTTTTATGATGTATATTTGAATAAAATCTTTGAAAAGGCTTTTTCCACAATGTTCTGGCTGGAAAATACGCCAGTTGATGTTTCTTATTTCTGAGTTTTAAATGTTCGAAAAAAATTAAATTTTTCCCCACAGGCAAAATCATGAATTTTTTGGGTTTTTTTACACACCACAACACACAACCACCCCACACACACACACACACAACAACACACACAAAACACACAACCACACACACACAAACACCAGGGAAACCCACACAGACACACGAACACATACACACACACACACACAAAAACACACAAAACACAACCACACACACAAACCCCACACACACCACACAGAACTGGCGGGGGAAGCCGGGTTAATGGGGATGATGGAATATGTAAGAAACAATTTTGCAAGGAGGTGAGGAGATGTTTGTCCCCAAGGGTAACAGGAATAATAAAAAAGCCGGGAGGGAGCCCATGGTTCCCCCAAAAGATGAAAGGGGAGGAAAAAAAACCCCAAGTGTGCTAGGGAAATTGGAAGAAATTTTAGAAGGCAAAGGCCCAGGGGGAAAAAGGGAGAGCAGCCCGTAGACCCAAAGAAACGAATATGACAGATAAGAAGGGGGGCCCCAAACGTCAATATGGAAAACGACATGGCAGAAAAAGCCAAATTGCCCTAAGCTTTTTAATACAGCCACATCGGGAAAGAAAACAACCGTTAAGGACCAGGAATCAGGCAAAGGGAAAGGAAGGGGGGAAAAGGAAAAAGAAAGGGAACCCGTAAAAGTATGTAAAGGAACTGAAAAAGAGTTTCCAAAGAAGTGTTCACAGAGGAACGAAGGGCTCCAGAAAGACGAAGGGGGGGGTTACACCCCCAATGTGCTGGACAAAAGTACCCCAACAACCGGGGAAAGAAGTGAAGAGGTTCTGAGTGACTAGATCCCTTTAAAAGGGAATGGGGCCAGAAAACATTCTCCATGGGTCCTGAAGAGGGGGGGCAGAGGCGCTATGTGTACCCTAAAACAAATATTCAATAAAATCTTTGAAACAGGGGGGGTTTTCCCTTGGGCATGGAAGAAAGCAAAATGGGGGCCCCCAATTTTAAAAAAGGAGAAAAGCCCATGAAGCACTAAAACGCCCCGTGTCACTGGACATTTATAGCATGAAAAATCAGGAAAAGATTTTCGGGAAGAATGGTGGGAACATCTAGAAAAGGAAAATGATCTCATCACCAGCAGACAACATTGGGTTTTAGAGGACCAAGGGGAAAACCCGTGTCACAAAACCCAACCCGGAGTTCTTTTGACATGGTGGGAAAACAGTAAGACAAGGGGGAGAGAGGGGTGGGTGGATTGCATTTCTTGGACTGCAAAAAAGGGGTTTGACACTTTCCACACAAGAGATTAGTCAAAAAATGGAAAGGGCCAAGCAGGGATAACGGGGGAAAAGGGCCGCAGGGGGATCAGGGAAAAACTTGTCAGGAAGACAGAGCGGGTAAAGGTACGGGGGTGAGGTGCAGAAATTTGGGGATGTGACCGCGGGGTCCCACAGGGGTCCGGCCCCGGACCAGTGCTGTTTTTTGGTATTTTTGAAAAGACATGAAGGAAGGAATTTTAAAAACCGAGGTAAAACCCCGTTTGCCCGATGACGTGAAATTGATGAGAAGAGATCAGTGATCGAAGACCAGGCAGAACTACAAAGGGATTTTTGGATAGGCTGCAGGGCCTGGTGCGCAAATGGCTTGGAGTTCAATCCCCCCAAGTTTCAAAGTCATGGGATTGGGGGAAAGGGGAAAAAAAGACCGCAGCGGATTTCAGTCTAGGGGCCCAAAAGACTACAAACTTCACTAAGGAAAAAAAATCTTGGGGTGAGTATCACACCAGGACCAAACTCCTGAAGCGCCAAAACAAAACCAAATAACTGCCCCGCAGCATATGGGGCTAGAAAAAAACAGAACACATTTTTCCCAATCTTTAAAAAGGAAACGTTCGGAACCCCGTAACCGTTTTACGTTAGGGGCCCCTATTGGAGTAAAGCGGGAACCAGTTTGGAAAACCCCCACCTAGCCAAGCAGGGAAAGAAAAAGGAAAGTGCCCCAAAAGGGTTTTCAACAAGGGCTAGTTTCCCCGCGTTAAGAGGTAAATCCTATGATAGGGGTTAAGGGAAATCAATGACGGGCATTTTGGGGGACAGGAGGGATAGGGGGGGAATGATAACGACTTACAAAAAATGAGAGAAATTGAAAGGGGACAAAGCGGATGTTCCAGAGACGGGACACAGCAACAGGGGGGACACGTGGAAGGGCGAAGACACAGGAATCAAAGGGTTTTAGGAAGTATTTCTTCAGCCACGAGTGTCAGGAAGTGGAAAAATTTTGGGGAAGCGTTTGTAGTGGGGCAAGATCCTTACATAGTTTTAAAGCAGAGGTACGAAAAAGCTCATGGTTCGGGGAGTGACCTCTAGGCCAGTGAAGGGCGGGGCCAGGAGCTTGGACTCGACCCTGCAGCTCAACTGGTGAGACAACTAGGGGGTTTTACCGCACCACCACATACACACCCACACACACAACATACTCACAATACTCACACACACGCACCATAAAACCACACACACACACACAAAACACTCCACACAATACACTAACACACTACACACCCCCACACACCACACCACACCACACAACACACAACCCACACACACACACACACACACACACACAACACGATTTGGGGTGATTTTAAAACCCCCAGGCACTCTGAGCGACTCAACCAAATAACTGCTGCGCATATGGCGCTAGCAAACCTCAAAACCATTCCGACTCTTAATAAGGAATCTTTTCAGGCCCCGTACACGTGTACGTTGGCCCATATTGGAGTATGCGGCACCAGTTTGGAACCCACACCCTAGCCAAGCACGTAAAGAAACTAGAGAAAGTGCAAAGGTTTGCAACAAGACTAGTCCCAGAGCTAAGAGGTATGTTCTACGAGGAGAGGTTAAGGGAAATCAACCTGACGACACGGGAGGACAGGAGAGATAGGGGGGACATGATAACGACATACAAAATACTGAGAGAATTGAAAAGTGGCAAAAGGAAGGATGTTCCAGGATTGGACACAGTAACAAGGGGACACAGTTGGAAGCTGAAGACACGATGAATCACAGGGATGTTAGGAAGTATTTCTTCAGCCACAGAGTAGTCAGTAAGTGGAATAATTTGGGAAGCGATGTAGTGGAGGCAGGACCCATACATAGCTTTAAGCAGAGGTACGATAAAGTCATGGTTCAGGGAGAGTGACCTTGTAGCGACAGTGTAGGGGCTGGGCCAGGAGCTCGGACTGGGACCCCGCAACCTCAATAGGTGAATACAACTAGATGAGTACACCCCACACAAAACACACACACACACACACACACACACACACGTGGAGTTTCGAGGAAATGAGGTGTTAGGTAGCAGTAAGGACATGATCGCGTAATTGGGACAATCATGGATGAGACTTTGGGAAATTTGACCCTCATGAGAGACCAAGATAAGAAGTATGAGAACAAGGAAAGAGATACAGAAAGAAGTGAACGGAAAATCGAAAAGAAAGTAAGCTGAAGCGCCAAATACGAATACATAGGAATTAAATAAATGCGGCGCTTAAACTACAATGACGAGAGATGATAATTAACTGCATAGAGTTTTGTGAATAAGTAATGAACAAGTTTTAGAATGAGGTATTCACTGAAGAAGTTTATTGATGCCAAACAGCAGAAGTGACTGAACATACCAGCGAAAACTGGAAGGGGTAGGAATTAATCATGTTTGATCCGAGGAAGGGTAGAGCATCTCAATAGAGGAACCTCTTGTTCTATCTCATTATTATCAGATTAACTCTGGTTTTATGTTAAATTTATTCTAGCTGACCATCTCCTCACATGTCATTTTAAACATTAACTTGTTGGATAATGAAGCTCTTTGAGTGAAGGTAATAATTTTGCTCATCCTCCTCGGTGAGAGTCTCGTGTTGCCTAGCCTGTTTCACCTTGCAGGAATTATATTATGACACTTTACCTATGCATGTGCAAATTTTTTCTCATCATGATGCTTACGGAGGCTTTATTGGTCTCTAAATGTTCCTATCTGGGTCTCTTGATACTTGTTGGACGAGGAAGCGGCTGTTTGCTGCCTCTACCTTTGTTCCTCCTGGTATTACCCTTCATAAAATATAATCTGCGATACTGGTCTAGTATGTTTCTTAAGCTTAAAACCTTTATATCCTATGACCAATGTGGCTTCTTCCCCTTGACTCTGTGGCTTTCTCTCCTCACTACCTTGCATCCCTTGGGGAATATTTAAGGAATATTTATTTCCTTCAATGTTGTTTCCACAAGCCTTACTGGCTTTGTTTTTTAATTCGCAAGCTTTTCTGGAGATTCCATCTTCATTTGTGAATGGAACACTGAGACTCCTTTCCGTTGCATGGGACGGATCTGGCTTTGTGAAAATGCAAGAAAAACGAAGATTAAGTTTGGGATTAATAGGTCGAAGTGGGAGGCTGGTAATAATGATGATCAGTGCACAAGGAGGATAAGGAGAGGTGGAGACGGTGCATTGAATATTGGTTTTAGTCCTGTATTTAAAGTAGATGAGTTGTGGTTAGGAGTAGTGAGAGAGAAAAGGATGAGGTTCTGGGTGAGTGGGTGAGGGATTTTGGATTACTAGAACAAAATGGTGGATAGGGTTAAGAAAAGTGCAGCTAGGGGGAGCTTTGGAGATTTATTTGGTGAAAAGGACATTTTTATTTGTAAGGTAGATGAGAGTTGGGATGTCGTCTTTATTGTCCACCTTCCTCTTATCTCTTTCATCTCTTCGAAAGACTGGGATTCAGTTTCCTGTTATGTTTGAATATATAAAAAACTTTGATGCGCTAAATTGCTTTCTTTATCTAAACAAATTAGTCGAGTCTGTATGCTGGATTTTTTCCATTCCAAGATTTCGACTTGTTGCTGATTCATTTTCAGTGAGAGGATTTCTTTATTGAGATATTTATTTAACTTGTAATGTCCAAGTATCTATTCATAAGTTTATTCCACATCTGCTTCCATGAGTACATTTTCGAGGTATATCCTTTCACAATTATTCCCCGTTTTTGTCCTGATTTTCGTTTTCTGTCGTTCACAATTCTAAGATCACGTTGGGTATTACTTCCCGGTGCGTGAGTTGCGTGCACGACCATTTGACATCAGCTTAGAATGTTTTGTTGTGCATATCATTCGTGAGTAGCTGTGAATTTCTACAACAGCTCTTTTTTTTCTTTATTCAGTAATTCTGTATTTTTCTTTAGCGTTCACCTAGCTTTCGTTTAACTTCTCTTTATTGATAATGTTCACTTTCGTTGCCCATTATCCAACTTGAGCATGACAGCTTTTGATTTCATATTTTACAACCCGTCCTCTCACAACACGCAGTCAGTGTTTGACTCTCAATGAATCAGAACAACAACTTGTAATGAATGTTTATTCCCTGCTCGTTTGTATCCCCGTGCTACTCACCACAGTTTTTTTTACTAACTTATTAAAAAAAA
>NC_069402.1:35186544-35206544 GCF_026875155.1 Cherax quadricarinatus
AAATAATAACACTCGACTACTGGGGTTTCGAACCCAGGGTTTTTTGGCCCGCCTGATGGTGAGCGAAAATCACACATGACGCTCTAACCCACCAAACGGAGATGTAGAGAGAAAAAAGCTGTCAGAATCTGATCTTGCTGTGAGCTCCACCCTGTCGATTCACATGAGCATGTACCCTGTGCATACAACTGTTGATCCATGATTAACTCTCCGTTCGCTAACAGTTGTGTCTGTGAAGGTCTCCGCTACGAGTCGAAGAATCCTTCCTCCTGGTTACTTACTGTACAGCTAGGAGAGAGAGAGAGAGAGACAGAGAGAGAGAGAGAGAGAGAGAGAAGAGAGAGAGAGAGAGAGAGAGAGAGAGAGAGAGAGAGAGAGAGAGAGAGAGAGAGAGAGAGAGAGAGTGACTGAAAAATGTAAATAAATATTTTATTTTATTTATTAAATTCAGTTTTTATTTGCTTCCTGACAAACATAGGAGAGAAACACTAATGAGGTAAAAGACAGAGAAAAATGAGAACAATATAAAATATAAAATAAACCAGAGAAAAACCATATTAGGAAAGAGGTATGAGCAATAACAGATACCAGAGAAGAGATCCAAATTAGATCGAAAAGGAAGGAGGTAACACGAAGAGAACGAGAGAAAGAGCAATAAGAAAAGCATGCGAAGAACGACACGAGAAACGAAACAAGAGCAAAAGGAAGAAAAGACTGAAGAACCATTTGAAAAACAAGAGAAATGAGACAAGAAAAACTGGAGAAAACAAGCAGACGAGCAAACAGGAAAAGAAAAAGAAAGAAAATGTGAGGAGCCAGAGAAAAAGACGAGAGGAAAACAGAAGCAAAAAAAATATGTAAACAGGACAGATCAGAGACAAGGAGAGACAGAAAAGAAGGGAAAAAATAACGAATTAGATTCAGAGAGATAATGGTCATCATGCTGAGAGAGAAAATATGTGAGGACTGAGTGAACTTGTGCACTTCAAGCAGCGTCCACGTCTGCTGTTTGCTGCGTGCACCCAGGGATGTTCTCACGTCTGCTGCTGTGTGCACACAGGGATGCTCTCATGTCTGCTGCTGTGTGCACCCAGGGATGCTCTCATGTCTGCTGCTGCGTGCACCCAGGGATGCTCTCACGTCTGCTGCTGTGTGCACCCAGGGATGCTCTCACGTCTGCTGCTGTGTGCACCCAGGGATGCTCTCATGTCTGCTGCTGCGTGCACCCAGGGATGCTCTCACGTCTGCTGCTGTGTGCACCCAGGGATCCTCTCATGTCTGCTGCTGTGTGCACTCAGGGATGCTCTCACGTCTGCTGCTGTGTGCACCCAGGGATGCTCTCACGTCTGCTGCTGTGTGCACCCAGGGATACTCTCACGTCTGCTGCTGTGTGTACCCAGGGATGCTCTCACGTCTGCTGCTGTGTGCACCCAGGGATGCTCTCATGTCTGCTGCTGCGTGCACCCAGGGATGCTCTCACGTCTACTGCTGTGTGCACCCAAGGATGCTCTCATGTCTGCTTCTGCGTGCACCCAGGGATGCTCTCACGTCTGCTGCTGTGTGCACCCGGGATGTTCTCACATCTGCTGCTGTGTGCACCCAGGGATGCTCTCACGTCTGCTGCTGTGTGCACCCAGGATACTCTCACGTCTGCTGCTGTGTGCACCCAGGGATGCTCTCACGTCTGCTGCGTGTGCAACCAGGGATGCTCTCACGTCTGCTGCTGTGTGCACCCAGGGATGCTCTCATGTCTGCTGCTGCGTGCACCCAGGGATGCTCTCTCCGTCTGCTGCTGTGTGCACCCAGGGATGTTCTCTCGTCTGCTGCTGCGTGCACCCAGGGATGCTCTCTCGTCTGCTGCTGCGTGCACCCAGGGATGCTCTCTTTCGTCTGCTGCGCGTGCACCCAGGGATGCTCTCTCTCGTCTGCTGCTGCGTGCACCAAGGGATGCTCTCTTTCGTCTGCTGCTGCGTGCACCCAGGGATCTCTCTCGTCTGCTGCTGCGTGCACCAGGGATGTTCTCTCGTCTGCTGCTGCGTGCACCCAGGGATGCTCTCTCGTCTGCTGCTGCGTCCCACCCTGGGATGCTCTCTTTCGTCTGCTGCTGCGTGCACCCGGGGATGCTCTCTCTCGTCTGCTGCTGCGTGCACCCAGGGATGCTCTCACGTCTGCTGCTGCGTGCACCCAGGGATGCTCTCACGTCTGCTGCTGTGTGCACCCAGGGATGCTCTCACGTCTGCTGCTGTGTGCACCCAGGGATGCTCTCATGTCTGCTGCTGCGTGCACCCAGGGATGCTCTCACGTCTGTGCTGCGTGCACCAGGGATGTTCTCTTTCGTCTGGAGAATGCTGAGGTGAAGGAACAATGTAACAATGAAGGAGAAAGAGCACTGAAGAGAAGGAGGAAGAGAAGGAGGAGGAGGAGAAAAAGGAGGAGGAGGAGGAGGAGGAGGAGGAGGAGGAGGAGGAGAGGAGAATGATGATGATGATGATGAGGAGGAGGAGGAGATGGAGGAGGAGGAGGAGGAGGAGGAAGAGGAGTTTAAAAAACAATGAAATGACAGGAGGAGGAAGAAGAAGGAGGAAGAGAGATAAAAACTAGGAGAATGAGGATGAAGAAAAGGGAAAATAAGAGAAAAGGAGATCAAATAGAGCAAGACCAGAATTGACAACAAAGCCAACGGTTTTATTAGTTTACCTGGAGTCTACCCGTGGGTGTTCCAGGGGGTCAACGCCCCCGCAGTCCAGCCCTTGACCAGGCCTCCCCTTGGATCAAGGCCTGATCAATCAGGCTGTTATTGCTGGCCGAACGTAGTCCAACGTCTCACTGTACGAGAAAAAAGCTTACCAATCCGATAGGATTTGTGTGGTGGAACCGCATGGTGCGTCTCCCGAGGTGGCAGTGTGGCCCAGGGTGATAGTGTTGCCCAGGGTGATAGTGTTTCCCAGGGTGAGAGTGTTGCCAAGGGTCATGGTATGACCTAGCGTAATATCAAGAAGTATAAAAAACAGGAGTCCTCAGGTTGTTCTTCAACTTTATATATCGTTGGTTAAGCCTCACTTAGATTATGCTGCTGAGTTCTGGTCACCGTATTACAGAGTGGATTTAAATGCTCTGGAAAACGTACAAAGGAGGATGACAAAGTTGATCTCATGTATCAGAAATCTTTCCTACGAGGATAGACTGAGGGCCCTGAATCTGCACTCTCTAGAAAGGCGAAGAATTAGAGGGGGGATGTGATTGAGGTGTATAAATAGAAAATAGGAATAAATAAAAGGAATGTAAATAATGTGCTAAAAATGTCTAGCCAAGACAGGACTCGCAGCAATGGTTTCAAGTTGGTAATAGAGTTGTGGATGAGTGGAATGAACTTCCGAGTACAGTTGTTGAAGCTAAAACCTTGTGTAGTTTTAAAGATAGATTATATAAATACATGGGTGGGCGCGAGTTGGACCTGAGTAACTTGTGCTAATAGGTCTGATGCCGTGTTCCTTCCTTGATCTGGCTAGTTTGGGCCAGTGGTTTAGGCCGGTAGGTGACTTGGACCTGTCTCACATGGGCCAGTAGGCCACCTGTAGTGTTCCTTCTTTCTTGTGTCCTTATGCATGTTCCAGGGTAGGGATACGCCTTAAAAATTTCGAAACATTCAAATTAATCTTTACAGTTAGCTTTATTTTGAAGATAACTCAGTAATTTGGTGGGGCTGAAGGTAGCAACACACTGGTGGGGCTGAAGGTAGCAACACACTGGTGGGGCTGAAGGTAGCAACACACTGGTGGGGCTGAAGGTAGCAACACACTGGTGGGGCTGAAGGTAGCAACACACTGGTGGGGCTGGAGGGAGCAACACACTGGTGGGGCTGAAGGTAGCAACACACTGGTGGGGCTGAAGGTACAACACACTGGTGGGGCTGAAGGTAGCAACACACTGGTGGGGCCGAATGGTAGCAACACAGGTGGGGCTGAAGTGCACACCAGGTGGCGTGATGCGCAAGATACACTGTGGGGCCTGGAGGGAGCTACACATGGTGGGCTGGAGGGAGCAAAACACGGGGGCTGGTTGAGCTGCAACAACTGCGTGGGGCTGAAGTACAACACACTGTGGGGCTGGAGCAGCAAACATCTGGTGGGCGGAGGACAACACACTGGTGGGGCTGGAAGGCAGACAAACTGGTGAGGACTGAAGGTAGCAAACACTGTGGGCTGAGACAGCAACACACCTCGGGTGGCTGGAGGAGCAACTACACTGGCTCTGAAGCGTAGCAACACACGGGGGGTGAAGTAGCAACACATGTGGGCTGATAGGTAGCAAACACTGGTGGGATAATGAAAGGTAGAAACACACTGTGGGGCTGAAGGTAAGCAAACACTGTGGGGCTGAGCGCAAACACACTGGGGCATGGTTGGACAACACACTGGTGGTGGCTGGAGGGAGCAACACTTCCATGTTGGGCTGGATGCAGCAAACACACGTGGGTGAAGGTAGAACACACTGTGGGGCTGAGGCAGCAACTACACTGGTGGGGCTGGAGTGGCAACCATGGAGGGCTGAAGGCAGCAACATAGCTGTGCGGCTGAAGGTAGCAACATCACTGGTGGGGCTGAAGGCTAGCAACCACTGTGGGCTGGAGGAGCAACACATGTGGGGCTAAGGACAGCAACACACGGTGGGCGGAGTAGGCAACACACTGTGGGTTGAAGGCAGCAACATCCTGTGGGGCTGGAGCAGCAACACAGGGTGGGCTGGATGAGCAACCACGTGGGGCTAAAGGAAGCAAACATGGTGGGCAAAGGTAGCAACACAGGTGGGCTGAGGTTCAAACACTGGTGGCTGAGGGAAACACTGGTGGCTGAAGGCAGCTAACACCTGGTGGGCTGGAGGGAGCACCACACTGGTGGGGCTGAGCAGCAACACACTGGTGGGGCTGGAGGCAGCAACACACTGGTGGGGCTGGAGGGAGCAACACACTGGTGGGGCTGAAGGCAGCAACACACTGGTGGGGCTGGAGGCAGCAACACACTGGTGGGGCTGGAGGGAGCAACACACTGGTGGGGCTGAAGGCAGCAACACACTGGTGGGGCTGGAGGCAGCAACACACTGGTGGGGCTGGAGGCAGCAACACACTGGTGGGGCTGGAGGGAGCAACACACTGGTGGGGCTGGAGGCAGCAACACTACTGTGGGGCTGGAGGGAGCAACACACTGGTGGGGCTGGAGGCAGCAACACACTGGTGGGGCTGGAGGGAGCAACACACTGGTGGGGCTGGAGGCAGCAATACACTGGTGGGGCTGGAGGGAGCAACACACTGGTGGGGCTGGAGGCAGCAACACACTGGTGGGGCTGGAGGGAGCAACACACTGGTGGGGCTGGAGGCAGCAACACACTGGTGGGGCTGGAGGGAGCAACACACTAGTGGGGCTGGAGGCAGCAACACACTGGTGGGGCTGGAGGGAGCACAAATGGTGGGGCGGAGGGAGCAACACACTGTAGGGGCTGGAGGGAGCAACACACTGGTGGGGCTGGAGGTAGCAACACACTGGTGGGGCTGGAGGCAGCAACACACTGGTGGGGCTGGAGGCAGCAACACACTGGTGGGCTGGAGGGAGCAACACATAGTGGGCTGAAGGCAGCAATCACTGGTGGGCTGGAGGCAGCAACACACTGTGAAGCTGGAGGGAGCAATACACTGGTGGGGCTGGAGGCAGCAACACACTGGTGGGGCTGGAGGCAGCAACACAGTAGTGGGGCTGGAGGCAGCAACACACTGGTGGGGCTGGAGGCAGCAACATACTGGGGGGCTGGAGGCAGCAACATACTGGGGGGTGGAGGCAGCAACACAGTAGTGGGGCTGGAGGCAGCAACACAGTAGTGGGGCTGGAGGCAGCAACACAGTAGTGGGACTGGAGGCAGCAACATACTGAGGGCTGGAGGCAGCAACACAGTAGTGGGGTTGGAGGCAGCACACACTGGTGGGGCTGGAGGCAGCAACACAGTAGTGGGGCTGGAGGCAGCAACACAGTAGTGGGGCTGGAGGCAGCAACACAGTAGTGGGACTGGAGGCAGCAATATACTGAGGGCTGGAGGCAGCAACACGGTAGTGGGGCTGGAGGGAGCAACACAGTAGTGGGCTGGAGGCAGCAAGGCAACGAAAGTTGAAGGCGACTCAATAATCAATTCCCAGCAGGTACCGTGACACTAGGTAAGGCAGTTATATCTTCAAGCACTTCCACTCACGCCAGTTCTGCTCCCTCCCCTGGGTGTTCCTGCCGCCCCTTCCCCTGGGTGCTACTGCCTCCCCTCTTAGGTGCCACTGCCTTGCCGGATGCCACGACCCTGCTGGACACCACCCAGTAGATAAGTGTGCAACCACTCAGAATCCATGAGCTCATTTCTGAGGCCCATCAGTAATACTCCATGAATACATCATGCATCTGTCATGCAATTTTCGTGCATTTGTCATGTTATTTCATGCAAATGGTGCATTTTCCTGATGTGATGGCTGATTTTTTTTTTCAAAATTCGTCAATGTGTTTTGTCAGAGAGTCGTTGTTCATCGTTATCGTTACTAGTCATTCATATTTCTCTTTGGTACTGCGTAAATGCACTTCTGAAGAGAAAGAGAGAGAGAGAGAGAGAGAGAGAGAGAGAGAGAGAGAGGGGTGGCAGGGAGAGATAGATGGATGGATAAAGAGAGAGAGAGAGGGGGGGGGATGGAACAATGACAGACATGACTCTCTGCTTCACCAGCCTCCACGGGTTAGACACCCGTGTAATAGCCACATTATTCTTCCCTCACAACTCGCACCATCAGCCTTAATTTGGACTTTTACATAGTAACTGCATAACGTTTAACTTTCTGTTAAAGGCTTTACCACTCCTCTCTCTCTCTCTCTCTCTCTCTCTCTCTCTCTCCTCTCTCTCTCTCTCTCTCTTCTCTCTCTCTCTCTCTCTCTCTCTCTCTCTCTCTCCTCTCCTCTCTCTCTCTCTCTTTTTTTTTTTTTTTTTTTTTTTTTTACACAGGGTTTGACAAGGTTAAGGATCCGTAGCTTTATTGACAAGCTATTTACAGGTTAAGGATTCCTAACTTTATTGACAAGCTAAGAGCTGTTACCTACATCAGCTCATTTGAAAGCATTTTTATTGTTAAGAGACATACAAGTAGGGAACAGGATGAAGTTGGAGCCATCTGTGGGCCAGCATTTTCATTTGATCAACTGACTTTATTTCGTTAACATCATTATGCTGTACGAATGTGTTCCATACTCGAGTCATCCTGGGTATGTATGATCTCAGATGGAGTGATGTTCTGGAGAAGGGTACAGCCAGAGTGAAGTTGCTTCTTTCTGCCCGTCTTGTGGCATAAAAGCTTGTTTCACGCTGTCCTCGAAGGGGATCCAAGTGTGGTATTTTGACAATATTGGCCTTGTACATAACAGTAAGGCCACCCACATCCCTCCTATGTTGAAGGCTCTGCTGAAATGACAGATCTATCCAGGATGGTTCCAGGCGAGAGATGAGACGTCTTGCTCTGTTCTCTACTCTGTCAAGCAGTCGCAGATGAGAGGAGGGGGGGGGGGGGGGCAGGCAAACCAAGAAAGTGGAGCATACTCAAGGTGTGAGCGTACTTGCGCCTCGTACAGGATCTTGCAACCCCTACTGTCAAGCAGATGCGAGATACGGCGAAGTGCTGTAAGCTTCCTGGCTGCCTTTGTTTGCAAGATTTACAACATGGTTCTTCATGGTTAGTTTGGAGTCAAATTTCACCCCAAGGATATCAACTTCTTCTCCAGGTGCCAACACCCTCCCATTCATCCTTACTACTGCACCAGCATTACCATCATGGTGCCTAGAGACGATCATCATTTGCGTTTTCTCAGGTGCAAATGTTACTTGCCATCTATTTCCCCAAGCTGATATAGCTCTCAGCTGGTGATTGATGTAGCTTAGAGCAGCTGGCATTTCTTCTCTTGGATAAGTGAATGTCAGTGTACAGTCGTCTGCATATGCATGTGATTCTGGGATGAGATGAAGAAAGTCGTTGAAGTAGACATTCTATAACAATGGACCCAGCACGCTTCCTTGTGGAACACTTGCCCCAATAGGATGTCTTGCTGATTCCGTTCCATTGAGAACTACACTTAGAGATCTACAATGAAGGTAATCACTGAGGAGACATAGCGTAGAGCCTGCAATTCCCAGTGCTTGAAGTTTTGCTAAGAGGCCCTGGTGCCACACCGGGTCGAAAGCGCCAGCAATGTCCAGTGCTACCACACAGCTGACTTTGGATTCATCCAGTGACTGGTGCCACTTAGTGGAGAGGTTTAACAACAGATCAGCAGCAGACTAACCTTTCCTGAAGCCATATTGACGATCACAAAGTAGTGAGTGGTAGTCAAAAAACTCCGTCATTTGTCTCGAGATTATTGTCTCAAGGATCTTACCAGTGATTGACAGGAGTGACACTGGTCTGTAGTTGCTGATTTCTGCTCTGCTCTTCTTTTTGTGAACAGGGACTACATTTGCCTCTTTCCATAGAGAGGGCCATTTACACTGTACTAGGCAGTGCTGAAAGATGCGAGTTAGAGGTCCTGCTAGCTGGTCTGCACATCTCTCAACAATTTTGGGGCTCAACTTGTCTGGGCCCACAGCCTTTTCTTGGCCAAGCGATTTAAGAAGGAAATGCACCTCCTCCTGCCTTATTGTCACCACTGACAGTTTTGACACAGTTCTTGCAGCTAGCCAAGGAGGGTCCCTTGCTGGATCAGGAACTTGCATTTTGGTAGCAAAGTGTTCAGCAAAGAGGTCCGCCCTTCTCTTGACTACTTGTAGAGGTGGTCCCATCCTGTCGATTTAGAGGTGGAATGAGTTCATCAGGCAGATAACCTTGTCTGTCCTTGACCAGGGACCACCAGGTTTTGGAGCCTACCCCACCTGATGCTAGCTTTCTTTTAGTGTCCACCTCCCATTTAGCAATGGCCCACTTTTGAACGTCACCCATATGCCTACAGGCTCTCTCTCTCTCTCTCTCTCTCTCTCTCTCTCTCTCTCTCTCTCTCTCTCATCCTCTCTCTCTTCCTCTCTCTCTCTCTCTCTCTCTCTCTCTCTCTCTCTCTCTCTCTCTCTCTCTCTCTCCTCTCTCTCTCTCTCTCTCTCTCTCTCTCTCTCTCTCTCTCTCTCTCTCTCTCTCCTCTCTCTCCTTCTCTCTCTCTCTCTCTCTCGTCTCTACTCCATCTCTCTTCTCTCTTCCTTCTCTCTCTACACAGGTATTGACAGGTTAAGTATCCTAGCTTATTGACAAGCTATTTACAGTTAGGATTCCTAAATTTTGGCAAGCTAAGAGCTGTTACCTACATCAGCTCATTTGAAGCATTTTATTGTTATGAGACATACAAGTAGGGAACAGGATGAAGTTGGAGCCATCTGTGGGCCAGCATTTTCATTTGATCAACTGATTTTAAACTCGTTGACACCTTTTTGGCTGTAACGAATGTTTTTCCATACTCGAGTCATCCGGGGTATTAGATCTAAAGATGGAGGTTTATTCTGGAGAAGGGTTACAGTCAGAGTGAAGTTTGCTTCTTTTCCCTTTCTTTTTGGGCTTTAAAAGCTTGTTTCCACGCTGCTCTCTCTCTCTCCCCCTTTTCCTCTCTTTTCTCTTCTCTCTCTCTCTCTCTCCCCCTCTCTCTTTTCTCTCCTCTCTCTCTCTCTCCTCTTACATTCCCTTTCCCCCCCCACCTCCCCCCCCTTCCCCTTTTTTCTTTCCCCTTTAGCGCGTTGTAAGTCGTGGGTTGTTTCGACTTTAAAAAACCCTGAAGGGGGTGATAACCTTTCTAAAACTGTGCTTGTGGTAAGAGAAGGCAGTTTGTGTGTGTGTGTGTGTGTGTGTGTGTGTTGTGTTTTGTGTGTGTTTTTGGTGTGTTTTTACTCACCAAATTTTTCCCTCACCTAATTTTGGTTGCAGGGGTCAGACTCAGTCCTGGCCCCGCCTCTTCAACTAAACCGCTACTGGATCCTCTCTCTCTCTGTTTTTCCTAAAGTTTTTTTCCATACCCTTCTTAAAACAAATGTAGGGTTTTCCTGCCCCCCACACTACTTACTTGCTAGGCTTTTTCCCCACTTGCTGACAATTTCTAGACTGAAGAAAAAATTTTCCTTTAACTTTCCCTGGATTTTCGCCCTAGTCTTCATTTCCCAAATTTGTGACCCCTTGTCCCTGTGTCCCTCTCGGGAAAACATCCTACTCTGTCCCCCTTTGGGTCTTTTCCCCCGCAGTATCTTGTAGCCGTTATAAATTGCTCCCCTGACCCCTTCTGTCCTCCCGGTCGTCAGCCCCGTTTTTCCCCTTTTAACCCTTTCCTCGTACACATTCCCTTGACTTGGGACTACCCCTTTTTTGGAAAACCCTTTGTACTTTTCTAATTCTTGACGTGCTTAAACCAGGTGGGGGTTTTCCCAGCTGGTGCGCATACCCCCAGTATGGGCCAAACCCAAACCAGTGTACAGTGTCTTGAAGGGTTTCCTTTTATTAAGGTATTAAAACGCTATTCTCAGGTTGCCAGGCCCCGAATCCCTGCAGCGGTTTTTTGGGTTTTGGATGTGGGGCCCCCCGGTGATGTGCTCGGGGGTTATGGTCCCCCCCAAGGTCTTTCTCCCGGGATTGAGGTCTTTATTCTTTGTCCCCACCTAGCCTATACTCTGTCGGGGGTCTTCTTTGCTCCTCCCCCCAAACTTCCCTGACTTTGCATTTGGTGGATTTTAATTCGAGAAGCCAGTTTCTGGACCAAATTGTCCAGCCTCTCCAGGTTCCCCTTTCAGTCCGCCTCATCCTCGTCCGATTTAAATTTTTCCATCCAAAAATTCACGTCATCCGCGACAAACCCATCCAGGGGTCTATTCCCATCATGTCCGTTCACATATTAAAAAATACAAATGGGGCCCCAGAACTGACCCCTTTTGGGACCCCGGTCGTAACAGGCGCCCACTGGTATCCCCCTTTTACGTACCCTACTCGTTTTCTGCCCCCCTGGGCAGGTATTCCCTTATCCATTGCAGGCCCTCCCTTTTACGTGCGCCTGATCCTCCAAACTTCTGGGACTAAACCCCTTGTGGGGAACTGTGTCAAGGGGCCCTTTCCCGCAGTCCAAAAAAAAACGCAATCTACCCCCCCCCCCTTTCCCCCCCTCTGTCTTTCCCCGTTACCTTGTCATAAAACTTTCCCGGAGGTTTTTTGATACAAAGATTTGCCTTTCCCTGCCCTGCTGGTTTCATTTTTAATCTTGTTCCTTTCGGTGTTCGACCACTCTCCTCCCGATAATTTCTCCCTGACTTTCACAAAAATAATGTCAAGGACACAGGTCTGAAATTTAGGCCCTTTGTTTTGTTTTTCCCTTTTTTAAATATGGGGAAAAAAAATTGGGTTCTTCCATTTTTTCCCGGTAGTTGCCCAGTTTTTAAGGGATGTGTTGAAGATTGTGGAAAAAGGCACGCACAGCATCTCTGCTCCTTCTTAAGGACCCATGGGGGAAAAGTTGTCCGGGCCCCCTCGCCTTTGAGGTGTCAAGGGCAAAATTAAAAGCTTCTTCACCTCCTCCTCAGTTGTTCGAAGTCAAACCAAGACTTGGGTTGGGGTTTTTTCCCTCCTTTATGTTCCCTTTTGTTCGTCTTCCCAAAAGCCCTCCTGTCTCTCTTAAAAAAATTCCTTAAATCTCCTGTTACTCCTCAAAAACCTCCTGATCATTTCTTGTGAGTTCTCCCCCTTTTGTCCCCTTAAACGATCACCTGGGGTTTTTACTTTTTGTCTTCCTCCTGTGTGGCTATACAACATTTTCGGTTTAGCTTTATTCTCGATGCTATGTCATTTTTTATTCGTCGCTGGGGCCCCCCTCCTTACCTGTGCGTACTCATTCCCCGGCCCCTGCGATGACTCCCTATTTTCGTGTGTTCTCTGCCCTTTTGTATTTTTTTCCTTCTCTTGCATTTTGTTTTTGCCTCCTTACCCCCGTCCGGGGAAACCAGGGGTCGTTTTTTGGTCTTCCCTTTTTTACGTTGCCCCCTTTGGGAAAAAACCTTTCCCCTTTCCTCCTTGCATTTTTTTTTGTTAAAATATTCCATCATTTCATTTACTGGCTTTCCTGCCAGTTCACTGTCCCACTGGACCTCCCGCAGGAAGTTCTTCAACCCTATGTAGTCCCCTCTTTTATAGTCAGGCTTTTCCCATTCAACTCCTGTTATTCTCTCCACTTGCAGTTCTACTATGTATTCAAAGCACAGAACCACGTGGTCGCTAGCTCCTAGGGGACTCTCATACTTGATGTCCTCAATATCTGAGCTGCCCAGGGTGAACACAAGGTCCAATCTTGCTGGTTCATCCTCCCCTCTCACTCTGGTAGTGTCCTTAACATGTTGGCACACATGGTGTGTGTGTGTGTGTGTGTGTGTGTACTCACCTATTTGTACTCACCTATTTGTGGTTGCAGGGGTCGATTCATAGCTCCTGGCCCCGCCTCTTCGCTGATTGCTACTAGGTCCTCTCTCTCCCTGCTCCATGAGCTTTATCATACCTCGTGTGTGTGTGTGTGTGTGTGTGTGTGTGTGTGTGTGTGTGTGTGTGTGTGTGTGTGTGTGTGTGTGTGTGTGTGTGTCTGTGTCTGCGTAGTTGTCTCTGTGTCTCTGTATTTTCACTAAAGGGGATGTAAACACCATGCTAAAAATATCTAGCCTAGATAGGACTCGCAGCAATAATTTTAAGCTGGAAAAATTCAGATTCAGGAAGGATAAAGGAAAGCATTGGTTTGGTAATAGAGTTGTGGATGAGTGGAACAAACTCCCGAGTACCGTCACAGAAGCTAAGACGTTGTGTAGTATTAAAAATAGGTTAGATAAATACATAAGTGGGTGTAGGTGGGTGTGAGTTGGACCTGAGTAGCTGGTGCTGCTGGGTCAGAAGCCGTGATCCTTCCTTAAGTGGAGGTGACCTGAATGGGTGGGACATTGGTCTAAGCTGGGGGCTGACATGGACCTGCCCCGCATGGGCCAGTAGGCCTGCTGCAATGTTCCTTCTTTTTTATGTTCTTATGTACTTATTAGGGGTTGTACATGCGGTAACCGAGTGGGCTTTATCATACTTGTTCTTAACGATGTGCACGGCATTGTAGTTACCATCCTGAGGGTGCACAATTATATCCTGACATCCCTGTGCAACTTTTGTGATTTTTGCGACCATTTGTGCCTTCGTGTACCCGTTTCTCCCCTCTCGATCCTTGTGTTGGTTGTGAAAGCACTACGCGCCCTCTCCTGTGAGCAGCTGTGGGGTGGGAGGAACAGTGCTATGCACTTTCCTCCCATGTACCCGAATGCCTTCAAAAAGATACCTAAATCTCCTCTTACGATACACAAATAACCCACACATAGGAGAAAGAAGCTTAAGACGACGTTTCGGTCAGACTTGGACCGAGTAGTACAGTATCTTATGATACTCACCAATTCATAGTAGAGTATCTTACAAGTAGAGTATCTTACGATACTCGTAAGATAGTAGAGTATCTTACTACACTCTACTATGAATTGGTGTGTGAAAACAAGCTATGGTATTCCGGTAGATGTTTAGCCAGGGAACGAGTCAGGAGACACGTTGTTTACTGAAGAATGAACCTTGAACATCATACACTGGTAGGGGGGCAGACCCGCGTAAGTGGTAGGGACAGTGCTATGCACACCCACCCCTCCCGTGTACATGGATTGGTGTCAGTGCAACAGTGGGATGGGGGTTTCAGTGCTATGCACCAGCATCCTTTGTACTTATTTGGGGAGGCGGGGCAGCCGTGTGGAAGTGGGAGCAGTACTATACAGTGGCCCTTCCCCGGTGCGTTGGTGAGGGGGGAGGGGCAGTAGTGGGATTGGAAAGGGAGAAGCTGTGGGTTGGAGGGGATGTACTGTGCACCAGCCCCACGTGCAGTGTTGCAGTGGTGTGGCCTGCAGTGGTGTGGCCTGTAGCGGTGGGTAATGAGCATATCCTCTCCCAATACCTGGTAATGCAACTCCTACACGACCGGTAATTATCAAGCCTCAGGCACCTGTGGCGCTAAAGGGGGTGAAGGGGACTATCGCTTGACATGAGGGCTGTTATCATTAGTGGAGTAAATATTTTTATGTATGAATATATATAACATATATGTATATATATGTATTATATATATATATATATATATATATTTATATATATATATATATATATATATATATATATATATATATATATATATTATATATATATATATATATATATATATATAAGAGAGTGGTGAAGCAATGTAAAAAGAGAGCAAATGAGAGAGTGGGTGAGATGTTATCAGCAAATTTTGTTGAAAATAAGAAAAAGTTTTGGAGTGAGATTAACAAGTTAAGAAAACCTAGAGAACAAATGGATTTGTCAGTTAAAAATAGGAGAGGCGAGTTATTAAATGGAGAGTTAGAGGTATTGGGAAGATGGAGGGAATATTTTGAGGAATTGTTAATGTTGATGAAGATAGGGAAGCTGTGATTTCGTGTATAGGACAAGGAGGAATAACATTTTGTAGGAGTGAGGAAGAGCCAGTTGTGAGTGTGGGGGAAGTTCGTGAGGCAGTAGGTAAAATGAAAGGGGGTAAGGCAGCCGGGATTGATGGGATAAAGATAGAAATGTTAAAAGCAGGTGGGGATATAGTTTTGGAGTGGTTGGTGCAATTATTTAATAAATGTATGGAAGAGGGTAAGGTACCTAGGGATTGGCAGAGAGCATGCATAGTTCCTTTGTATAAAGGCAAAGGGGATAAAAGAGAGTGCAAAAATTATAGGGGGATAAGTCTGCTGAGTATACCTGGTAAAGTGTATGGTAGAGTTATTATTGAAAGAATTAAGAGTAAGACGGAAAATAGGATAGCAGATGAACAAGGAGGCTTTAGGAAAGGTAGGGGGTGTGTGGACCAGGTGTTTATAGTGAAACATATAAGTGAACAGTATTTAGATAAGGCTAAAGAGGTCTTTGTGGCATTTATGGATTTGGAAAAGGCGTATGACAGGGTGGATAGGGGGGCAATGTGGCAGATGTTGCAGGTGTATGGTGTAGGAGGTTGGTTACTGAAAGCAGTGAAGAGTTTTTACGAGGATAGTGAGGCTCAAGTTAGAGTATGTAGGAAAGAGGGAAATTATTTCCCAGTAAAGTAGGCCTTAGACAAGGATGTGTGATGTCACCGTGGTTGTTTAATATATTTATAGATGGGGTTGTAAGAGAAGTAAATGCGAGGGTCTTGGCAAGAGGCGTGGAGTTAAAAGATAAAGAATCACACACAAAGTGGGAGTTGTCACAGCTGCTCTTTGCTGATGACACTGTGCTCTTGGGAAATTCTGCAGAGAAGTTGCAGAGATTGGTGGATGAATTTGGTAGGGTGTGCAAAAGAAGAAAATTAAAGGTGAATACAGGAAAGAGTAAGGTTATGAGGATAACAAAAAGATTAGGTGATGAAAGATTGAATATCAGATTGGAGGGAGAGAGTATGGAGGAGGTGAATGTATTCAGATTTTTGGGAGTGGACGTGTCAGCGGATGGGTCTATGAAAGATGAGGTGAATCATAGAACTGATGAGGGGAAAAGAGTGAGTGGTGCACTTAGGAGTCTGTGGAGACAAAGAACTTTGTCCTTGGAGGCAAAGAGGGGAATGTATGAGAGTATAGTTTTACCAACGCTCTTATATGGGTGTGAAGCATGGGTGATGAATGTTGCAGCGAGAAAAAGGCTGGAGGCAGTGGAGATGTCATGTCTGAGGGCAATGTGTGGTGTGAATATAATGCAGAGAATTCGTAGTTTGGAAGTTAGGAGGAGGTGCGGGATTACCAAAACTGTTGTCCAGAGGGCTGAGGAAGGGTTGTTGAGGTGGTTCGGACATGTAGAGAGAATGGAGCGAAACAGAATGACTTCAAGAGTGTATCAGTCTGTAGTGGAAGGAAGGCGGGGTAGGGGTCGGCCTAGGAAAGGTTGGAGAGAGGGGGTAAAGGAGGTTTTGTGTGCGAGGGGCTTGGACTTCCAGCAGGCATGCGTGAGCGTGTTTGATAGGAGTGAATGGAGACAAATGGTTTTTAATACTTGACGTGCTGTTGGAGTGTGAGCAAAGTAACATTTATGAAGGGGTTCAGGGAAACCGGCAGGCCGGACTTGAGTCTGGAGATGGGAAGTACAGTGCCTGCACTCTGAAGGAGGGGTGTTAATGTTGCAGTTTAAAAACTGTAGTGTAAAGCACCCTTCTGGCAAGACAGTGATGGAGTGAATGATGGTGAAAGTTTTTCTTTTTCGGGCCACCCTGCCTTGGTGGGAATCGGCCAGTGTGATAATAAATAAATAAATAAATAAATAAATATATAATATATATATATATATATTATATATATATATATATATATATATATATATATATATATATATATTTTATATATATATATATATGTCGTGCCGAATATGTAAAACTGGTCAGTTAGCAAGAACTCATTTAAAATTAAGTCCTATCTAAAATTTTCTCTTATACGTTTAAAGATATATTTTTTCATTAATGTTAATGTAAAAAAAATTAATTTTGCTCCAAAAGAATCTTAGAAAACTTACCTAACATTATTATAACAAGATCAATTTATTTTAGCCTAACACAACAAAATATATTTTAGATTTGTTTACAATAATTTAATACTAAACAAACACCGTGAAATACATTTATTTCGTTAGGTTCAGAATGATTTTGGGGAAATTATTGCATACACAAATTTTCGCTTGTCTTATATGGCAAGATGAGCGTTGCTATTGAAGCCAAGATCGCAAATTCTGCCTATTCGGCACGACATATATATCTCTCTCTCTCTCTCTCTCTCTCTCTCTCTCTATATATATATATATATATATATATATATATAGAGAGAGAGAGAGAGAGCAAATGAATGATTTTGGTCCATGTTTATGCATCAATTTTAACTGACACCCAAATCCCATTCAGTGTTGGTCAATGAAGAAGAGTTTGCTAGTGATCATAGGGCAGCAGCAAAGCTTAGCCAGTGTTGTGACTTGGTCTACCAGTACCCTCCTTCCCTCATAGGATCGGAGCCATTTGATCCATGGAGAAAAAATACTTCGAATTTTTTTTTTCAAGAATTAATCTGAGTTAATCGAAAACATTAGAGATTCAAGAGCTGACAGCTGCCTCATTCCGCACCTGAGCGTGGAGGTCTAGAGAAACAACACGTGGGCTACATTCTTGGTTCCTGCCCAGTCTCTCAAGAGCTTGAAAAACTCCACAGTCTGTTATAAATGCTGATACTTGTCATATATATGCGTGTTTGTATACACAGCAAAACTGTACTAATACATTAGTCACTGCAGTAAAAATATACGTTGGTAGGAGTAAAAATGAATATTCATTGAGCATCAAGGAGAAAACCTGCAAGTATTTTTACCTGAACCTTTTTTATTCTCTTGCCTGAGGCAGGAAGGGAAAGAAAACGAGGGAGGAAATAGAAAGGGGGACGAGAGTTATAGAGGGAGGGATAAATAAGGAAAATGACTGTAGTGAGGGAGAAGGGGTGAACGAGAGAGGAGAGATGGGAGGAAGGCTAGGGAATAGCGAGAAGTGTGCAGGGGCTTAAGAATTAGGTAACAGAGGGAGGAAAGCTAGGAGGGAGAGGATGGAGGAGGAGTATGGATGGAAATCCAGAGGGGAGGAAGGGGAAGGGATGGAGGGAGAGAAATAGGAACAGAGAAGAGATGGTAGCCGGTTAAGAGGGGAAAAGAGAGAAGAGAGTAAGCTTCCCAATATTAAAGCTTTGGGCTATAACGTCAGAATTTTGCACTGCTATAAGCTTCCCAGTTTCGATGCTCTAAGTAAAATCCTTCTGATGCCCTCAGGATTTTCGTTCTTTATTTTTACTTTCTGAACTGCAATTTTAAGTGAGAAACTGCCTGGAATTTAAATATTTCCTCTGAATTAAAAACGTTTTTTTAACAAAAAACAAACAAAAAACAAAATGTGGGATTGAATGTAATGACCCCGTAGTTACAGTAGAAATATGTTATATCTACCATCTGGGTATCTAGTGAATACAAGAGATGAGGACGCTCGTCGGATCCCGAGACGGATCGACGGATCGCATCAGTAACGAAGATAACAATTGTTTAGTTCTTGTAGGTCATTTCAACGGGATGAAAAAGTGTGATGGGTCCCATTCAGCTTCACCATTCTCCTCCGCCATTCAATGGCATAGGGATGAAGGGAAAGAACGACCATATGGTCATCCTGATTATTTTTTGTGTGGAAATTGGCTGCACTAGGGGTAGATACGACACAGTACTAGGCAGCTGGATGTCAAGGGTTCCAGTTCATACTCGTATTAGTGTTATATTTGTATCTGTCTCTTTTACATTGACATACAAGAAGGCATAATTCTGGATGAACTCCTTTGGATTTTCACATGAAAGGCCAAATGAGTACATGAAGATTAGTGCCTAAGTTGACACGAATGAGCTATGAAGAAATAATGCAAGAGTTAGTCCTATTCTCTCTAAATTCTTGATTCTAGAAGAACGTGAGACAGAGTGAAATATGATTACGACCTGCAAGAATCCCCGGGACATAGTCAGGGTACTAAAAGACAGATTGTTATCAAAGAAATCAGAATAAAAAGGATAATATGGAAACTTCACTATCAAGCTAGCTACATAGATATCTGAAAAAAAAATATTTTTAAGAATATTTTATAAATAAATTACCGAAAGTGATAAAGCAACCCCACATAGGTATGTATACATAGGTGAGTACACATAAGTGAGTACATATAGGTGAGGTGAGTACACTAACACAATGGGAGTTTCGAAGAAACGAGTGGGATTAGAAATAGTGAGAATAAAAACAACATAAATAGCACCATTACGACCGAGAAAACTAAGGTAATAGTGACAATATCTAGATCCATTATTTAATAGCAAAAGACCAGGTTGCAAGAAATAAAAACTGCATAAGGGACCTGGCGCATTCGGGGCTTGTTTACCTACTAGAAATAAGCTAGGAAAGAAGCCTAGATAGACAGGAGAGAAACAAATCAGATCACAGAAAATAGGTTGTGTGTAAATGAGAGACTTTCTAAATGTGAATCAATGGAAAAGTGGAAACTGGAAGGAGAGACAACAACGAAAAAGAAACTACTGGAGATTATATATTAAACCTAAGGGAAAATGCAGAGAGCGATGACAAAAAAGACCAGAGCACAGAAAAACTAAAGAAATCACAGAACTGAAGATACTAAAAAGGAAGCGTCAGAGGGAAACGTGAATATGCGAGAGTGAGAGTGAGATGGATGATGAATGCAAAGTTCTAAGTCATAAATAATACTTTAAAAGGAAGGAGAAACAGCTGATGTGTAACGAAAAGTAGGTCTATGACGAACTAAATACATCGAGGAGGTAAATTCCCACAGGAAACTGGGTAATTCCAGGGAGCAGAAAAAAACGGATAGCCTATCAGAGATTTGGTAACATCAACGAAACAAAGGATGCAGTAAAGAATCAATGAAGCCAGTTGGACACACTGAGAGCAGTGGGTGCCGAGAATGTCTTCTTGACTCTAAAAGAGTGTGGCGAGGTTACTTGCAACAATTTTCAAGAAGTCGATGTATTCAGTATATATTCCATGGAACTAAAAAAAACGGCAAATGTTACCCCAATCTTCACAAACATAGAGAAAACTGAACTACAACTCTGTGTTAAGTAAAAGAGAAGATAATAAGGAAGAGAGTATAGGAACACCTGAAGAGGTATGGAGTCACAAATTACAGCCAGTACAGGGTTAGAGAAGATAAATTCTGTCCAAGGAACCTACTGGAGTTCTTAAACATCATAAAAGAGCAGAAGAGGGAAGGGTTATTTTTGGACTGTAAGATCGCAGTTGATCATCTTTTCATAGACAAATCTATAAACTAGGAGAGCAAACAAGAAT
>NC_069402.1:35211544-35225164 GCF_026875155.1 Cherax quadricarinatus
CGGACGGTATGTTACACCGCTGAATTACACCATTCAGAGCAAGCGCACAGACATTTCTCCCCTACTGACAAGCTGCATCCTCATTCAGCTGGAAAAAAAATGGTGGCTGCACTGTATATCTGCCGGCCAAGCACTATGAAATATAAATATGCCGCAAATGGCAATACCGGGACAGTTGTTGCCATACGCAGATTACAAAGCCCCGAGGGAGAGCCTGGCTGGGGGAAAGCATTCATTGGCGTATTTTTACTTTTTAATTCATAATTGGACGCGAGTAATATATAGCTCACCTCTTGACTCTTTTGTGTTTTTCAACCAAATATGGCAGCGAGGGGAGGCAGCGAAGTGTCATGTTGACAATAGTTGAGTTGGTGCTATTGGGATGTTTTAGTTCAGTTTTTGGTTCACTATTTTGGTGGAGGTTAGTGTCGTTGTGTAGGGCATTGTGCCTTTGTGTGGTGCTTAGTACTTGATGCATTGTTTGGAAATGTTTGTGCCATGTATCGTGCCTTTTGGTATTGTTTGGTACATGTATGTCGTGCACAATGCCTTGTACTGTTTATGTATCTATATCGTATTTAGTGCTTTGTATTGTTTGGGGTATTTGTGTCTTATTTAACGCCAAATAATAGTATCTGAGACAAGTTTATCATGTAAAGTGCCTTGCTATATTGTTTGGCATAACAATGTCGTAAGAACACAAGAAAATAATAACACCACAGTAGCGTCTACCTCATGTAGACATATCCTTTTCGCATCCAACCATTCTTACACATATATTCCACTAACTTATTTTCTCAAAACTACCCATAATATTAGTTTAATAAAGTTCATTCAAAGTGTACAACAATCACAAGTGGAGTACGGAACACAAGTCCGTGTCCTGTTGTATATAGATAATCTTGTTATAAGAGTGAACAGGAATATTTGTAAATCTCCCGATGCCACTTAAAAGAAGTTAATGAATTCAGACAAAGATTCAAGGAAGACCTAAATAGAATTATGCTGTGGCAGATAACGTTAACAGTAGACAAGTGTAGACTTTTAAGCCTGGGAAATAAAAAGAGATACGCAAATAGATAATCAAATAAATACACGAATCTTTTTGTAGAACAGATCAGGTCACATCACCAAACGTTCATTACACAATTTTAGGGAAATATGACTAGAGGAATAACAACATTAGTAACCTTCATGAATAGCGATTAGAAAATTTGCATTTTCTTGATAAGCGTAAGGTGAGACGCGACAAGATGGACGCTGCAAGTAGATGCCAGGATACCATCTTACAAGCTGCCTGACCGTCCTCCACTCAAATAAATTTTCTGTTGTTTGAACTCTATTTCGACAGCCTGAGACCAAGGGATATATTATTAGCCCCTTAATCGAATTTTCTTGAGAATGAGTAACCTTTTCCTAGAATTCTAGGAATGGCAACACTGATTGCTGAAAATGAAACTGTGTATAAGGTTATTGCAATGTGCATTGCAATAACTAAAAGTCCTAACTGGAAACTGGCAGCTAAAAAGTTTGCTGCCCCAAAGGTCCAAATGACGAATGATGGTAAAGACGATGAATACCAGACCTTTATCATCGCGTGATAAATATGATAACGATGATGATTATGCTAATATCTTACTTGATTAAGAGTATTTGCAATGATAAGAAATAAGTATTTATTCTGTGTTCACTTCTACTGGTCATCTCTGTGTATACGAAGTAATTTGTAAAAAGAAATCTTTTTCTTCAAGATTAAGACCAAATTCCTCCAACACAGCATAACGACGTATTACTTATAATGAAGAAATATTAGTCTCGTTTATTCTACCTAGAACGCAATTCTCTCAGAAATGAAAAAAAAAAAAAACTTTACTTAATAATGTCATAATATTTACATGTTTAGAATTCCATGGAAATTTTTTTCGAAGATTTTACCATTACACTACAATAACTCAGTCGTTTGTATGCACCATTTGTCATGACTATTAAAGCATGAGTAAAAATAAAAAAAGTCGTATTTTTTTCGACTCATTACCTTTTGCTGAGGAATGTCCTCCAAGTCTGACTGATGTTGTGCCTTGAGGAATCTGCCACCGCTGGCGGTACATAAGAGACAGAGTTCCGAGCTCAGCGGAAAATGTCCTTCTCAATGATACCGAGTCAAGATTTAGTCACCGATATTAATTAAACGACGCCTGCCATTTATTCAATATTCTCTCTCTCTCTCTCTCTCTCTCTCTCTCCTCTCTCTCTTCTCTCTCTCTCTCTCTCTCTCTCTCTCCTCTCTCTCTCTCTCTCTCTCTCTCTCTCTCTCTCTCTCTCTCTACGTCTCTCCCTCTGTCAACCCAAACATGTTATTTCCCTCATCCCATTCTCAATCGGATTCCTTCTCCTCACATGTGTGTTCCCTTCATCTCTCTCCTCTATCACCCTTCCGAAACCCTTTCACGCTCTTCCCCTTTTTATCTATTCCCCTTACATTCTTGTGAAAGGAAAGCTGGATACGAAGGGAGAAAGAGAGAGGAAGAGAGAAGAGGGGGAGAATATAGCAAATCATTTGTCGGTTCTGGGGTCTTCCTTGATGGAGAGGGGCGCGGCGCCTCTCACTGTTTGTTTATGGTCTCGCCTACCTTTGACGCACCTCTCACTCATTTTTTTTAGAGTAGGTAGAAGGGAGAAGGCTTTATTTAGCTGTTTTTTTCACATCTCTCTCTCTCTCTTTCTCTCTCTCTCTCTCTCTCTCTCTCTCTCTCTCTCTCTCTCTCTCTCTCTCTCTCTCTCTCTCTGTCTCTCTCGTGAAAAATATAGAGGATTTATTTCTAATCAGGGATAGGGATTAAATACACACACATGCAGGGTGGGTGAGGTTTCACAACGTCCAACACATCGGACTAGTGATGATTATTTCTTCCCCCCCCCCCCCCCCCGCCCCATTTTCAACAAAAATGTGATGATGCCAAAGCACAGACGAACAAAGTTTGGAAGAGATGAACGGAGCTCAGTCTTTGAAGAAATGTGGAGTATATTAAAGGAGTAGTTAGTAAACAACAATTTTGGATTGCGAAAGCATTAAGAGAGTTAATTAGGTGAAAATTGACTAGGAAATCTAGAATGACAGTATGACATGAAGTTCACGTGAAAAATATAAGACTCGAGAGGGAATTTAACAAAATTTATTCATCTGTAGAATACATAAACAGGATGAAGAAATGATGGAGAGCGAGACGTTGCTAAAATAAAATGTTACATTAGTTGCATTTGTGTCCTTTTACTTAACATATTGTCGGTAATTCTACCAATATTAATACAATAAAATTTCTTTTTAAACTAAAGGCTTATTTAAATACGTAAAAAACACGGAAAATGAAACAACAAATCAGTGGAACCTTAATGAATTTCTTTGTTAGAGCGATATGATATATTTCCAACCACAGGTCTTCCTTTTAGACAATGTGTCGTCCACGAGTGATCTTCCTCAGTTGCCTTCTGGCGGGGTTCAAATTAAAAAAAATAGTCGACCGAAACGTCGTCTGAGGCTTCTTTTCCTGTGTTCGGGTTATTTGTGTACTGTGTAAAAAAATAACATTTAAGACTCAAGTTAGAAACAATATTCAAAGAGACTGAACAACATAAGAACATAATGGAGGAACACTGCACAAGGTCTACTGGCCCATACAAGGCAGGTCCTTATCAAACCACCCCTAACCAAAGCTATCCAAGAATTTACTCCCATACCCAATGACACCAATCCAACCCAGCCCATTGCTGAAAAACTGACATAAGTAATAATAACGAATTTAGCAGTCTTCGAGTCTTAATATATCTAAAAAGCTTAAATACATGCGAATCATCCGGGACTAGCTATATATTACAAACCAATTGTAAACATATTCAAAGTACTTAGGCAGGCTAGTGCAGCGGTCAGTAATATAAGTGAAATAAATAATAGAGAATAACATTAAATGTTTGGAAACCTGTTAGCCAAGAAAAGTACACTGAAGTGGTCATTAGTAAAGACCTCAGGCGCACACAACAACGTTGATATTTAAAAAAGATTTTTAAATACATAGATTTATATTTATAATTTTTTTTAAATATTAGATTACAGCCGTAAGGTTTAGATAGAAAATGAATCGCCATTATTAAAGGATTTGCATGGATTATGCTTAATAATTTGAAGAGATAATTTATAATTGTCCAAGCCTACAAAATTACGTTAAATAATCGTTGGATACAACATTGGCTATTAAATAATAATAATAATAATAATAATAATAATAATAATCGTGACCGTAGCAGGAGAAGAGGAATATTCAAACCCTCAAGAAGAAATACCAATATTTTTCCTCGAAGGATTTGATCTACTTCGAAACAACGGGTCCCTAACATTGCACTAGAGATAGGCCCAATCTACAGTATTTTTTTAAACATAACAAAAGAACACTGCAACAAGCCTACTGGCCCATACTAGGTAGATCTTTCTCAAGTCCGCATTAATAATTCACGTGTATGTATGTATGCATATATATATATATATATATATATATATATATATATATATATATATATGTCGTGCCGAATATGTAAAACTGGCCAATAAGCAAGAACTCGTTTAAAATTAAGTTCTTTATAAAATTTTCTCTTATACGTTTAAAGATATATTTTTTCATTAATGTTAATTTTGCTCCAAAAGAATATTAGAAAACTTACCTAACCTTATTATAACAAGAACAATTTATTTTAGCCTAACCCAACTAAATATATTTTAGATTTGTTTACAATAATTTAATACTAAACAAACACAGTGAAAAATATTTTTTTCGTTAGGTTCAGAATGATTTTGGCGAAATTATTGCATACACAAATTTTCACTTGTCCTATATGGCAAGATGAGCGTTGCTATTTAAGCCAAGATCGAAAGTTCTGCCTATTCAGCACGACATATGAGAGAGTAATTGTGGTAGGGGACTTGAATGCTAAAGTAGGAGAAACTTTTAGAGAGGGTGTGGTAGGTAAGTTTGGGGTGCCAGGTGTAAATGATAATGGGAGCCCTTTGATTGAACTTTGTATAGAAAGGGGTTTAGTTATAGGTAATACATATTTTAAGAAAAAGAGGATAAATAAGTATACACGATATGATGTAGGGCGAAATGACAGTAGTTTGTTGGATTATGTATTGGTAGATAAAAGACTGTTGAGTAGACTTCAGGATGTACATGTTTATAGAGGGGCCACAGATATATCAGATCACTTTCTAGTTGTAGCTACACTGAGAGTAAAAGGTAGATGGGATACAAGGAGAATAGAAGCATCAGGGAAGAGAGAGGTAAAGGTTTATAAACTAAAAGAGGAGGCAGTTAGGGTAAGATATAAACAGCTATTGGAGGATAGATGGGCTAATGAGAGCATAGGCAATGGGGTCGAAGAGGTATGGGGTAGGTTTAAAAATGTAGTGTTAGAGTGTTCAGCAGAAGTTTGTGGTTACAGGAAAGTGGGTGCAGGAGGGAAGAGGAGCGATTGGTGGAATGATGATGTAAAGAGAGTAGTAAGGGAGAAAAAGTTAGCATATGAGAAGTTTTTACAAAGTAGAAGTGATGCAAGGAGGGAAGAGTATATGGAGAAAAAGAGAGAAGTTAAGAGAGTGGTGAAGCAATGTAAAAAGAGAGCAAATGAGAGAGTGGGTGAGATGTTATCAACAAATTTTGTTGAAAATAAGAAAAAGTTTTGGAGTGAGATTAACAAGTTAAGAAAGCCTAGAGAACAAATGGATTTGTCAGTTAAAAATAGGAGAGGAGAGTTATTAAATGGAGAGTTAGAGGTATTGGGAAGATGGAAGGAATATTTTGGGGAAATTGTTAAATGTGATGAAGATAGGGAAGCTGTGTTTTCGTGTATAGGGCAAGGAGGAATAACATCTTGTAGGAGTGAGGAAGAGTCAGTTGTGAGGTGTGGGGGAAGTTCGTGAGGCAGTAGGTAAAATGAAAGGGGGTAAGGCAGCCGGGATTGATGGGATAAAGATAGAAATGTTAAAAGCAGGTGGGATATAGTTTTGGAGTGGTTGGTGCAATTATTTAATAAATGTATGGAAGAGGGTAAGGTACCTAGGGATTGGCAGAGAGCATGCATAGTTCCTTTGTATAAAGCAAAGGGGATAAAAGAGAGTGCAAAAATTATAGGGGGTATAAGTCTGTTGAGTGTACCTGGTAAAGTGTATGGTAGAGTTATAATTGAAAGAATTAAGAGTAAGACGGAGAATAGGATAGCAGATGAACAAGGAGGCTTTAGGAAAGGTAGGGGGTGTGTGGACCAGGTGTTTACAGTGAAACATATAAGTGAACAGTATTTAGATAAGGCTAAAGAGGTCTTTGTGGCATTTTATGGATTTGGAAAAGGCGTATGACAGGGTGGATAGGGGGGCAATGTGGCAGATGTTGCAAGTGTATGGTGTAGGAGGTAGGTTACTGAAAGCAGTGAAGAGTTTTTACGAGGATAGTGAGGCTCAAGTTAGAGTATGTAGGAAAGAGGGGAATTTTTTCCCAGTAAAAGTAGGCCTTAGACAAGGATGTGTGATGTCACCGTGGTTGTTTAATTATTTATAGATGGGGTTGTAAGAGAAGTAAATGCGAGGGTCTTGGCAAGAGGCGTGGAGTTAAAAGATAAAGAATCACACACAAAGTGGGAGTTGTCACAGCTGCTCTTTGCTGATGACACTGTGCTCTTGGGAGATTCTGAAGAGAAGTTGCAGAGATTGGTGGATGAATTTGGTAGGGTGTGCAAAAGAAGAAAATTAAAGGTGAATACAGGAAAGAGTAAGGTTATGAGGATAACAAAAAGATTAGGTGATGAAAGATTGAATATCAGATTGGAGGGAGAGAGTATGGAGGAGGTGAACGTATTCAGATATTTGGGAGTGGACGTGTCAGCGGATGGGTCTATGAAAGATGAGGTGAATCATAGAATTGATGAGGGAAAAAGAGTGAGTGGTGCACTTAGGAGTCTGTGGAGACAAAGAACTTTGTCCTTGGAGGCAAAGAGGGGAATGTATGAGAGTATAGTTTTACCAACGCTCTTATATGGGTGTGAAGCGTGGGTGATGAATGTTGCAGCGAGGAGAAGGCTGGAGGCAGTGGAGATGTCATGTCTGAGGGCAATGTGTGGTGTGAATATAATGCAGAGAATTCGTAGTTTGGAAGTTAGGAGGAGGTGCGGGATTACCAAAACTGTTGTCCAGAGGGCTGAGGAAGGGTTGTTGAGGTGGTTCGGACATGTAGAGAGAATGGAGCGAAACAGAATGACTTCAAGAGTGTATCAGTCTGTAGTGGAAGGAAGGCGGGGTAGGGGTCGGCCTAGGAAGGGTTGGAGGGAGGGGGTAAAGGAGGTTTTGTGTGCGAGGGCTTGGACTTCCAGCAGGCATGCGTGAGCGTGTTTGATAGGAGTGAATGGAGACAAATGGTTTTTTAATACTTGACGTGCTGTTGGAGTGTGAGCAAAGTAACATTTATGAAGGGATTCAGGGAAACCGGCAGGCCGGACTTGAGTCCTGGAGATGGGAAGTACAGTGCCTGCACTCTGAAGGAGGGGTGTTAATGTTGCAGTTTAAAAACTGTAGTGTAAAGCACCCTTCTGGCAAGACAGTGATGGAGTGAATGATGGTGAAAGTTTTTCTTTTTCGGGCCACCCTGCCTTGGTGGGAATCGGCCGGTGTGATAATAAAAAAAAAAAATATATATATATATATATATATATATATATATATATATATATATATATATATATATATATATATATATATATATATATATATATAAATGTTGTGGAGGGAGTAGTAGGTAAATTTGGGGTGCCAGGGGTAAATGAAAATGGGGAGCCTTTAATTGAGCTATGTGTAGAAAGAGGGTTGGTAATAAGTAATACATATTTTATGAAGAAGAGGATAAATAAATATACAATGTATGATATAGCACGTAATGAAAGTAGTTTGTTAGATTATGTATTGATGGATAAAAGGTTGATGTGTAGACAGTGTGCTCAGGGTAACCGTTAACCCAAGTTGTACTACATGGGATGAGGCTATCCCAGATGTTCAGTGTACATTAAATTCCTCCCTCAACAGCTCGATCGGTAAGACACCTCATTTTGCTTTGTATGGCTATGACAAGCGCTTACCATATGAAATTCTGTTTGCTGCACCTAGACCTACTTACGATACTGATAACCCCAGTGTAGTAAAGATGAGGACAACGCAGCTTGTCTTCCAGCGGGTACGAGAGAACCTTATGAAAGCTACTGATAGGTTCACGTCTGAGCGCAATGCCCGCGCCATGGAAAGCAAAGTGGAACCAGGTTGCAAAGTTATGTTGCTCAACCCAGCGCAGACCCCAGGTATGCACAAACTTGTCCCAAAATTCGTGGGTCCTTACCGTGTCCTCCGACAGCTCCGTGGCAATAAGTTCGAGGTGAGGGAGATTGCTACGGGAACTATCGAGGAAGCCCTCCTTGATCACATGAAATATGTGGACCATGTGCAGGCCGAAGCAGAGCTGGAGTCGTGTGCGTTGCAATGCCACAATCAGACCAATGCTAGGGACAACCTGTCCATCCCTTCTCCCACTACTACTGTTACTGAAGACGGCCCAGTAAGGCTCCATACTTATGGCCTGCGACCCAGGACAACAGTACATTTCTGTGACATTGACGTACCTACTGACTTGTCTGACTCCTACGCTAGTTATGCTAATTGTTTGCTTGCAGAAATGGGTATAAATGTGCACACATTGTATAACTAGTTGATAATGGAGTCAGGGTGGACAACATCATGTAATTATGTAAATACTTTTAGAAGGGTACCCAGAGTGTAATGAATTCCATGGATATAGTATTATTGTAGGTATGTGCACCCAGTGTTTTTTATAAAAAAAAAAAAAGCCTGTATTACGGTCAGGGCAGTGCTGCCCTCTGAGTCACATGTCACACCTTAGGAAATGCTACTGTCAGTCATTGTTTGCAGATGTGAGGGTGCAACAGCGTTCGTAGACGAGTGGTCAACTGATGTTCAGCCCTGCGGACAACCTGTATATAGAAGATTTTAGTTCCAGTGCTGACGTCTCCGGACTCTCTTCTCAATGAAACAGCGCGGGCAAACCAGTTTTTTCTTCCCCTGGATGGGAGAGTTTTTTTTTTTTTTTTGCCTGTTGCATTTTTATGTCCATTTTTGATTTACAAGTGAGCAAAAGCCAGTCCCTCTCTGGGGTAGCCAGTGTAAGTAATTCCTTTATACCTACGGGCCCACCAGTATTGTCGCGTCGGGACGACGCGAGGTGCGTGGCCGAGCAAATGTAGACAGCCTGTACTGCCAGAACACACAGCCTAGCCGTCTGTTCTGACTACTTCATATTTCGCGGCATTTAAGTGATGCCCTCTGTAGGCTCACCCAGGTCAGTGGGAGGCTGAGCCCATTCGGTCTCACTCCTAGGCCGACCGAGCTGATAGGCACAAGTGCTCCCCCTCCACGGACTGGCTTGCAGTCAGTCCCTCACACTGCCCGTTGTGTACTCACTCCTATCCAATTAAAGCCAAACTAGTCCACGGCCGTATCATTGCTACCTACGCTACCTTCATCGGGTAGGCTCCAGGATGGTTTAGAAAGACAGGTAAGCAAACAGTATGACATATTTATTAGAAAACGTTTCGGTCCTGGGACCTTGATCACGGTCCCAGGACCGAAACGTTTTCTAATAAATATGTCATAGTGTTTGCTTACGTGTCTTTCTAAACCAACTTGTCGGTATTTATTACCAAGGTTTATACCAGGCTCTAGGATGTGCACGTTTATAGAGGGGCAACTGATATATCGGATCATTTTTTAGTTGTAGCTACAGTTAGAGTAAGAGGTAGATGGGATAAGAGGAAAATGGCAACAACAAGTAAGAGGGAGTTGAAAGTGTATAAACTAAGGGAGGAGAAAGCTCGGGTGAAATATAAGCAACTATTGGCAGAAAGGTGGGCTGGTGCAAGTATGAGTAGTGGGGGGGGGGGTTGAAGAGGGTTGGAATAGTTTTAAAAATGCAGTATTAGAATGTGGGGCAGAAGTTTGTGGTTATAGGAGGGTGGGTGCAGGAGGAAAGAGGAGTGAATGATGGAATGATGAAGTAAAGGGTGTGATAAAAGAGAAAAAGTTAGCTTATGAGAGGTGTAAATATTATGCAGAAAATTCGGAGTGTGGAAATTAGGAGAAGGTGTGGAGTTAATAAAAGTATTAGTCAGAGGGCTGAAGAGGGGTTGTTGAGGTGGTTTGGTCATTTAGGGAGAATGGATCAAAGTAGAATGACATGGAAAGCGTATAAATCTGTAGGAAAATGAAGGCAGGGTAGGGGTCGTCCTCGAAAAGGTTGGAAGGAAGGGGTAAGGGAGGTTTTGTAGGCGAGGGGCTTGGACTTCCAGCAAGCGTGCATGACCGTGTTCGATAGGAGTAAATGGAGACGAATGGTATTTGGGACCTGACGATATGTTGGAGTGTGAGCAGGGTAATATTAAGTGAAGGGATTCAGGGAAACCGGTTATTTTTATATAGCCGGACTTGAGTCCTGGAAATGGGAAGTACAATGCCTGCACTCTAAAGGAGGGATTCGGGATATTAGCAGCTTGGAGGGATATGTTGTGTATCTTTTTACGTATATGCTTCTAAACTGTTGTGTTCTGAGCACCTCTGCAAAAACAGTGATTATCTGTGAGTGAGGTGAAAGTGTTGAATGATGATGAAAGTGTTTTCTTTTTGGGGATTTTTCTTTCTTTTTTGGGTCACCCTGCCTCGGTGGGAGACAGCCGACTTGTTAAATATATATATATATATATATATATATATATATATATATATATATATATATATATATATATATATATATATATATATATATATATAAACTGTAGTGTAAAGCACCCTTCTGGCAAGACAGTGATGGAGTGAATGATGGTGAAAGTTTTTCTTTTTCGGGCCACCCTGCCTTGGTGGGAATCGGCCAGTGTGATAATATATATATATATATATATATATATATATATATATATATATATATATATATATATATATATATATATATATATATATATATATATATACAATGTCGTGCCGAAGAATAAGTAAAACTTGCGATTTAGGCTTAAATAAGAACATAAGAACTTAAGAAAAAAAGAACACGGCAGCAGGCCTACTGGGCCATGCGAGCCAGGTTCAAGTCACCTTCCTGCTTAAACCAATGACCCACTTAGTCAGGTCAGGCCATATCCGCTCAAGGAAGGAGCACGGCATCAGACCTATTACCACAAGCTAGTAGTCAGGTCCAACTCACATCCAACCTATTTTTAAAACTACACAACGTCTTAGCTTCTATGACGGTACTCGGGAGTCTGCTTCACTCATCCACAACTCTATTACCAAACCAGTGCTTTCCTATATCCTTCCTGAATCTGATTTTTTTGATCTTAAAACCATTCTTGCGAGTTCTGTCTTGACGAGATATTTTTAGCACGTTACATACATTCCCTTTAATTGTTCCTGTTTTCCATTTATACACCTTAATCATATTCTCCCTAATTCTACGCCTTTCTAGAAAGTGCAGATTCAGGGCTCTCAGTCTATCCTCATAGGGAAGATTTCTGATACATGGGACCAAATTTGTCATCCTCCTTTGTACGTTTTCCAGTGTATGGAGTCACCTAATTCTACTCACCTAATTGTGGTTGCAGGGGTAGAGACTCAGCTCCTGGCCCCGCCTCTTCACTGACCGCTACTTGGTCCTACCTCTCCCTGCTCCATGAGCTTTATCATACCTCGTCTTAAAACTATGTATAGTTCCTGCCTCCACTACATCGCTTGCCAGGCTATTCCACTTCCTAACAACTCTGTGGCTGAAGAAATACTTCCTAACATCCCTTTGACTCATCTGAGCCTTCATCTTTCAATTGTGATTCCTTGGTTTTTGTCCCATCTCTGGAACATCCTGTCTCTGTGCACCTTGTCTATTCCACGCAGTAATTTGTTTGCCGTTATCATGACTCCCCTGATCCTCCTGTCCTCCAGTGTCGTCGGCCGATTTCCCCTAACCTTTCTTCATAGGACTTTTCCCGTAGCTCTGGAGCCAGTCTTGTTGCAAACCTTTGCACTTTCTCTAATTACTTGACGTGTTTGACCATTCCAGTGCATTTATATCCATTCGCTTGCCTTATTCTGCAAGAAGAGTGTTAACTTTTAAGCTAAAATCGAAAGTTTTTACCTATTCGGCACGATATTATATATATATATATATATATATATATTATATATATATATATATATATATATATATATATATATATATATATATATATATTATATATATATATATACAAACATACATATATATATATATATATATATATATATTATATATATATATATATATATATATATATATATATATATATATATATATATATATATATGATTAATTAGTCAAACAATTTACTTCCACTAATCCATCTTTGCCTTACATGTATGGACTAATAAAAACACACAAACCAGGGAATCCAGTCAGACCAATTATTAGCTCCATAGGGTCAGTTTCATATAAATTATCCAAATGGCTTGTTGATATTTTGAGCCCTATTGTTGGCAAAATTTCTAACTTTAATGTTAAAAACAACATAGACTTGGTTGATGAATTAAGCTCCTTGACTGACTTAAATGATTTTAACATGGTTAATTTTGATGTTACTTCCTTGTTTACGAAAGTTCCTGTTGATGATTTATTAAGTTTCTTATCTGAAGAACTCGTTAACTATGATTTACCATTGCCAGTTCCTACTATCATTAAACTTATTAAACTTTGCATTGTTGATGCAAAATTTGTATTTAATGATAAGTTTTACACTCAGAAGTTTGGCATGGCAATGGGAAATCCTCTTTCACCTGTTCTTAGTAATCTATACATGAAATTTTTTGAAACAAGATTGCTTAACACAATCCTCCCTAATAGAGCAAAATGGTTCAGATATGTCGATGATATTTTACGTCTTATGCCCAAGAATGTAGATATACACCATTTCCTTGGAAAATTAAGTAGCTTAGCCCATTCTATAAACTTTACTGTTGAGTTTGAAGAAAATAACTCATTACCTTTTCTAGATGTTTTAATTATTAAGGGTAATATGAATTCAAATTTAAAATTTACAGAAAACCTACAAATAACTGTTCCTATGTCCACTATTATTCCTCGCATCAAGATAGAGTCAAACTGTCTGTTTTCTCATCATTGTTTTTGAGAGCTTTACGAATTTGTAGTCTTGAGTTCATAGATGAGGAAATATCCAAAATTTATGAAATAGGTAATGATTTAAAATACCCAAGAAATGTAATTGATAAATCTTTTAAAGTTGCTAGAAATACTTTTTACAATCCAAAAAGGGACAACCAGCCGTATTCAACTAAAAATATGTTGGTTCTCCCTTACCATGAAAACTTGGTTGATATGCCTTCTCTTCTTAAGACTTTTAATATTAAAGTTGTATTCAAAAATCTTGATACAGTAAAAAAAACTTTTGATAAAGAATTCCCCCAAAATGCTGATGGATGTGTCTATAGATTCC
>NC_069402.1:35225664-35235664 GCF_026875155.1 Cherax quadricarinatus
AGGGGTTTTTGGAGAAAGGGGGAAAAGATAATGGAAAACACAGAGAAGAAGGAAGCAGGAGAAAGGGGAAGAGGCAAGCTGTCGATTAAAATATCAGTCATAGACCAGAGGTTTCTCCACCTAGCGAACACCCAAAACAGATCGCGGAAGTATATTGGCACAAACGGCCGGGGAAAAGAGAAAAATGCTATTTCCCTGAGAAAAAGATACCCCTTTTCCTGGGCGCAGGACTTTTCCGGGGCGCTACTGCCAGGTTTGCCAAAACGTTTTGTTTTTCCATCGGCAGATCTGGCGAATCAAGTTCAGATGAGAAGAAAAAAAGAGACAGGGAAACATATTTTTCTTTTCAAAATGGTTCGCTCGAAATAAAGCCATGTAAAAAATCAAAGAGCGAAACTCAGTATCTACGTCTTTAAGAACAATTTTCCCTTATAAAAAAAACCTGTGTGGGGAAAAGAAGAAAAAGTTGTTCTTAGTTCTACCTTTAAACTGGTAACAATAGTTTGATCAAAAATATTAGAAAAAAAAAAGCAACTTGAAAAATTTACCCAGAGTGTTCTAAAGATCATACATTGCTTTTTTTTATTGCAAAGGTCTTTAAGTTCAAAGTTTTCGTTTCCCAAAATTGCATACAGCCGTCTGTAATGTAGCAATATACGTGTATGGATGAAGTTCGGTACACGGGAAAAGACGGAGATTCCCCAGGGTCAAATGGCTGTGAAAAGCATTTGAACAGGACTGCTACTGATACGTGTACTCAAGTACACTGCGGGAGATGCGTAAAAAATAGCCTCACAGCATTCCAACCGAAAAACTGCCCCCTGTCCAGGCCACAGTATGTTACACAAACCTTTTGAAGACCCCCTGTTAAAAACTTTTTTGTTGTAAAAAGACACAATAACATAATGGGAGTATTGTTAGGGACGTTAAGCATATTTATGGTACTCTTCTAAGTTTATTTTAAATTTATAGAGGGGAAAAATCAGTTTAAAAAAATTAAAGAAGCGGAATTGGTAAATAAGTATCGAAAAACCCTTTTTTGACAAGTTTTCCCGATTTAAATTGGGGTTTTTGAGTCTCTTTAAAAAACGCCCCCTGCGTTTTCAAAAAAAAAAAAAAAAAAAAAAAAAAAAAAAAGGGTTCATTTTGCAATATTCTTGCGTCTATTTCCCTCACGTGGGCATTTTTACGATTTTTTTCCTTATTAAAAAAGCTGTTCATACACATTTTTAGTCCATGAAGTGTAGAAATTTCAAAAATATTTTTACCAGATCATGTCGTATAGATACGATGATATACCCATTATTTCCTTTTTTAAAATTAAATTTGAATACGCAGAACCAGAGACTCCCCTTATGGATACATTATTCAAATATAGACTAAAACTTTTTGAGTTTAAAAAAAAAAAAAAAAAAAAAAAAAAAAAAAAAAGACACAGAACAACTATATTGATTTTTTTAAATAACCATTCATCCAAAACCAAGACGAGCCCCATCTTAATCTCTTCTTCTGGCATTAAAAAGGTATTTAGCCAATCCTTTCTGACCAGAGAAAGTTTCGTTTGGAACAATTTCCTAACTCGAAATCTGATTCTCCCGGCGGTTCGCTAATCTAACAAAAATTACTTAAAGTTCAAATGAACATGTGAAAGCTCGCCCAAAAAATAAATTAACAATTCATTTCCTTCGTCAGGGATTGAGAGAAAAAAAAATGCATCGAAAGTGACCTATCCAAAGGGAAAAAGTTAATTGTTTCTCACGAAGCCACAAGGGGCCCGGTAAAACCACAAACCCCAGAAGTTCACAAACCCCTGCAGTGATTGTGATTTGGTTTAGATTGGTTTCACTAAAAACTAAATAATGAAATAAACATTTATGTTTTATGTGCAGGAGGAGAAGTCTTCTTTTTTTCCCAACACGAAAATTTTTCCCTCCACACAAAAAAATTGGGTTGGTGGTGCTTAAAACACCATGGGGAAAGATCCGTTAAAAATTAAAGACACGGGAAGCAGCAAATAAAGATAAAAGCTAAACCCTCAGTTTTAAAAGGGGGAAAAACTCCGACGCATGTAATAACCCAGGTCACTTTGAAAAATTGTTCCAGCCACTGCACTGCGTATTTATTGTAATTTTGAGTGAAATTGTAACGAGAGAGAGAAAAGGGAGGGGGAGGAGGAGGGGAGAAGAGAGAGGAGGGAGAGGAGAAGGAGAAGGAGAAGAGGAGAGAGAGAGAGAGAGAAGTGAGGGAGAGAGAGAGAGGAGAAAAAGGGAGAGATGTGCCTTGTTGCGTGTGTCTGTGGAAGTTTTTTAAAGGCGCTGTTTCCTCTGTTCCAGAATTTAAAAATTTTTGTTTTTTGCATTTCTGTTTTAAAAAGTTTTAATAATGTAGATGAGAGGTCCGCTTGTTAGGCTGTGAGTTTTTTTCATCATTTTTTCTTGTATTCGTTTTACTTTTTTATCTGTCTGCTAATTTTCTGTGGTTTTTTAACAACACACACAACACCACAACACCACCCACAACCCCACACACCACACACAAACACACACACACACAAAACACACACACAAACCACCACCCCACACACAAAACACACCACACACACCACACCCCAAAACCCCCAAAACACACACACACACACAACATACACTGCTTATCTTCCCTCCCTTTTTTGTTTTTTGTTATTTTCGTCGTTTTTTTTGCCGTGTCCCTTTTTGCTTCACCCTCTTCGTTTCCCATTTCCCCCCCCATTGGGGGGGAAGGGGAGGGGAGAGGCAGGTTAAGAGCGGAGTGCCCCGCTAGAAGGAGGACGTCCCTAAAAAAAACCCCCATTTTGAAACAGGTGTGTGTGTATTTTAGGGGGGATGTTGGTGCCTTTATTGGTGTATAACAGCCCCAGGTAATGGTGCCCGGGAAGAGAGGATCCTTGTCTTAACAACACCCTATCCCGTCTCAAAACCACCCGATAAAATCCTGTTAGTGGAATCTGACAAGCTGAACCCAGAGAGATAGCTTTACCAAAAAATTTAAAAAAATTATATCGAATTCTTTATCGTGATCAACGCCTTGTTATATGAAAGGCTGGGGTTGATAGTCCTGAGATATGGAGCTAGTCCTTGAATGACTTAAATAAAAAGCAAGTATAGCAAAATGTAAGAAAAAGGCAAAAAGAAGCCCAAAAAAAAAAAAATAAAAAAAAAAATGAAAAAATTTTTAACGCCCGTCTTTCAGTAAGAACGAACTGTGTTTTGGCCAGTGTGTGTGGGGGGGACAGAGGTGGGGGGGGGGGAGTATTTTGGTTCCCACGTTTCTCGTATGGAGGAACCGACAGCAGTACCACAGCAGACAACTTTCCGACTCCCCAACGATTTTCTGGTGCAGTCTTGTCAGGAAGGTATGAATAAACAGTATAATGTGGTGTGGTGTGTGTTTGTATGAAAGAGAGAGAGAGGAGAAGAGAGAGAGACCTTCGTATACAACGGGTTTCCATGAGGTATGTGCACCCTTTTCTCTATTTTGGGGTGTTTACAGTTTACACACCAAAAAAGCAGAAGCGCACACGGAAAAAGATAACCCGGGAAAACTTCATCATTCCTTCCAGGTAAAGGGGGTTGGAATTTAAATGGAACTGTTTTCCCCCCTGACTCACGTACCCCCCCCCGTACATAAACTCACGCACACCCCAAAACCACACCACACACACGCACGCAGCACATACACGTACACAAAATCCACACACAACACCCAACACACCAACACACACACACACACACACACCCACAAAACCACACAACACACCCCAACACACACAAACCTAACCTAACAAAACACTTTAAACAAATAAACCCCCCCACCCATATTTTTACGATAAGCTAAAGCGTAAAACATCCCAACAGGATAAAAACAAAATGGCTCTTAAAAAGGGAGGACGTTAAAGGAAAGGGGAACCGAGATGGCTGGTGGGGAAAAGGAAGAATGGGTTTAGAAGGCCCTCAAGAACAAAATGGAACAACAATGAGAGAAAAATTTAAACGGCTTTGAAAATAACATTTTTGGCAAATTCTAAAGAGGCAAGAAGGGGGAAACCCGACCCTTGTAGTGGTGAGGAAAAGTACGAGGTTGGAGGAAGAAATGGATGTGCAAGCAGGATCTAAAATGAGGCCCGAAAGGAGCAAGATGATTGAATGGGAACATCAGAAAGAGGGGGGGACTGAAGGAGGGGATGGATCTAAGCAGTTTTTGCGCAGTAAACAGACCATCAGGGGGGTCGAGAGATGATTAGGGAAACAGCAAAGGAGATGTTTAAATCAGTCCAGGATCAAGGAAAAAAAAATGGAAAGAGGCGGGGGGAAGGTCAAAAATTATGGGCTTGGGAGGTAAAGGGGAGACCTTGATGAAAGAAGCATTGGGGAAATCAGGATTAAGAACATATTGCAATAACAGGAGAGGGGGAATGCCCAGGTAGAAATTTTATGATTTGGGGGGGTATTCGAGGGAAAAAAATGATCAATCAGATTGGCATTCAAGCAGATGTGCTGGGAAAACAGGATACTAAAACGAAACCATTTTAAAAGGACTTCCAGATTATAAAAAAGAACACGAAAGGGAAAGGGAACAACTGAAAGTGGAGAAAGACAGAATCGGGGAAAGGAAAAGAGAGACAGGATAGGAAAAGACAGACAGGAAAATCACCCTTTTGGGGGGAACATCAATCCAAATGTTACAAAAACCTACAACCCCCTGTCACCAAAAAATTTTTAACCAAATCTTTAAACAGAAACGAACCCCACTCCATCCCACCACCCCTAAGCATAATTCCCAACACAGCAGCCTCCCATATATTGTCCCCTCCCTCCCCCCATCCCCCCTGCCCTTCCTCTTCCACCCCCAAAAATACAATAATGGAAAGGAAGTAAATTTTGGGTACCCCAATGCAGGGGAAAATAAAAAATAAGAGAAAGAGTGGCAAGAACGCATCATTGGCATCACCTGAATCATAGCCTAAAGGACAAAATTTAAAGGGGGAGATAACAGATGCAATTTTTCCACCTGGTATTAGTTATGAGGAAAGACGGAGAAAGAGGAGGGGGGGGTGATTGCTCATAAAAAACCATGGAGTTTGGGGGGGATGGAAGGAAGGGAAAAGAAGGAAACAGACATTCATTATAGGAACACTTCAGCTGGTGGCCCCAAAGGTATGACGCGTGTGTATAACCCCCCACTTAACGCAGGAAAAATAAGGAAGGTTGATGTGGCTTTTGGGCAAGGTGGTTTACACTAGTGAAGGGGCCCAGGAGGGTCATATGGTAGGGACAAAATTGTTTTAATGGGGTTTTCAATCATAAAGAGATTGACTGGAAAAACCTGAGCCACATGGGGGCCCAAAAACAGGGAGGGCAAAAAGTTGGAGCTGTATTGGAGAACTTTATGCATCAACATGTTGGGATACAACCAGAGAGAGAGGAGGGTGTTGCAGCAAGGTGGATTTCATATTCCCCTTGAATAGTTCAAACTAAGGGATAAAACCCCCGAAAGACCCTTAGCGTAGTGATCATGATGCCCTGGTTTTGAATTCTTGTTGTTTTAACAGTGGGAAGCAGCAGCACGAGAACAAAGAGAAAAACCAAATTTAAAAAAAGGGGACTACTAGGAATAAGAATTTTCCTGCATGAAGTGCAGGGGGAAAGAGAACTAGATGAAAAGCAGTAAATGAATGAGGGAAATAGAAACCACAAAGTGCAGGGAGGCGAGGAAAAGATTCATCCCAAAGGGAAACAAAAAAAAATGGTAAGACCAAAAGTGAGCCCATGGTTTAATTGGGGGTGTAAAGGGGCCCAAAGCAAGTCTGCGAGGAGGGAAAAAGTTTTGAAGGCAAAGGTCAGAAAACAAGGAGCTGAGCAGAAAAGAAAAACGAATACGAATATGAAAGGAAAGGAGAGACCCCCAGAGGCAATACGAGAACGACTTAGATCAAAAGCCAAATCTGAACCAAAGTTGTTATACAGTACAAGGAGAAAAACAACGTAAAGGGACCGGTATTGGGCTGAGGAAAGAAGGAGGGGAGCTCAGAAGAGTGACAAGAAGATGGATGAACTAAACAAAAGTTTTGAGAAGTATTCAAAATAGGTCGGAATGCTTCCGAAAAAATGTGGGCTAAGGGCCCAGCAGGCCCTGGACACAAGACATCTAACCAAAGGTAGAGGTGAAAAAAAAATGCTAGACAAAACTCGATACCTCAAAGCGGTGGGCCAGATAACACATCTCATGGATACTGAGGAGGGAGCGGGGAAAATTTGTGTGCCATTAGCGAAATCTTCAGTAAATCTATCGAAACAGGGCAGTGCCTGAGGCGTGGAAGACAGCAATGTATTTCCCAAATTTTTTAAGAAAGGGGACAGACGGGCAGCTTTAAAAAACCCCAGTGTCACTATTGTTTTGAAAAATTAGGGAAAAAGTTTTAGGAGAAAATTTGTGGAACTTTGAAAAGTTGGGCTCATACATGCAGTCAGCTTGGTTTCAGAGGGGAAACCCTGTGTCACAAATTTCTAAGTTCTACGATAAAGGGAAAAGAAGTAAGCGGAGAGAGAGAGATGGGGGGATTGCATCTTTATAGTTGCAAGAAGGCTTTTGAACAGTACCCCAAAACGATGGTGAAAAATTAGAGGAGCAGGGGGGAATAAAGGGAAAGTACTGCAATGGATCAGGGAATACCTAAGGGAAAGGGAAAACGGTGTTGGTACGTGCTGAAGTGTCGGAGTGGGGAATGTGTCGGTGGGGTTCCCCAAGGGTTCATCCTAGGCCCGGGGGGCTTTTCTTGTTTGTGAATGACATGGTGGGAAGGATAGATTCAGAAGTGTCACTGTCGCTGATGATGTGAAAATTTATGAGGAGAAACAAGTGGGAGAGGATAGTTAAGATTACAAAGGGGTCTGGAAACCACAAATAGGTCCCCCAAATGACTCCTGGGTTTAACCCGTAAGGTAAGGTCATGAAGATTGGGGAAGGCACAGAAGACCCCAGACGGGTAAGGTTAGGAAACCAAAAGCTGCAAACGTCAATTAAAAAAAAGGATCTTGGGGGGGAAGCTTATGCGAACAGTTCCTGAGGCACACATCAATCAAAAAAAGTGCAGCCTGGGGATTTGGGAAACCCGGATTGGGTTTAGACATCGAGTAAAGGGGTCATTCACGAATTGTACCAGTGTCGTAAGGCCCATTACTGGAATTGCAGGCCCGTATGGAACCCTCACTTAGCAAACACGTCACGAAATTTTGGGGAAAGTGCAAAAATTTTCAACACGTTATCCCCGGGAAATGAGGGGGATGTCTTATGAGGAGAGGTTAAGGAACTCAACCCGATGACATGAGGTAGGAGGGGTAGAGGGGGCATGATAACAATGTATAAAAATATAAAGGCTTGAAACGTGGGCAAAAGGGTCGAATTTTCGATTTAACAAAAACAAACACAAATTAAACTAAAAAACCCGATGAGCATAGGGTGTTAGGAAATATTTCTTTGTCTTAGAGTTGTCAAACTGGAAAAATTGAAAAGTGAAATAGTAAGCAAGCCATAAAAAAGCTTTAAAAAAGGATGACAAAATCATGGAGCAGGGAGAGAGTGAAATTTGTATCGACCAGTGAAAAAGGCGGGGCTAGGGGCTATGATCGACCCCTGCGCCCCATATAGGTGAGTACTTAGGTGAGTACCAACACACCACACACACACACACCCGCGCGCACCCGGAGAGGGGTTGGTGCAATTTACATTATTTATCAGTATAAAATTAGGTAAAAAACCGCCCCTACTACTTTACTACCCCTACTACTACATTAATCTATACTAATAATAATAATACAAATAACAAAGTAATTCTTATCGCTAATAAAGGGAAGTACATTAAAAATAATTTAAATATAAAAATTCATTTAGAAGTAAAAGCAACCCGGTAGATAAGCTTTAAAAAAACACTATTATAATTAAATTTTTTTACTGTTCTTAGGAAGATAATGGGAAAGCGATAATTTTTTACTTAGCAAAGATTACTTTAAATATAATCAGAGGTTATCTCTTTTTTTTTTTTTTTTTTGGAGCGCGTTGGGCAAAAATTTTTGCTAGGGTTGAAATGTTCATCGTGTCCAAAAGTAGTACAAAAGCTTTATTTGTTACAAATTAGCAAGTCCCTAATGTGGACGGCAAATTTGCCGAGTTCATACATGTTCCACATGTGGAGACATGTTTGATGGGAATGCGACGCATTTTTTTTTTATCGAAAGTGACATATTTTTAAAGATGCGAATGTTCTTTTATAAGAATGAGAAAACTTATTTCAAAAAAAATTCCCTTTTTTCTCTATTTTTTCGTGTGTGCAAAATTCCTACCCTTTTATAATTCTCCTTCTCTTTTTTTCTTCCCATCGTTCGCCCCCCTCCTCCCCTCGTCCTCTTTCCCTCTCCTGATTATCAATTTCCCGTGTTTATTCTGTATTTTCCCTGACGAGTTTCAAATTCTTTTTTTTTGTTTTCGATTCTTTAAAAGTTTTTTTTGCTCGGTTTTCCTCTTATTTTCTTCTTGGCCCCGCTCTTGTATCCTTCAGTGAATTTTAAATTGTCTCCATATCATTCTATCAAAAAGGTATTTCTTTCTATGGTTCTTCTCAACTTCCCCAGCTTATTCTCCCCTCCCATTCGTTCAATTATCCATTTCGCTTGTTTATTTTATATTCAATCGGTTATTTTTTTTCCTGTTTGTCGTCGGTTGTTGTCTGTCTGTCGTCTGTCTGTTGTCTTTTCTGCTCTTAACTCTCATCTTTTTTTGTTGGTTACAGTAAAAGGGGAATTTAAGGGAAAAAAGGGTTTTTAAATTTTTCTTTTCGGGGGGTGTCTTTTCCTTTTTTCTCCGTTTTCCTTATCTTCCCTTCCCCCTTTTATCCAAAATCACTTTAATTTTTCTTTTCTCCTATATATTTTATAAAAAATTTTTTATATATATTTAATATATATATTTTTATTATTAATTATTATATATATTTTTATATATATATATATATATTATATTTTTATATATAAATATATTTTTTTATTTTTTATCCACTGGCCCATTCCCACCAAGGCAGGGTGGCCCGAAAAGAAAAAAATTTCCCATCTTCACTCCATAACTGCTTGCCGGAACGGTGCTTTACATTTTTGTTTTTAAACTGCAACATTTAAAACCCCCCCCTTATTATATATATATATATAAAAATTTATATATATATTTATTATTAATATAATTATTATTATTATATATATATATATATATATATAAGGTGTAGGTTGGGAGACGCAACCACCCCGGGGGGGTCTACCCTCTGCCAAGGGGTGTAAAATGTAAGCCTGTAATTGTTTTACATGATGGTAGGATTGCTGGTGTCCTTTTCTCTGTCTCATGAACATGCAAGATTTCAGGTACGTCTTGCTACTTCTACTTACACTTAGGTCACACTACACATACATGTACAAGCATATATATACACACACTCCTCTGGGTATTCTCCTATTTTCTTTCTAGTTCTTGTTTATTTCCTCTTACCTCCATGGGGAAGTGGAACAGAATTCTTCCCCCGTAAGCCTTGCGTGTTGTAAGAGGCAACTAAAATGCCAGGAGCAAGGGGCTAGTAACCCCTTCTCCTGTATATATTACTAAATGTAAAAGGAGAAACTTTCGTTTTTCCTTTTGGGCCACCCCGCCTCGGTGGGATACAGCCGGTGTGTTGAAAGAAAGAAAGATATATATATATATTATTATATATATATATATATATATATATATATATATATATATATATATATATATATATATATATTATATATTTATATATATATATATATATATATATATATAAATATATATATATATATATATATATTTATATATATATATATATATTATATATATATATATATATTAATGTCGTGCCGAATAGGTAAACCTTGTGATTTTTGGCTTAAATAGCAATGCTTTTCTT
>NC_069402.1:35240664-35253164 GCF_026875155.1 Cherax quadricarinatus
CAGTACTGTCATTCCTACACCTATGTAGTATCTATTAAAAGCAAATGCATCATATGCTGTTAAAATCTATAGTGCCGTATTATATCTGAAGTAGTATGCCAGACGTTCATGCATTATCTTTAAATTCTCTCTCTTTCTCTTCCATTGTAAGAGGACAGTTAAGAGCATAAGTTCCTAGCTTTTGCCACAAGGCTACAGCGATAAATGTCTTGAAGTGTGAATATACTCTTGAGAATTTACTCTAATCCCTATTTTAAGATCAAAATATCCTTGATGGTGGTGAATGGGTTACATGCAGCTTTAATGACTCTCCTCCGTGCAGTCGATCGACTTTAAACTCAATAAACCAGTCAGCTGTTACCCTAATCACGTTTTTATAATCTCGTTACCCTAAATCCCTTGTGGTACCCTTAGAGAGCGCTAGCCACTGAAATTATCTGATGCGGGCGTCAAAAATGTAGAGAAGTTAATCAATATTCTACAATACTACCACAGAAAAACATCTGTTAAATAGTAGGGGTTATTAAGGGTAAACAGATATACTTTGTCCATAATACACTTGTATATTTTTATTAGTATATTTGTACATTTTTCATAATATTCTTGAATTTTTTCATAATATAAGTGTATATTTTTCATGAATACTTGTATATTTTTCATAATATATTTGCATATTTTTCATAATGTACTTGTATATTTTCATAATATTCTTGAATTTTTTCATAATATAAGAGTATATTTTTCATAAATACTGTATATTTTTCATAATATATTTGCATATTTTTCAAGTGTATATTTTTCTAATATATTTGCATATTTTTCATAATATACTTGTATATTTTTCATAATATACTTGTATATTTTTTCACAATATACGTTCATATTCTTGCATGTTTCATAATATTAACTCAGAGTCATTATCACATTAACATTAATGTATTATACAGAGAAAATACTTATCACATTCGATCATTTTAAAAGCTCATTTACATTTATTGTAAATTATGATGACGTCTGAATAATAACCAAAAATATTTGAGTAAAGAGCTTTATTTTACAAATTAAATCAGCAATACACAACGAAGTGATAATCTTAATGGACACTTTGATGAGTTTGAATTGCCAAAATAATTATTTATTAAATTTCTCGTACTGTTTTTTTTTTTTTTTTCAAGGTTCCTCCTCGTCTGACAGAATCAAGGTTCCCTTAGATAAACTTAATCATGGTTTCCAAATCATTTAATTAAAAGAAATACGTAAGCAAAAGCTAAGACAAAATAGTAAGCGCTTTAGTTGTGGGACCTTGATTACTTCTAAGTCTCAAGGTACGGGACCGAAACGTTTTTCTACGTAAATATGTCCTAGTGTTGCTTACGCGTCTCTTGTTCCCATATCCAAGGCGATCATGCAAACCTTTATGTGAGATGGCTTCTCGCTCTATGTAGAGCCTGATGAAGCTCTTATTGGGAGCGATACGTTTAATGTCAGTAATCGTTTGCTTCTACCAAAGTGTCTTTATACTATATGTCTCAGAATCCATCTAGTCAGTGCTCTATTAAAGTTAATGTTGGAAGATAAATTTAGACGACAAAGAAAAAAAAAATAATGGAGAGGGAACATAAGACATAAGAAAGCAAAATATATTTTCGACTAGTCGCTGAGCCCTTTTCTCGGCAAAAAAAAAAATATATTAAAAGATGGGGGTGGTAGGGGAAGTGGAATATTCAAACGGCTTCAGGAAAAATCCAAATATTTTCCTTTGAAGCCTTTTTATCACTTCTCCGAGGTATGGGTCCACAATTTACACCAGAGGTATATATATATATATTTGATATATTCCGCTTTTTTGGTCCATGAGGCTTGGGCTGTACCAAGAAAGTGTTACAAATACAAACCTGCTTTAAAAAAAGCAGGGTTTTGAACAGTTATTTCCAATAATAAGACAGTAGTCGAAACATCATAGACAGGTTTAACATCAAGTAAATTGGAAGCCATGAAAAAGAAAATTTCTTGGCTGAGATATAAGCCCGTTAAATTGTCACAGACAAGATAAAAGATAAACAAGATAATAAAGATTTAAAGGGGAGGTAAAACAAAAAAACTCATAAAACTAGGCAGAAAAGAGCAAATCTGAGCATAGCTATTTAAATAGAGAGAGGAAAAATACGTGAAAAAAAAAGTTCGGCAATAAAAGCGTTGAGCTCCACTAAAAATGGTGTGATATTCTTTAAAAATGAAGTTCTAGATTATTTTTACATGCACTCTCACTCACGCTCACATCGCACTCACACACACATACACACACACACACACCACACACACAACAAAACATACACACGCACATACATACCCACACACCACAAACCCCACACACACACAAACACACGCACATAATACACACACACACACACAAAACCAACACACACATAACACACACACATACACATACACATACACATACACCTACACACACACACCACACACACACATACACATACACACACACACACACACACACACACACACACATACACACACACACACACACACACACACACATACACACGCCCCATACATACCACACACCCCACACACACACACACAACACACACACACACACACCACACACATACACACACACATACCATACACATACACATACACAAAACACACACACACACACATACACAAAACACACACACACACACACACACACATACACATACACATACACTAACACACACACACACACACACACCCCACACACACACACACACACACACACACATACACACACACACACACACACACACCACACACACACCACACCCCATACAAAACACCCCACAAAATACACACACACATACACATACACACACACACACTACACACACACCCCAACAACACCACACACACACACACACATACACACACACACACACATACACACAAAACATACACATACACACCACACACATACACATACCACACACACACACATACACACACCAATACATACACACACACACACACATACACACAACATACACATACACACACACACACACACACACAATCATACACACAATTAGCGGCATATGATCGAGATACGGGTGGGAGGCTTCAACACAAGCAACAGACTGACCCCGCTGCTACACTTACCACAATAATTCCCGCACTAGAACTTGCGTAATGTGGAATTCAATCCCTTTAGGACGCAACAATACAAATTTCCTTTTGTGTGTTGGAATGTATAATTGAACTTGTTAATGGGTAGAACTATAGGCTTTATTTCATTGCAACTGCATTAAGCATTTAAGGTTTTGTGGTGTTTAAATTAATTTTTGGGTGTATTGCTCGTGTATTATTTATGTATTATTTGTGTGCTGCTTGCGAATTATTGTTTATTACATTTTTTAATATTCAGATTACAATTATGTCAAGTGAGGAGGCAAAAAAAAAGAGGAATTTTGGGATGCAGTACATACCTGGTTCACACACACACACACACGGACGGGAAGACAAAACAGTGGGGTATAGCAACAAGAGATATATCAACAAGTGTTGGATGAATTACACACAACTGAGGAGGGGTTGAGAAGTCCTAAGTGACCTTGATACCTCAAAGGCGGTGGGACCGGACAACATCTCTCCATGGGTCCTTAGAGAGGGAGCAGGGACACTACGTGTGCCACTAACCAAAATCATCAACACTTCCCTTGAAACTAGGCAACTACCTGAAGTATGGGAAGAAGGCAAATGTAGCCCCCATCTTTAAGAAGGGAGACAGAAATGAAGCACTAAATTATAGACCAGTGTCACTGACATCTATATTATGCAAAGTCTTGGAAAAGATTATCAGGAGGAGAGTGGTGGAGCACCTGGAGCGGAACAAGATTATAAACGACAGCCAGCACGGATTCATGGACGGCAAATTCTGTGTCAAAAACCCTACTAGAGTTTTTGACAAGGTAACTGAATTTAAGAAATGAGAGGGGAGGGTGGGTTGTTTGCATGTTCTTGGACTGCAAGAGGCCTTCGACACAGTTCCTCACAAGAGATTAGTACAGAAGTAGAGGAACAGGCACGTATAACAGGAAGGCACTGCAATGGATCAGAGAATACCTAACAGAGAGGCAGCAGCGAGTCATGGCCCGTGATGAGGTATCACAGTGGGCGCCAGTGACGAGCGGGGCCCCACAGGGGTCAGCCCGGGGAAACCAGTGCTATTTTGGGTATATGTGAACGACATGACGGAAGGGCCCAGACTCAGAAGTGTCCCTGTTTGCAGATGCCCGTGAAGTTAATGAGGAGGATTAAATCAGACGCGGCCCAGACAGGTCTACAAAGAGACCTGGACAGGCTGGATGTGTGGTCCAGAAACTGGCTCCTAAAATTTTAAAAAAACCCGCCAAATGCAAAGTCATGAAGATAGGAGGAGGGCAAGGAAGACCGCAGACAGAGTATAGGCTAGAAGGCCAAAGGCTGAAAACCTCACTCAAGGAGAAAGACCTAGGAGTGAGTATAATACCGGTACATCGCCAGAAGCACACATTAAACCAGATAACTGCTGCGGCATATGGGCATTTGGCAAACCTGGGGAATAGCGTTCCGGTACCTCAGTAAGGAATCGTTCAAGGTTTTATACATGTGTACGTAGGCCCATACTGGAGTAGCCAGCACCAGTTTGGAACCCACATTGGTCAACACGTCAAGAATTAGAGAAAGTGCAAAGGTTTACAACAAGGCTGTTCCAGAACTAAGGGGAATGTCTATGAAGAAAGGTTATGGGAAATGGGTTTCTGACAACACTGGAGGAAGGAGGGTCAGGGGGATACAGGGATAACGATATACAAAATACTGCGTGGAATAGGCAAGGTGGACGGGAGACATGTTCCAGAGATGGGACACAGAAAAAGGGGGTCACAATTGGAAGCTGAAGACTCAGATGAGTCAAAGGGATGTTAGGAAGTATTTCTTTAGTCATGGTAGTTTAGGAAGTGGAACAGTTTGGCAAGCGATGTAGTGGAGGCAGGAACTATACATAGTTTTAAGACGAGGTATGATAAAGCTCATGGAGCAGGGGGAGAGAGGACCTAGTATCGGTCGGTGAAAGAGGCGGGGCCAGGAGCTGAGTCTCGGCCCCTGCAACCACAATTAGGTGAATTAGGTGAGTACACACACACATGCCCTAAGAGGAGAGGTTAAGGGAAATCGCCCTGACGACACTGGAGGACTGGAGAAATAGGGAGGACATAATAACGACATAAAAAGTACTGAGAGGAATTGACAAGGTGGACAGAGACAGAATGTTCCCAGAGATGGGACACAGCAAAAAGGGGGGCACAGTTGAAGCTGAAAACACAGATGGATCCAAGGATGTTAGGAAGTATTTTGGGAAGCGATGTAGTTGAGGCAGGATCCATACATAGCTTTAAGCAGAGGTTTGTTTAAAGCTCATGGTTTCAGGGAGAGTGACCCAGTAGCGGCCAGTGAAGAGGCGGGGCCAGGAGCTATGACTCGACCCCTGCAACACAACTAGGTGACCCACACCTGGTCATCATTATGTAGATAAAAAATCCATTTTCAAAATTGGTTTAAACACAGATTAAATTAATTTTTTTTCATAAATCTAAACAACATCGTGTAAACAATAATAAAAATTTATAATTAATAATAATAATTAATAATAGTAATAATAATAATAATAATAATAATAATAGTAATAATAATAATAATAATAATAATAATAATAATAATAATAATAATAAAAATAATAATAATAATAATAATAATAATAATAATATTAATAATACTATATTATTTTATATTATTATTTTTTATTATATTATTATTATTTTTTAATTATTTATTATTATTTTATTATTATTATTATAAAAAAATATTTTTATAAATATATTAATAATTCAAGTCAAATTATTTCGAATATATTTAACCAGAGAAAGTGACTCGGGAACGGTCTATTATCGAGATGTTAAGGTAATTTTTTTCAGACCTCATTTACAATAATCAACAAGTTAACAAACTTATTTATCTATGCTATAACTTAATTTCCCGTTGTCTCTTCCTACATTAATTAACTAGAGTGCAATTAACATAATCCAATTTCAAGGTAATTACATAAATTATCCTTTAAATAAAATTAATGAAAAATAAAAAGTAATTCAGCGGATATTAATAGAAATTACTTATAGTGTAGACTTTCTGATTTGAAAGGTAATCGACACACACTTGTATGCGACAGGTTATGTACGTTGAGAAGTGTACATCAGGTATATACGTCGAGAGACGTAAATCTTCATTGTATGTACTCAGGAGGTGTTTATCTCTTAGTTCAATACAAAGAACCCCAATGGAAATAAATTACTCTGTCTGACTTTTTTGGTTATCCTAAGTTCTCTACACACTTGCTACTTTGTATGAAAATCTATGTAACTTTTTTTTGTGGTATACCTGAGGGGTTTGAGTGTGTGTGTTATATATATATATATATATATATATATATATATATATATATATATATATATTATATATTTTATATATTAAGCCTAGTGTATCTTTCAGTGTATATGCAGTGAGAGGTGTGCGTCTCTGTGTGTTTTACCGGAGACATCTTTATCTCTCCGTTGTTCATCCACCTAGACACTGTTTTTACACTGTTCACCACCAATAAAGTATCATTGATGGTGGTGAACAGTCGCCTTAATGACCTCTTTGTAATCGACAGGCTTTAATTCCTAGTAATGCATTTATTTTACGAGTCTTGGATAAAAAAAATACAATGATTTAGTTTCAATTTATATAAGAGATATGATGGTATTAGTGTAAATGTTCACTAATATATTGACCGCAATCATCCACAAAAACTGGGATACGTGGAGGCTGAACGACACATGGTGAGAGGACACATGGAGACTGAAAAACACGTGGAGACAGGACACATGCAGGCTAAAGGGGACACGTGGAGACTGAAGGGACACATGGAGACAGGACACATGGAGCCCGGGACACATAGACTGAAGGACACTGGAGGTTGAAGGAAACACGGAAACAGGAAATATTGTGAAACAAAAGCTGTATATTTCACCATGTTTCTTTAAGTTGCTTGTGTTTCTATTTTAAGAGTTAAATTATACTTGACTGGTGGTCATGTACCCTTAATGGCTATCGAGTGGTAGATAGGCATGAAACCCAATTAACCAGCCAACCAAGTAACAGAACAATTTTTAATTCAAGAGATATTTTTAGTGGTAGTTAGATGTGTGGTTGATGGTGTTGTGTGGTGTCTGCATGAAACTACCAGCACCCATAGCAACACCCACATCATTCACAACACCCACAGTAACTCCTGTGGCAAAAATCACGACACAACACCCACAGCAAAAGCTCACAACAACCTCAACACCCACAGGAAAATTCACGACCCCTCACCACACCCACAGCAACACCACAACCTCACAGAAACACCCATGGTAGCACCCCCAAAAACCTCCAGCAAAACCCACAACACCACAGCACCCACAACACCACCCCAACAACGCCCACAACAACGACCCACAACAGCACCCACACACAAGGGTCGATACCCCGTGTTTTTGTGACATTCTTCCGTCTCAACTTTCTTCCCCTCTTTGTTTTTTATAGCCCACCACCCAACACCCATCCACCCACCACCCCCCTACCACCCACCATCCCACACCCACCACCCCTCACTTCCCCCCACCCACCATCACCCCACCACCCCCCCCACTATCCACCACCCACCACCCCCACCCACTAATCTCCACCCCACCACCCCCCCACTATCCTCCCCCCACCACCCCACATACTATCCTCCACCCACCACCATTACCCAAAAAACCCCTCCACCATCATGCATAAGGGAAATTACCCAAAAGGCCCCGGTTTGCCTTCAAGAGGGAGCTGGGCAGATACTTTAAGTCGGTGCCAGATCAGCCGGGTGTGGTTCGTACGTTGGACTAGGTGCGGCCAGCGTAACAGCCTGGTTGATCAGGCCCTGATCCACCCGGGGGGCCCGGTCTTGGACCGAGGCGTTGGCCCTTGACCCGGAATACCCCTAGATAAACTCCAGGAAGACCACCCATCTCCCCAAACCCACCACCCATCACCCACACCCAAAAACCCAACACCCACCATCATATTCCACTCACACCTCTCCCAGTCCTCTCTACCTCCCTAAACCCCTTCCTACTGGTCTATCACCCCTCCTCCCCCTTCTTCTGCTCCCTTACTTTCTCACTCCATTCCCATATGTGCTTCCTCTCTCCTTCTTTTTTTACTCCCACTTCCTTTTTCCTTTTTTCCCAGCCCCATTTTCCCTTTATCCTGCTCATTTCATTCAATGCTAGGCAAATTTCTCTTCCCTCCCTCCCTCTTCTCCCTTCATTCTCCTCTCTCACCCCTTCCCCCCTTTTTCCCCCCTAGGCAACTTACCCATTAAATGGAAATCAGATACGGGGAATTCTGTATAATCATTAAGACTTACAGATTGGAGAACAGGGTGGCAAGGGAGGGTGGCAAGGAAAGGTGGGAATGGAGGGTGGCAAGAAAGGGGTGAGAATGGAAGGGAGTATGTACAGGAAGGGATGGATGAACTTTATTATCACACTGGTCACCAACACTGCCCTGGGCGAGGGTCATAATTAAATTATGACCAACTCAACAAGGAAGGGTCGAGTTTGTTTCAAGCCATCATCATCCCTGGCTTGTTTTGGATGACTGTAGTCACAGTCACACTGGTGGCGACGACTTTACATTTTGCCTTCTAGTCCTGCTATTATTCTATAATTATTTTTTTAATTGTAATTATTATTACCGTATTTCCTGCGTTTTAAGGTTGCCAACTGGTTAAATATCATACCGATATATCAGTAATGATATTTAAAGGTTAATTTTCTCTTTTCTTTACGCTACAGTGAAACTCAAAGTCTACACTTGACCCCGACCTTGGCATATAAGACGCAGGCTGATTTTCCAATAATTTTTGTTTAAAAAAAGTCGCGTCTTATATGCCGGAAATACGGTAGGTAAAAATCATATCGAAGAGAAGATTCATAGTTAATGAACACTATTAGCGAAATGATGGAAGTTATTTTGTTCACCTCTTCAGGTTTTTAAGGAAAGCGTTAAATGTTAATTAAGATTAATATGGATGACTTACACATACAAATTGTCTCAAGTTTGAAGTCTGAGGGAGGAGTAAAGAAATAACAAATTGTGCTTATATAATTATTATTATCATTAATGAAGTATCAGTGGTTATTTAAACATATAACGAAAATGTTTTGGTGATTAAAATATATATATATATATATATATATATATATAATTTTATATATATATATATATATATATATATATATATATATATATATATTATATATATATATATATATATATTATATTATACATATATATATATATATTTTATATATATATATATATATTTTTATATATATATATTTTATTATATAGACCCTTTTTATCAACATCCTGTTCCAAATCTCATAATTAACAATATAATATTATATTTCAATAAATGTTGACTGTTCTTAATACATAAAATATGATTATTTATTCTTCCGACTGACACATATTTCAGCTTCAATGCTTCAAACAATCCTGGAGTAAATAAACACAGAATTTATAAGGGAAAGCAAAACGAGAGGTACTAAAAATTCTAAGATGAATTCTGCGCTAGCCAAACATGAGACATCCATGTAATAATTCTCGGTGGAGGGGAAAAAAACAGGTTATGCTCATGTGGGCCAACCTGGCTATATCCAGCCCCTCGAGGCTCGTGGGGAGCCAAGCTACTGAGTCCCTCTTCTCTTGAAGTCAGACGAAGAATTGGAAAGGGAAAATATGGGGAGCTGAGGGAAAGGAGAGTATAGAGGGAAGGCGTAGAATAAATAGAGAGGGATGGAATAGAGAAAGAAAGAGGAGGAAGTGTATTGAGGAAGAAGCAGGTAAGTGGAAGACAAAACTGAAATGGAAGATGAGAGACGATGAGGATGGAGAAGGGAGGGTGGGGAAGGGAAGGCAACAAAGAAAGAAGGGGAGCAGGAGTTAATAGACAGAAAGAGGAGGAGGGCATGAAAAGAGGAAGAAGAGAGAATAGTAGAAAAAAAAGGGAGAGGGAAGACTAGGAAAAAGAGAAAAATATGAGAGAAGAGGAAAGGAGAGACGAGAAAGAGGAGGAAGAAAACAGGAAGAAGAGCGGGTAAGAAGGCAAGAAGACGAGAGGAGAGAATCAGGAAGACGAGTGAAAAAGAGGACAGAAAGAGATGAGATAACAAGAGAGGAAATTTGAGAAAGAAGATGAGAAAAGAGGAAAAGGTAAAAAAGGGAAAGGTGAGGAGATAAAAAAAAAATGGGAGAAAAAGAGGAAAGAGGAAAATAATAGAAGATGAGAAGAAAGAAGTTGGAGAGCAGAGAGAGAGAGAAGAGAAGAGAGAGAGAGATGAGAGACGAGAGAGAGAGGAGAGAGAGAGAGAGAACACCTGACACCATCTGGTACACACTGTCTCTTTTAATCACCCTAACACACTTTAAAAAAGGTAACGACCGCAGGAACATTTTAGAGACCCAAGAAGTTTTGCGCAGTAACTGCTACCTATTTCCTCTTAATTATATTACACGAGTAATTGACCGCTGCTAATATGCTCTTATACAATAAGAGTAATTTTTCTCTGTTTTTTTATCTTACTGCAAAAGTCTAACTGCTGTTAATTTTCTCTTTTTAACCATTAGCGTTACTACTTTTCTCTTATTAATACAACAAGTTCTTTAACTGTGATAATTCTTGTCCTCACTGTAATTCAAGCCAGTACCCCACTGTGCCCGAGTGTGGGTACTGGCCAGTACCCACACTGTACCAGGGTCTGGGTACCGGCCAGTGCACCCAGTAATATTATTATTTTATAATTGTACGTAATTATTTTTATTTATTATCACACCGGCCGATTCCCACCAAGGCAGGGTGGCCCGAAAAAGAAAAACTTTCACCATCATTCACTCCATCACTGTCTTGCCAGAAGGGTGCTTTACACTACAGTTTTTAAACTGCAACATTAACACCCTCCTTATTATATTTATTATTATATTTACCTGGAAGCACTCAACCGCGAGGGACCAACACAGCAGTCCACTGAGCAGGAGGTAATCGGACAAAACTTTAGAAAGACAAAGTTCATCCCGACCCCTCGATTCACGAGCCCTTCACCATCACCAAGGCGCTCTCTGGTGAAGAGAATCAGCATAATTATCCTCTCTTAGACCCGTCTCAAATTAGCTTACAGCCGATACAACATTCACAATTTTAGTATACAACTGAAAAAAGGTAGATGATGATAAAGTTAAAAATAGATGTTAAGAAGAACACGAGAGACAAAATAATAATAATAAAAATGACAGCTGCAAAAGATGCCTTTTTGTACGCAGTCAGATACCTCAGGAAGCTCCTGAGAGAAAGTGCGACCAGAGTTGACCTGCGCCTTCAACGGAGGTTTTCTCACGCGTAGTTAAAATTTGAATGCGCTTTTTAAATAACATTTACAAAAAAATTGCCCTATACGGAAGACCTGTATAAGAAATCCTGTAGTACAACGAAGAAAAAAAGATAATAAATGAAATGAAAGGTTAATAATGATAGACAATACGAGGAACAAAAAAAAAAGACAGTAATAGGGGGGGGGGGGAGCGCTGTATAGCCCTTGTGGTTTTAGCGCTTCTTCTTTATTATAATAGTAATAACGACGGGGGAAAAACTTCAGTAATTCAGTAATAACATATCTCCCTTAATTCCACAATATACAATGCACAAAGGGCAAACATTATCAGGAAGAAAATACTCACAGAAGGGAAATGTGGAATTCAAATTGATATTTCACTTCAATGAGCAATAAAAATATAAAAATTGTCGATATCCATCACGAGTTGAAGTTCAATTGCCACTCGTGTCCTCCAAGAATTGACGACGTATGAAGTACTCTTGAAGCTTTATCATTTTCAATACTCGTCCTGTTCTCAAGGGGACCTTCCTGGTTGGGAAGGAGGGAAGGGAGAGCGAGGGGGAGGATAACGGGAGGGTAGAGGGAGGGGAAGGAAATGGCGTGAGGGAAGGAACAAGAGGATGGAAATGGGAGGGGAAAGAAAGGGAGAGTGAGGGAAGAAAATATAGGGAAGGATAGAGGGAGGGGAAAGAAAGGGAGGGAGGGAAAAGAATAAATGAGAAGGGAAGGGTTGGAGAAATGTAGCTAGAGGAAACGGGGAAAAGAAAATTTAGGAGGGAGGGATGGAGGGGAAGAAGGAGAGAGAGAGAGAGAGAGAGAGGAGAGAGGAGAGAGGAGAGAGAGAGAGAGAGAGAGAGAGAGAGAGAGAGAGAGAGAGAGAGAGACAGACAGACAGACAGACAGACAGACAGAGACAGAGGGACTTTGATGACCTTCTTGCAGTAT
>NC_069402.1:35257951-35298703 GCF_026875155.1 Cherax quadricarinatus
AAAATAGGATGTTGCAGAGGTGAAAATTTGGCAAGAAATGAAATTTTCAGTATGATATATCATTGATCGGGTTGGTTACCTGATCGACAAAGCTGTTGCTGCTAGTGAGAAATGATGGGTTCTGCAACCACAGATTCTGTCTAAGAGACAATTGTAATTTATGCACTGGTAAACTTGACCTATAATAATAATAATAATATATTATATATATATATATATATATATATATATATATATATATATATATATTATATATATATATATATATATATATATATATATATATATATATGCAAAACAACCACTCTGAAAGAATAGAGAAATTCCAAGCGCTTTCGTGACTACTCACATTATCAAGGAACTATGAAAGTAAAGCATCCAAGGAAGCTATATAAGGGGTCTGGCCAACACCTCACTATCAGATCCCACAACGGTTAAACACCTGACGCGTGCCGGCCCAACTGGACAGGTCCTTTGCACAACTCACCAACAAACTATTCTACCCAAGAAAATTTAAAAAATATTATTTGTCCAGTGTATTATTAAATTCTTCTCAAATTCTATTAATTATAAATGGATCTAATTTATATAAACCAAAGGAAATATTCATATTATTGTCAAAACTGCTTTTTATGAAACAAGATTCAATTATATTCCTGTCGACCATGGACTTGGTTAGTTTTGATGTTACTTCCTTGTTTACGAAAGTTCCTGTTGATGATTTATTAAGTTTCTTATCTGAAGAACTCGTTAACTATGATTTACCATTGCCAGTTCCTACTATCATTAAACTTATTAAACTTTGCATTGTTGATGCAAAATTTGTATTTAATGATAAGTTTTACACTCAGAAGTTTGGTATGGTAATGGGAAATCCTCTTTCACCTGTTCTTAGTAACCTATACATGGAATTTTTTGAAACAAGGTTGCTTAACACAATCCTCCCTAATAGAGCTAAATGGTTCAGATATGTTGATGATATTTTGTGTCTTATGCCCAAAAATGTAGATATACACCATTTCCTTGGAAAATTAAATAACTTAGCCCATTCTATAAACTTTACTGTTGAGTTTGAAGAAAATAACTCATTGCCTTTTCTAGATGTTTTAATTATTAAGGGTAATAATGAATTCAAATTTAAAATTTACAGAAAACCTACAAATAACTGTTCTTATGTCCACTATTATTCCTCTCATCAAGATATAGTCAAACTGTCTGTTTTCTTATCAATGTTTTTGAAAGCTTTACGAATTTGTAGTCCTGAGTTCATAGATGAGGAAATATCCAAAATTTATGAAATAGGTAATGATTTAAAATACCCAAGAAATGTAATTGATAAATCTTTTAAAGTTGCTAGAAATACTTTTTACAATCCAAAAAGGGACAACCAGCCTTATTCAACTAAAAATATGTTGGTTCTCCCTTACCATGAAAACTTGGTTGATATGCCTTCTCTTCTTAAGACTTTTAATATTAAAGTTGTATTCAAAATCTTGATACAGTAAAAAAAAACTTTTGATAAAGAATTCCCCCCAAAATGCTGATGGATGTGTCTATAAGATTCCTTGTAAAATTTGCGATAAAGTTTATTACGGTCAAACTGGTAAAAATCTCGAACTAAGATTAAAACAACATAAATATAGCACTAGAACTGAACAAGATTCCAATGCTCTATTTATTCATGTAAGAGATTTTAACCATCCAATTGATTTTCAAAAAGTTGAGAAAGTAGTATCAAGCAAGTCCATGATCGACAGGAATATAATTGAATCTTGTTTCATAAAAAGCAGTTTTGGCAATAATATGAATATTTCCTTTGGTTTATATAAATTAGATCCATTTATAATTACTAGAATTTGGGAAGAATTTAATAATACACTGGACAAATAATAATTTTTAAATTTTCTTGGGTAGAATAGTTTGTTGGTGAGTTGTGCAAAGGACCTGTCCAGTCGGGCCGGCGCGCGTCAGGTGTTTAACCATTGTGGGATCTGATAGTGAGGTGTTGGCCAGACCCCTTATATAGCTTCCTTGGATGCTTTACTTTCATAGTTCCTTGATAATGTGAGTAGTCACGAAAGCACTTGGAATTTCTCTATTCTTTCAGAGTGGTTGTTTTGCATATTCTGAAATCACCTGTTTACTGTGATCTTATTGCATATATATATATATATATATATATATATATATATATATATATATATATATATATATATATTATATATATATATTATATATATATTATATATATATATATATATATATATATACATACATATACATTATATATAATAATATGGCATCTGTATTGTATAAGGAAATCCTCTAACATTACATGTGCAGAATAAAGAGACGATCTTGTATTACAAGTACATAATAGCGAAGACATATAGTAAGCAAAACATATACAGACTATGAATTTAAAAAAAAACATCCCAATAAAAAATAAATCTAACAGTATTAGTACATGGACAGAGTACGGAGTCATACGGTAAAAACCGTAAAAAAAAGTATGTTTACATAGCTTTACGAGGAGCTGTGAGTTTTTTGGGGGAAAAGCATTAAAACAAGGGTTTGGTGGTGGAGGCTGCAGGTGTGGTCCGTACGGATTTTGTCCCAAGTGGAAAAAAAAATTGTTTCCCCCAGTAATTGAATAGGGGCAATTTGTCGGGGGTTGGGTGGGGGGAAGGGGGGAAAGAGGAGGGAGGGGGTAAGTGGGTGTTTGGAAGGACAAGGGGGGATTGGGTAAGGGGGCGGGAAAAGGGGAAAAGGGGAGGGGAGATGGGAAAGGAAGAGAGGGCAGGTAAGAACTAAGAATTGGAAAAAAGAATGAAAAAAAATTCGTGGGGGGGAAAAAAGTGATAAAAAGAAAAATTGGGAGGTGGGTAAGTGAGGAGGTTGAGGAGGGGGGATGAGGGGAAGTGAGTGGGGGGGATAAAAAGGGTGGAATAGGAAAAGGGAGTGGAAGGGAAAGTGGCGGGGGCAAGTCGGGGAAGGAAGTGAAAAAATTACGAAAGAAAAAGGGTGATAGAGGTATGGGGCGAGTAAGGGGACTGGACAGGGCCCGAGGGGGGTTTTCCGGGGTTTCAGGACCCATGGTACGCTTTTTTCGGAAACAAAGAGCAGCTTGGAAGGATGAGCTAAAAATTTATTCTTGTTACAAAAGTAAAAGTTATAGGGAATAAAATCCTGAAAGACAATGAAAGGCTAAACTGGCCCTGAAAAATGGAGCGGGGGAAGATGACCCATAGCGATCATTTAAAGGGGGGGGGAGTATGCCGGGACCTGCAACCACAACTGGGGTACACCCCCACCCATGTACATGCCACGAAACACACACAACACAACTTTAGAGAAAGTGAAAAGGTTTGAAAAAGATAGCCCCAGAGCTACGGGGATTTCCTACGAAAAAAGGTTGGGGAAACGGCCTGAGACATGGGGAAGGAGGGTCGGGGGAGACTGAAAACCCCAATATAAAAATGCGCGGAATGACAAGGTGGACAAAAGAGGGGATTTTCCCGGAAGGGACACGACACAAGAGGTCCCATTGGAATTAAAGACTCAGATGAATCAAAGGGATGTTAGGAGTATTTTTTCAGTCATAATGTCAGGCGGTGTAAACCCTAAAAAGTGACGTAGTGGAGGCGGGAACCATAATAGTTTTAAGGCGGGTATGAAAAAGCTCATGGGGCAGGAGGGAGGACCTAGTAGCAAAACAGCGAGGGCGGGGCCAGGAACTGGCTGGGCCCTGCAACCCCAAAAAAGGTGGTACAAATAGGTGAGTACATGTACATAACACGAACACACACACCACACACCATGCACCCATACAACATACACACACATTTTTTTATTACACACACACAACCCCAACATCACACATACACAACATACACACAAACACACACCGCACACCACACACAACACACACATACACACAAAAACCCACACCAACCAACCACCACACACCAAAACACACACACACACACAAAACAACACACAACCAAAATCACACTACACACCAACACACAACACCACACAACACACAACAACCACAACACACCCCACACACACACACAGGGTGGACTCGACCCCCGCAAACCCCAATAGGGAGTACACCCGAAAGTGCAAAGGGTTTGAAACTTGGAAAGGGGAAAAGAAAACCCTAGATGGAGTACCCCCAGAGGCAGAGGCGCAAAAATTTACTCGGTAAGGTCTTGAGGCGAGCATTTTCCGTCACATCTGAGAAACACATCAACCAAATTAATGCTGCAGCATTCGGGCGCTTGGCAAAAACGAGAATAGCGCTTGACATCTAAGTAAAGAGTCATTCTCGAACGGTAACGGCAGATAGGCCCCTATTGGAGAAAAGTAGAAAAATTATGGAACCCCACTGGTCAAACACGTCATGAAATTTGGGAAAGTGCAAAAGGTTTGCAACAAGACTGTCCCGGAGTGAGGGGGTTTTTCCTACGAGAACAGATTAAGGGAAATACCTTACAAAACAGAGGGTGGGGGAAAAGGGGCATGGGAAAATATATAAAATGGTTTTTCCCACATGAATGTGAGAGGAATTGGGAAAATGGAGTGGGTCGTACGTTTCAGAGAAATGCAGCAACAAGGGGCACAAAAAGCTCGATGAGTATAGGTGTTAGGAAATACTTCTTCGTCATAGGCTTTGGGAAATAGAAAAAGCTGGAAAAGGGTGTAGCGGGACAGGATCCATAATGCTTTAGAAGAGGTTGATAAAGTCGTGGAGAGGGAGAGAGGGACCTGGAACAATGGTGAAAAGGGGGGCCGAGGCTTGACTCGACCCTGCAAACACGTTAGGTGAGTGCGCGCGCGCGCACACACACAACACCACAACACATACACACCACGAAACAGACGGCAGAAATAGAAACACCAGCTGCAAAAGGGGGGAAAAGAGGCAAGGTTGAGTCGGGGGGGCAAACCCAAAACGGGGGAGCAGCAAGCCCCCCAACCTCCCAAAGAACTCCACCGAACAAAATTAAACCCAAAACAAACCACACTCCCGCTCACAACCTCACCCCCTTCCCCAGCACAAAAACCCCCCCACACAGTAGCCCAATATACCCTGCCCGGTTCCTACCGCCGCCCCCCCAACCCCCCCCGAATCAGTTTTGGAAAAGGAAGCTGAAAATTAATACACGAACAGCGGAATAAGGAAAAAGTGTGACGAGTGGCAGGAAAGAACAGAGGATCGCGGGGAACATAGCACCTGGAAACCAAATCAGGGAATGATAACAATGTAGTCTACCAATTGGATATCAGGTCCCAAGGAAAGATAGAGGCAGTGGGATTTGAGGAATTTGGGAAAGGAAGGGGGGCAGCCGGGAAACAAGGGTATATAGTAGGGGCTTCAGATTGGGGGCCCCAAGAGGTGACTCAGTGTTACAATGAACCACAGAATAGCAGGAGGCAGACAAGAATACAAAAAAAGCATAGGGGAGGTTGATACACTAGATAAGGTGGGGGCAGAAGGACCCCCCCCTGAGCAGGGCAAAGTTACTTTTGAGGGGATTTTAATGTAGGGATTGACTGGGAAAGTCTAGAGCCACATGGGGGGCCAAAAATGGCCATGATGGAGGTGGTACTGGAAAATCTCATGGCATCGACATGTTAGGGACACTACCAGAGAGAGAGGAGAGGATGAACCAACAAGACAGCTCATATTCACCTTGAGCAATTCAAACATTGAGGACATCACATATGGAAGGCCCCTCGGAGCTAGTGATCATGTGGTCCTGAGGACTGAATACATAGTAGAGTTACAAGTGGAGTTACAAGTGAAGAGTAGAATGGGAGAAGCCAAGCTACATAAGAGGGGACTACACAGGCATGAGATATTTCCTGCTTGAGAGTGCAGTGGGAAAGGAAAATAGTGAGAAAATCAGTAAATGAAATGATGGAACACGTGAAAACAGAATGCAAAGAGTCAAAGGAGAGGTTCGTACCCAAGGGCAAGCAGAAACAATGGGAAGGGCAGAGACGAGGCTTTGGTTCACCCAAAGGTGTAAACAGGCCAAAACTAAGTGCGCTAGAGAATGGAAAAAAAAGTATAGAAGACAAAAGACCCCGGAAAATAGGGAGATCAGTCGAAGAATCAGAAACGAATATACACAGATAAGGAGGGAGGCCAAGCGGTAATACGAAAATGACATATCATCGAAAGCCAAATCTGACCCAAAGCTATTGTACAGCCATATCAGGAGGAAAACATCAGTCAAGGACCAGGTAATCAGGCTGAGGAAGGAAGAAGGGGAGATCACAATTAACGACGGTAGTATGTGAGGAGCTCAACACGAGATTTAAGGAAGTATTTTCAGAGAAGACAGAAAGGACTCCAGAAAGCCGAAAAGGTGGGGTACACCAGCAAGTGCTGGACACAATATACACAACAGAGGAGAAAGTGAAGAGGCTGCTAGGTGAACTAGATACCTCCAAAGTCGATGGGACTGAACAACATCTCTCCATGCGTCCTGAGAGAGAAAGCGGATGTAGTGTGTGCTACTATAGGCAATTTTCGTCATCTTTCGAAACAGAGGAACTACCTGAGGCATGGAAGACAACAAATGTAGTCCAAATTTTTAAGAAAGGAGACAGACAGACAACATTAAGCTACAGGCCAGTGTCACTGACATGTATGGTATACAAAGCCATGGAGAAGATTATCAGGAGAAGAGTGGTGGAGCACCTAGAAAGGAATGAGCTTATCAACGACAACTAGCACTGATTCAGGGAAGGAAAATCCTGTGTCACAAACCTACTGGAGCTTTACTACAAAGTGACATAAGTAAGACAATAGAGGAAGAGAGAGAGGGGTGGGTGGATTGCATTTTCTTGGACTGTATGAAGGCTTTCGACACAGTTCCACACAAGAGATTAGTGCAAAGGCTAGAGGATCAGGCAGGAATAACTGAAAAGGCGCTGCAATGGATCAGAGAATACCTGACAGGAAGGAAACAACAAGTCATGGTACGTGACGAGGTGTCAGAGTGAGCACCTGTGATGAGCTGTGTTCCACAGTTGTCAGTCCTAGGGCCGGGGCCATTTCTGGTATATGTGAACGACAAGACGGAAGGGATAGATTCAGACGTGTCTCTGTTTGCAGATGATGTCAAGCTAATGCGAAGAATTCAAACGGACGAGGATTAGGCAGGACTACAAAGGGATGTGGACAGGCTGAAAGTTTGGTCCAACAACTGACTTCTGGTGTTTAACCCCATTAAGTGCAAAGTCATGAAGATTGGAGAAGGTAAAGAAGACCGTAAATAGAGTACAAGCTAGGGGGCCAAAGACTGCAAGCCTCACACAACAACCAAATAACTGCTGCAGCATATGAATATCTGGCAAACCGAAGAATAGCGTTTCGACACCTTAGTAAGGAATCGTTCAAGACTCTGTACATCGTGTACGTCAGGCCCATATTGGAGTATGCGGCACCCATATGGAACCCAGACATGATCAAGAAATTATAGAAATTGCAAAGGTTTGCAACAAGACCGGTCCCGGAGCTAAGGGGTATGTCCTGCAAGGAGAAGTTAGGGGAAATCGACCTGATGACGCTGGAGGACAGGAGGGATAGAGGGACACGATGATGATATAAATTATTGAGAGGAATTGACAAAGTGAATAGGAACAGGATGTTCCAGAGATGGGACACAGCAACAAGGGGTCACAACTGGAAGCTGAAGATCAGATGAGTCACCGGAATGTTAGAAAGAGCTTGTCAGGAAGTGGAACAATTGGAGAGTGGTGTAGTGGAGGCAGTATCCATACATAGCTTTAAGAAGAGATACAATAATGCTCATACAGCAGGAAGAGAGTGGACCTAGTAGCAACCAGTGAAGAGGCGGAGTCAGGAGCTGTGAATCGACCCCTGCAACCACAAATAGGTGAGTACAAATAGGTGAATAGTACACACACACACACACACACACACACACACACACACACACACACACACACACACCACACACACATACATATATACCAGTAGCTTCAAGAATAGGAATGGCAGAGCTTACGAAGCTAAGAGGGAGTGAGATACTCAGCGGCAAGAGACAGAGCCAGGAGCTGAGACTCGACGCGTACATTCACAAGAGGTGAGTACACACTCGACTTATTGTGCTAGGAGTGTCCTGCCCAATTGAATGCACCTGTCACGAGAGTTGCCAACTAGCATATCTTAACCACAGTTGCCAGAGTTACAAATGTCTTCAAATCCTCACTTAAACCTTGGACATCCCACACACAAAATTCACGTTTTTTTTTTTCGACCAAACACTACACGTATTGCCATAAAAAAAAACACCGTAATGCGAGATGCATTCTGCTAAATTTGACAACTTAGGGACTACTAATCACCCTTAGAGGTATCAACATGCAAGGCCATTGGCAATAGTGGCCCGGGGACCTAATTTCCCTCCCCAGTGAGCTGTGTATGCAACGTTTTAGATTCTCGACATTAGTGCTGCGCCGTCCTGGCCGGGGCATTGATGCCAGAACAAGCAATTAGTCTCCGGCCGGGTCTGGCGTTACGCTCATAGAGCGGGGAAATTAACTTGTGAGAGGAACCTCTTCGTTATATGTGTTGAGGGCGATTTCATGGTGGTGGGTGATGGTAGTGTTGTTGTTGGTGAGAGATGGTGGTGGGTGGTGGTAGTGTTGTTGTTGGTGAGAGGTGGTGGAGGTTATAGTGGTGGTGGGCAGTGGTAATGTTGTTGGTGAGAGTTGGAGGTTATTGTGGTGGTGGTGATGGTGGTAAGTGTTGTTGATAGGTGGTGAGGATGGTAGTGTTGTTAGTAGATGGTGGTGGTGGTAGTGCTGTTGGTAATGGTGGTGGTGAATTTGGTCAGATATAATGAGGGTACATGCTGGTTGTCTGAGACGGAGAGGTGTATAACTTAAAAGTCTTTAAGAGTATACCTGCCTCCATCCGTACCCATCAATGAAACTAATGTTGGTGAGTGGTAGTGGTGGTTAGTGGTAGTGGGTAGTGGTGGCGGTAGTGGTGGTGGTTGGTGGTGGTGGTCTTGTGGCTTAGCGCTTCTTTTTGATTATAATAATAATAATGGTGGTGGTGGTTGATGGTGGTGGTGTGGTAGTGGTGGTGGAGTGGTAGTGGTGGTAGTTGGTGGTGGTGGTGGTTGGTGGTGGTGGTAGTGGTGGCGGTTGATGGTGGTGGTAGTGGTGGTGGTTGATGGTGGTGGTAGTGGTGGTGGAAGTGGTAGTGGTGGTATTTGATGGTGGTTGTGGTGGTAGTGGTGGTAGTGGCAGAGAGTCAAGTTAACACCCACATCATCTCGCACAACTGTCATGTCCTTGCCCCCTAGATTTGTTGTCTTAACACAGACCTATTTCTTTTCAAAACCTTTTTCCAAAACCAGACTGTTTCGTTTATTCAGTCCAGTCCTCCCCACCCACACTTTTTTTTTTTCCCCAGCCCTTGTCCTCCCTTTGGGCTAGAACGAGTTTTTTTGGGAGAGTAGCGAGTGCTCTGCCCCAGGAGGGTGTTTATTTTAAGTCTGAAAACGTTTTCATAAATTGATACCCTTTCTAGGGAAATGTAAAACCCCAAAACCCAATTTTTTTTGTGTGTGGTCGAGCAAAGGAGCCCCCTACCCCATCCTATGGGCGGTAGTAATTCTATACCACCCCTGGGGCGGGGGTAGAAACCCCGTCCCCATTTTTGGGCGTTTAATCATCTCATGTTTATCCTGCGGGGGGGAAATTAAAAGGGTTTTACCGAGAACTTAATGGGTTTCAGGGTTTGGGAAACCCCAAGATTTTGTTGCTAAAAAATTTTTTAGTAATGAAACCCGTTTGAAAAATTAATTGCTAAAATAATGGTTGGTTACATAAAGTAAAAAGCCGGATATAAGCATTACAAAGCAGCATTTTTCAATGTTACGAGAAAAAGTTGCCCATAGGGCCCGGGTTTTAAAGGGGTTGGGAGGGGCCCAAATATGTTGCTGAGTAAACCCAAAATTTTTAAAGGGGAAAAAAATGGGGTTTTTATGCTGAACATAATTTTTTTTTTTAGGGTTTTCAGCATGTTGAGGTTACCCTTTGGGGAAACCTTTGATTCCTTTTATCTTCACGTGCCCTTAGGCACCCCAACTGCCCCGGGACTCTCCATGGGTTTTTGGGACCATTAAAAAAAGACCCTTATCAGGGCTTTTCTCTAGACGAAAAATTTCTAGAAAACTTTATGTCATTGATAAAAGCTCAACTGAGTAGACAAGATTCTTTTCTGCTGATTAGTTCAGTCAACGGCGGGCCTTTTATCCGGGTTCTTGTGATTCCCTGCTGGGGGACAACCCGGGGAGGGAGCGGCCTAAACACCCCCTGTATGCAAAAACACGCCCCCACCCGCCACCAATAACCTTTCCTTGGGGTTTTTCCAGCATGAAAAGGGGGGGTGGATTTGTTGTTTCTAGTTTCACCTCCCCAGCCCCCCAAGCTCAGTTTCCTATGTTTGTGTTAGAAAAAAATTGGGTTTGTTTGTATGCAATGAAAAGGGCCATCGGGGGTCAGCGATGCCCCAAAGTCACAGATAAATCACACGTACCATTATGGGAAGGATGATGCACTTGGTAAAAGAAGCATTTTTACTAATTTTTTTCAAATCTGTTGCGGAGACCCAGCTAATACCCACCCCACACACACACACACCCCAACACACACACACACACACACACACACACACAAACACACCCCAACCACCAAAACAACAGATATATTTTATATATATATATATAAGATATATATATTATATATTATATATATATTTATATTATATTATATATATATATATATATATTTATATTTTTAATAAAATAAAAAATTGAAAAAACAATCACTTTAAAGGGAATTTAGGGGAAAATTCCTAAAATTTTATTTTATATTTATTTATTTATTATATAATATTTTATATATATATATTTTTTATTATATTATTTATTTAATCTTAGGAATTATAAAATATATTTTATATTTTATATAAAAAATATATTTTTTATATTATTATTTATTATATATATATTATTTTATATATATATTTTATATAACCATGCATACATATACATCACCCCCCCCCACAGTCCCATTAATCCTCCCAATCACTGTCTTATCACAATCCCCACCCCCCAAAATCCCAATTTTCCCCAAGGGTCAAATCATCTCCAGGCACCTTAAAACAATCCACCCCATCACCCCCCTACCTCCCACCACCTCGTCACCCCACCAACCTTTTCCTTTTCCCCCCCAGTTAATCCCCAAACCCCTTCACCCAAACCCAACTACCCGCCATCCCTGTGAAAAACCATCACCCCTCACTGTGACTACCTCTTCAAAACATTACCCATGTTTTCCCGGGAAACCATTTTGAAATATTTATGCATTTAATTAGCCAACCAAAAACCACCCCAAACCCGTAATGTGTTTCCACCCAATTAGAACAAATCTCCGCCAGCCCCAAAAACATATTTAAAAATTCTAAAATTGTGGCCAAATTGGGGGTTTGTGTGTTTTCCCCCCAAAACAAAAAACATAGTTAAAATTATCTGTTAAGGGGTGGAACCCTTTTATAACGAGGTGTGTTATGAGTGATTTTAAAACTTGCTAAAAAAGGGGTAGTTTTCGTATGAATAATTTTAAGTCGTTTCCCCCAACCGGGAATTATTATTTTAAATTTCTATCAATTTTTTCCCTTAAAAAGTGTTTTTTTTGTATCATTTTGGCAGTTTCCCACCGAGGCAGGGTGACCCGCGGGGGAAAGGTAGGGGACCCGCTGAGGCGGGGTGACCAGCTGAGGCAGGGTGCCCCGCTGGGGCGGGGTTTCCCCGCTGAGGCAGGGGGCCCCGCTGAGGGGGGGTGACCCGCGGGGGCAGGGTGACTGCTGAGGCAGGGTGCCCGGTGAGGCGGGGTTTTTACCCGCGAGCCCGGGTGACCCCCACCGGGGCCCAGGGTGACCACCGGGCGGGTGACCCCCGAGGCAGGGGTGACCCGAAAAAAAAAAGAAACACTTTTATTATCACTCAATTTCCCTCACTGTCTTGCCGGGCACAAGTTAAAACCCCGTTTGAAAACCCTTTTTAAAATTATATTAAAAGTTAAAGTTTCGTTAATGGATCTCTGTCTCTCTTTTTTTCTCTTTCCCCCCCAAAACACAAACACACCACCCAACACACACACACACACCACACCACACACAAAACACGCACACAAAAACCACACACACACACCAAAACACACCAAAAACCAAAACTTCACCCACACACAGTTTTGACGAAAACCAAGCAGAACTACAAAGGGATCGGGGAAAAGGTGCAGGCCTGGTCCCGAAAATGGCTCCCGGAGTTCAAAACCCCCCCAAGTGCAAAATCATGAGGGTGGGGGAAGGGGAAAGAAGGGCCCTAGGGGGAGTACAATCTGGGAGCCAGAGCCTACAAAAACTCATTCAAGGAAAATGATCATGGTTTTGAGTGTAACACCCGGGAAATTCCTGAGGCGATATCAACCAAATAAATGCTGATCATACGGGCGCTTGGCAAACCTAAGAAAAGCATTCCGGGCATCGAAAAAAGTGGTAAAATAAAAACACACAAACACACACACCCCACTTTTACACACACATCCCCAAAAAATACACACACACACAAACACCACACACACACAAACACACCCCACACACACACACACAGTCACACAGTATGAAAAACGCTTTTTCATCGAAAGTTTAAATCTGACCCGAAAAATGCGTTTTAGCCCCATTTGGAAGAAGACAACAAATTAAAAGGGCCCCGGGATTTAAAGGGTGGGGGAAAAAAAGGGGGGGAACTCACAAGAACGATAAAAGGTATGTGAAAGGGGCTCCCAAAAGGAATTTTAAGGGGAAATATTTTCAGTTGGGACGGAAGGGGCTTGGGGGGGGCGACCGATGGGGGGCACCAACAAGGGGAAATTAAAAACCCAACAAGTGTTTGGGGACAACATACGTTGAGGAGGAGGTTTAAAGAAATGTAAAGGGGCATCGATACCTCAAAGGCCCTTTTGGGCCGGACAAAATCTCTCCATGGGTCCTTAGAGAGGGGAGCAGTATGTTTTTTGCGTACCACTTACCCAATTTTCAAAACCCTCCCCGGAAAAATGGGCAAATACCGAGGTTTTGGAAAACAGCAAATGTAGTTCCCCTTTTCAAAAAAAAGGGGACAGAAAAGAGGCACTTAAAAATATGAAACCGTGCTTTTCCCCTGTATGTATGCCAAAAATTTTGGAGAAATTTCAGGAGGAGGGGTGGTGGAGGGACCCGGAACGGAACAGGGAGTATTAAAAGCCCAAACCCGCACGGAAATTTACGGAAGGCAAAAACCTTTTGCACAACCTTCTGGGTTTTTTGATAAAATAACAGAAATAAGGGCAAGGAGAGAGGGGGGTTGATTGCATCTTCTTGGACTGCAAGAGGCCCCTTTTAAACAGTTCCTCACAAGGATTAGTTTCAGAAGCTAGAGATCGGGCATATAAAAGGAAGGGCCACTGCAAAGGATCAGGGGAATTTCCTGGGGCAGGGAGGCCCAAAGGGGTCATGGGACGTAATATGTATCCCGTGGGCACCCGTGACGAGCGGGGGTCCCACAGGGGTCGGGTTTCCTAGGACCAGTGCTATTTTTGGTATATGTGAACGACATGACGGAAGGGTTAGACTCAGAAGTGTCCCTGTTTGCAGATGATGTGAGTTAATGAGGAGAATTAAATCTGATGAGGACCAGGCAGGACTTCAAAGAGACCTGGACAGACGGGACCCCTTGGCCCAGCAAATGGCTTCTCGAATTTAATCCTGCCAAATGCAAAGTCATGAAGATAGGGGAAGGGACAGAAGACCACAGACAGAGTATAGGCTAGGTGGCCAAAGACTGCAAACCTCACTCAAGGAAAAAAGACTTGGGGTGATTTATAACACCGAGCATTGTCTCCGGAAGCACACATCAATCAGATAACTGCTGCAGATATGGGCGCCCGGCAAACCTGAGAACAGCATTCCGACACCTTAGTAAGGAAATCATTCAAGACACTGTACACCGTGTATGTCAGGCCCATACTGGAGTATGCAGCACCCGTTTGGACCCGCACTTGATAAAGCACGTCAAGAAACTAAAAGAAAGTACAAAGGTTTGCACAAGGTTAGGTTCCAGAGCTAAGGGGAATGTCCTATGAAGAAAGATTAAGGGAAATCGGCCTGACGGGCACTGGAGGACAGGAGGGTCGGGGAGACATGATAAACGACATATAAAAATACTGCGTGGAATAGGACAAGGTGGACAAGGACAGGATGTTCCAGGGAGGGGACACAGAAACAAGAGGCCACAATTGGAAGTTGAAGACACAAATGAGTCAGAGAGATAGTAGGAAGTATTTCTTCAGTCATAGAGTTGTAAGGCAGTGGAATAGCCTAGAAAATGACGTAGTGGAGGCAGGAACCATACACAGTTTTAAGACGAGGTTTGATAAAGCCCATGGAGCGGGGAGAGAGAGGGGTCTAGTAGCAACCGGTGAAGAGGCGGGGCCAGGAGCTAGGACTCGACCCCTGCAACCACAAATAGGTGAGTACACACACACACATGCACACAGGCCTAGTGTCTAATCGACATGTGCCTAGGACAAAATGGTAACTAATTAAACACACATTCACGCACATACAAACACACACACGCACACACACACACACACACACACACACACACACACACACACACACACACACACACACACACACCACACACAAGACAGGATACATAAGAGAACAAGACAGAGCGACAGCTGTCGAGGGAGAGGACTCAGAAACGAAGAGAGACAAGGAAGAAAGACAAGGACAGAGTCAGCAGAAGACAACCGGAGCAGGGCAGAGCAACAAGTACAAGCACACACAGAACCACCCCCAAAACCACACAGCCAGACACACTATCTCAACACAAACGACAATCCACACTTACAGCCCCCACCCCACACTATGCTGTAGAATTACACAGCACACTGCCGGATCCCCCACCCCTCACAGACCTCCCAGAACACAGTGTAGGAGAGGAAACTGGAGGTATGGTACACCAACGCTAATGAAATACCGAATAAGTGGGAGGAGTGGCATGAAAGAGTTAAAGAGGTATCACCAGACATCATAGCTCTCACAGAAAGCAAGCTCACTGGAATGATAACAGATGCCATCTTTCCAACAGGATATCAGATCCTGAGGAAAGATAGAGGGAACACAGGGGGGTGGAGGAGTGACACTGGTCATCAAAAACCAATTGGATTTTGATGAGATGGAGAGAGGAGACAGAGGAGAAGGAAGGGACTGCATAATAGGAATACTTCAGTCTGGAGGTCCCAAGGTGGTAATTAAAGTGATGTATAACCCACCACAAAACAGCAGGAGACCAAGGCAAGAGTATGACGAGAGTAACAGAACGATGGTTGACACACTGGTTGAAGTGGCCAGAAGGGCTCATGCCAACAGGGCAAAGCTGCTGATCATGGGTGACCTCAATCACAAAGAAATCGACTGGGAGAACCTGGAGTCACATGGGGGCTCAGAAACGTGGAGGGCTAGAATGATGGAGGTGGTACCTGGAGTTTACCTGGAGACGGTTTCAGGGGTCAACGCCCCCGCGGCCCGGTCTGGGAAACCTCATGCACCAACACGTAAGGGACACTAACAGAGAGAGGAGAGGATGAACCAGCAATCCTGGACCTAGTATTCACCTTGAGTAGTGCAGATAATGATGTCGTGGGGGTTCGGAAGGAGATATGATGGTTGAAAGATAAACACACTTGTTGGATGGTAACACTATATATATATATGATATATATATATATATATATATATATATATATATATATATATATATATATATATATATATATATATATATATCTCCATGGGGAAGTGGAACAGAATTCTTCCTCCGTAAGCCATGCGTGTTGTAAGAGGCGACTAAAATGCCGGGAGCAAGGGCTAGTAACCCTTCTCCTGTATATATTACTAAATTTAAAAAGAGAAACTTTAGTTTTTTCTTTTGAGCCACCCTGCCTCGGTGGGATACGGCTGGTATGTTGAAAGAAGAATATATATATATATATATATATATATATATATATATATATATATATATATATATATATATATATATATATATATATTGTCAGACTGTGGTAAGGGAAGTGGCCCAGCCTACCTGTTACTGCCTGGTGTAGGTCTCCGCGTGGACTGAGAGCGAGGTAGCGGGTCCCACTCACTCATGCCGCATTCCATGACGTCATACAGTCACTAGGCCTAATAGGGATCTTCTATATAAACACAGGAATGGTACTCTGATACTCAGCTAAGCTATACAACACATGTAAGGGGGATCAGCAACTATGCTGACAATGAGGACATCATATAAGAAGGACTCCTTGGGGTCAGTGACCATTGGTTCTGAGCTTCGAATACATAGTAGAGGCACAAGTGGAGAGGAAAACATGAAGAGCAGGACGAATGAAGCTAAACTACAAGAGAAGGGGCTACACAGGCATGAAGAATTTCCTGCACGGGGTTCAGTGGGACAGAAAACTGGCAGGGAAGTCAGTAAACAAGATGATGGAATATGTAACAACAATATGCAAGGAAGCTGAGGAGAGGTTTGTACCCAAGGGTAACAGAAATAACGAGAAAGCCAGGATGACCTTTTGGTTCACCAAAAGGTGTAGAAAGGCCAAAACCAAGTTTGCTAGAGAATGGAAGAAGTACAGAAGGCAAAGGACCCAGGGGAATAAGTAGAGCAGTTGCAGAGTCAGAAATGAATGTGCACAGGTAAGAAGGGAGGCCCAACGTCAATACGAAAATGATATGGCAACGAAAGTCAAATATGACCCAAAGCTGTTGTACAATCACATCAGGAGGAAAACAACAGTCAAGGACCAGGTAATCAGGGTGAGGAAGGAAGGAGATATATTACAAGAAACGACCGCAAAGTATGTGAGGAGCTCATCGTGAGATTCAAAGAAGTGTTCACAGAGGAGACAGAAGGGACTCCAGAAAGACAGAGAGGTGGGGTACACCATCAAGTGTTTTACACACTACATACAACCGAGGAAAAGGTGAAGAGGCTGCTAAGCAACCTAGATACCTCAAAGGCGATGGCGCCGAATAACATCTCTCCATGGGCTTTGAGAGAGGGAGTAGAGATGTTATGTGTATCACTAACAACAATCTTCAACACATACATCGAAAACTGGTAACTACCTGAGATATGGAAAACAATACATCTAGTCCCAATTTAAAAAAAAAGGAGACACACACTAAACATTAAACTTCAGACCAGTGTTACTGACATGTATAGTATGCAAAGTCATGAAGATTATCAGGAAAAGAGTGGTGGAGCACCTAGAAAGGAATGAGCTTATCAGCGACAGTCAGCATGGTTTCAAGGACGGGAAATCCTGTGTCACAAACCTGCTGGAGTTTTATATTAGGGTGACAGCAGTAAGACAAGAGAGAGAGGGGTGGGTAGATTGGATTTTCTTGGACTGTAAGAAGGCGTTTGACACAGTTCCACACTAGAGATTAGCGCAAAAGCTGGAGGACCAGGCAGGGATAACAGGGAAGGCACTGCAGTGAATCAGGGAATACGTGTCAGGAAGACAACAACGAGTCATGGTACGTGACAAGGTGTCAGAGTGGGCGCCTTTGACGAGCAGGGTTCCACAGGGGTCAGTCCTGGGACCAGTGCTAATTCTGGCATATGTGAACGACTTGACGGAAGGAATACTCAGAAGTGTTCCTATTTGCAGATGATGTGAAGTTGATGAGAAGAATTCAATCGGACGAGGACCAGGCAGAACTACAAAGGGATCTGGACAGGGTGCAGGCCTGGTCCAGCAACTGGCTCCTGGAGTTCAACCCAACCAATTGCAAAGTCATGAAGATTGGGGAAGGGCGAAGAAGACCGCAGACAGATTACAGTCTTGGGGGCCAGAGACTACTAACCTCACTCAAGGAAAAGGTTCTTGGGGTGAGTATAACACCAGGCACATCTCCTGAGGCGCACATCAACCAAATAACTGCTGCAGCATACGGGCGCCTAGCAAACCTTAGAACAGCATTCAAACGTCTCAATAAGGAATCGTTCAGTACCCTGTACACCGTGTACGTTAGGCCCATATTGGAGTATGCGGCACCAGTTTGGAACCCACACCTAGCCAAGCAAGTAAAGAAACTAGAGAAAGTGCAAAGGTTTGCAACAAGACTAGTCCCAGAGCTAAGGGGCATGTCCTACGAGGAGAGGTTAAGGGAAATCGACCTGACGACACTGGAGGACAGGAGAGATAGGGGGGATATGATAGCGACATATAAAATTTTGAGAGGAATCGACAAGGTGGACAAAGACAGGATGTTCCAGAGATGGGACACAGCAACAAGGTGTTACAGTTGGAAGTTGAAGACTCAGATGAATCACAGGGATGTTAGGAAGTATTTCTTCAGTCACAGAGTTGTCAGGAAGTGGAATAGTCTGGGAAGTGATGTTGTTGACGTAGGATCCATTCATAGCTTTAAGAGGTATAATAAAGCTAATGGAGCAGGAAGAGTGACTAGTAGCGAGCAATGAAGAGAAGGGCCCAGGAGCTGTGATTCGACCCCTGCAACCACAACTAGTTGAGTACATTTAAGTGAGTACACACACACACAACACACACACACATTTAAAGTTTTGCTGTTATCTCTCCTTCTCGCCCGAGTAGCTGTAAAGACAAAATAAACAGAACAAGTTTTTATTGAGACAGCATTTCGCTCAAGGTTGAGCATTATTAAGTCATGCATCAGCACACAAAAGTGCTAGCAACAGGACCACAGAAGAGAAGGAGGAGGAGCAGAAGGCTCAGGTAAGATCTTGGAACGGACACACAAATGAAGCCCGACTCATACACGCTGATAATACAAAATAGTCCTTAACTTTGGTATAAACAGAAAGTTCTTCTCAGCAGATAACCTAGGAGTAGACGTTCAAATCCTTTCACTTATGTATCTCCCATTTACTTCCAAGTGCAAAAGACTTATTCATGCCCACCAAGCTCCTATTTCACCTACCCGCATCAACTCTCACTGTTCTCCCTATATATTAACTAACCCGACAGGCAAACGAAACATTAACTATTTCAAACAGAATTTGCCGAAAGTTACTGCGATGTAAATGAAAGCATTTGGCTCGATACCGCCGTTGAAGACTTGTGAAACGTTAAATTGTTTAATTGATGAGGGTTACTAAGACGTCCTATAGCACGTTTTTTTCCACAGAACGTCTTAAGAATATGTATGGCACAGAACGTGTGACATAACGTCTTACGCCTTCCTCTTTGTATTGGACTGATGAAGCCACTGTGTGGCGAAACGCTTCCTGAATAAAGATTCCCATATGTTGTATAAGTGTCTCAATCTTCAACTTGTCGGTTTTTCAAACCATTCATCATAACGTCTTACGATCACCCGTGACGCAGAATGCCCTGATGAACGCCTCGTCAGACCTCGTCGTTGGTGCAAATTTACCATTCAACTAATTTTCAGTGGCGGGGATCTGGCCAGGTTAGTCTCGTTTACATCTTGCCAGACCCGCTTTGTGTGCAAATCCTCTGCTGGAGAGTATTAGCAAGAAACCGAGCGACCTCCCGAGCCTCTTCTGGCTACAATAACACCGCCTCACTTCATCCTGGGGGTCTGGTGCTTGCGTCATCTTGGCAACTTCAGTGAATACGAGAACTGGAGGGTCATACAAGGAAGCTTGTTATGGAGCAAGTGTTTTCGTTTTTTTAGACTGCGTTTCCCCCCCCCCAAGTCATGACGTGAGGAAGCTCACCTATGAGGCGTCCCGAGAAGGTTTGTGAATGCTCACGTGTACTGAGCATTACCGTGCTTAGAAATCGTATAATAATTCAAGGAACCATGTAACCAACCACACAACCAAGCAACCAAACAACCAGCCCACCAAGCATGTATCCATTCAAGCAACCATCACAGCCATCCGGCCGACAAACCAACCGTCCATACAATAAATTAATCGTGGGAAAAAACGCTAATGTACAATTCAGAATATTAATTAGAGGAAACGTATCGCCACTTGTGGCTTCTTCAGTCTCATTAGGACTGAAGAAGCCACTCGTGGCGAAACGTTTCCTCAAATATCTTGAAATGTACGTGTTTTTATCGACATCTTGTCCGTATCACCGTATTATTTTTCAGTAAAATGATCATTAAGGAAACCGATCAACGAACTATCCAATGATCAAATCTTTTAGCTTCCCAACCAACCAAACAACCAACTAACCGTCTCTATTCTTACAAATCACCTTTTCCAGTCCTGAACCAAACATCTGTAGGATGGGAAAGAAGCTCACCTTAAACATGACGCTGAATCATTTAACGAGGACATCATCTAGATTAAGGGCTTAATAAGGCTTTCTTAACACGCCCGAAAACAACATTAAAGACCATCCCCGGAAAACCACGTCAAGCGCTGTTAAATCAAATACGAAAATTTTGTTTTTTATTTTTTTATTAGCATTTAACATTTTACGAAAATGGGGGGACCCGCATTATGTAAGGCAACACCCTCCAATTAATTGCGCTTTCAGTGTTTTTTTTTTAACGTAGTGTAAAGTACGGCGATGATTTGGTTTAATATATCGCTGCAACTCACTGTGACGTGTATGTTTGATGTTTTCATTAAACCTTACTGATTTTTTTATTAAACCATATTGATGTGTTTTTATGAGTTCATGCGTGTTTTTTATCACAAAGTAATGTGTTTATAAGTGTGTATATTACGTGATTTTTGCCTCACTGTGTTTTTTAATAATATATATATATATATATATATATATATATATATATATATATATATATATATATAATATATATAATCAATGCACCACGCAGAACAAGCGGGTTATTATACAGAGAAAGAAACAATAAGCAGGACTCGATACAGCCACTGAAATGATCATGATTCCCAGGCAGCGCTCTATCCTCAGCCACAAATGCCACTTAAGCTGAGCTGAAGTGGCATACTCTGAAAACCTACCTACTTCTCCTGTTGCTGCCCTTTTCTACATTTCACAGCTCCTGATGGGGCACTGAGAAGTGTGAAAGTACTTGAGCTAAAGATTTCCACCCCCTGTGGCTTGTTTTGCATTGTTATGATCGCCTGTTGGGGATTGTTATATATATATATATATATTTTATAATATATTTTTTATAATATATATAATATATAATATATATAATTATATATAAATATATATTATATATGTCGTGCCGAATATGTAAAACTGGTCAATTAGCAAGAACTCATTTAAAATTAAGTCATTTCTAAAATTTTCTCTTATAAGTTAAAGATAGATTTTTTTCATTAATGTTAATGAAAAATTTTTAATTTTTGAAACCAAAAGAATCTTAGAAAACTTACCAAAACCTTATTATAAAAGAGCAATTTATTTTAGCCTAACCCAACTATATACATTTTAGATTTTGTTTACAATAATTTAATACTAAACAAACACAGTGAAAATATATTTTTTTCGTTAGGTTCAGAATGATTCTGGCGAAATTATTGCATACACAAATTTTCACTTTTCCTATATGGCAAGATGAACGTTGCTATTTAAGCCAAGATCGCAAAGTCTGCCTATTCGGCACGACATATATATATATATAAATATATATATATATTATATATATATATAATTATATTTTATATATATAATATATTAATATATATATATATATAATGTATAATAATATATATATATATAAAATATATAAATATATAAATATATATATATATATATTATATATTTTATATTATATATATATTTGTGTTGTGTGTGTGTGTGTGTGGCCTTAGAACCTCAGAAAACTTACTTAACCTTATTATAACAAGCGCAATTTAATTTTTCCTAATTTCCCAACTGTATAAATTTTAGAAAAGTTTTAAATGATTTAATAATATACAAACAGAATTAAATTTTATTTTTTTCGTAGGGTCAGAATGACTTCAGAAAAATTAAAGACATGGGAGATAGTCTGGGCCTATCTTAAAACCCCCCCAAATGTAAAATAGTTTTTTACCAAACGACAGATGATCCCGAATATTAGTACTGTTTTACCAGGAGCAACGAGCCATTATCCAGCCAACAGCGCTCTCCTGGTGCTCCTCTTGGGCCCAATGTCATCGATCTGATCCTAGAAAAAAAAAATCTCAAAGCTCAGGACGATGGAAAGGCAGGATGAAAGATAAACAATACATACGATGCCTTCTACCTACTCACCAGGTGCCTGTCAATCCGAAAACTTACCTTCTTCCTGAGATGCTCCCCCGCCTTCAGCAGTCTGAAACTCAATGAATATGACTCTCTTCTTAAGACCATGCTAGAGAGTGTATTGAATCTTTCTCTCGAAGATGAACAGTGGTTTGCAAGTCTCACCTCCAGTCAGGCTTGGGGGGCTGGGAGTAGGCAAAATCCTTCCAGATTGCCCTACCAGCTTTCCTATCCTCTTCCAAGGCATCAAAATTTAGTTAATAAAACAAATTCTTTCAGACAACCTCAGTGACTCAACAAGAATTACAGAACCCTAGCTACGCCAGTCCCATTACTGAATGGGAGACTCTTGCTGCTCCAGCCCTAAACCTATTGCAGCACTGGCCCACAAACAGTCAAGTTGGGAGGGCCCCCCCTTTTCCTTAAAAAGGTGCTTCCCAACATGCTTACGGCTGAAAACATCAAACAGGGAAACTCACTGTCTCCAAGCTGTGAGTGCACATCACCCCGGGGGACTTCCTCCAAACATTTCCCATTTCGGCAATGGGAACACGCCTAAAACCCTAAGACCCTCCGTATTGCAGTGGCTCTGAGCTTGCTGCCCCATTTCACACGGAATATATGTGTATTTACGGCGATGCGAAAGCCGACCAATATCGTCTACATGGTCTTAACTGTTTCAAAATCAAGGGCTGGCATGCAAGACACAGTGAAGTCAATGACATCATAAAGAGAACCCTTGCTACAGCTGGATGCCCAGCTGAGAGATAGCCCCGAGCACTAGCAGCCAATAACACCCGCAACCAGCAAACCACCCCGACCGAATCACCATCTATCCTTGGAAGAATGACAAGCTCTTAGCATGGGACGATACCTGTGTGTCGACACTGGCCGACACCTACATCCATTACAGTGTCGGGCGACAGGGAGGAGCTGCTGATCACAGGGAGGAGTACAAGATCAGCAAGTACAGAATCAATTTGTCCCAGTGGGATCAGAGACCTTGGGATCATGGGGAAAAATGTCACACATTTCCTTAAAGAACAGGGTTCCAGACTCATCGACCAGGGACCCAAGAGCAGCCATTTTCATGATCCAGCGCCTCAGCCTGGCCATCCAGAGGAGAAATGCTTGCCGCATACTTTTTCTCGCGTCCAGCTTCGGAGGAGCTGGAGGAGATTCATAATCTTTGATATACTGTACCAATGTATTGATGTTTGTGTTTTCTGTCAATGTATTCTGTCTATTAATAAAATTTCGTACAGTATATAAAATACAGAGGGTGGTAGGAGAAGGAAATATCCAAACAGCTACGGGGAGAACATTGAGTTTTCTCTGAGGAAAGTATATTGTCTTCTCTGAGGATGAGGGTCCCAGTCCTATAGAGGTGGGACCCCCTATATATAAATATAAAATACATATATATATATATATATATATATAAATATTATATATATATATATAAAAAACAATGCGACTGGCCGAGATTCGAACCCATGTCGTTTTTGCCCTGTCTTATGGTAAGCGAAAATCACATGACGCCTTAGTCCACAGGACCACATAATCCTACAAAACCAAGCACCCATCAAAGCTAGGTGTGTTACTCTTCGTCCGAGGACTTATGGTGGTGTGGGAGACTCTAAGCTAATTTTATTCTTATCACCATTTGGTGTCCCAGCCTCCCACAAGTGGAATATTTATTGTGACCACGAACAAGTGATGTTGAATCAATAGCAACACTGCGACTGGCCGGGGATTCGAACCTATGTCGTTTTGGCCTTGCCTTTTGGCCAAACGGGGATAAGAATGAAATTAGCCAAGAGTCTCCCACACCACCGTAAGCCCTCGGACCAAAAGGGAACACACCTAGCTTGGCTAGGTGCTTGGTTCTTGGTTGTTTTGTATATATATATATTATATATATATATATATATATTTTATATATATATATAAAATATATATATATATATATACATATATATATATATATTTTATATATATAATATATATATTTATATATATATATATATATATATATAATATATATATATATATATATATATTATATATGTCGTGCCGAATAGGCAGAACTTGCGATCTTGGCTTAAATAGCAACGCTCATCTTGCCATATAGGACAAGCGAAAAATTTTGTGTATGCAATAATTTCGCCAAAATCATTCTGAACCTAACGAAAAAATATATTTCACTGTGTTTCTTTAGTATTAAATTATTGAAACAAATTTAAAATATATTTAGTTGGGTTAGGCTAAAATAAATATTCTTGTTATAATAAGGTTTTGGTAAGTTTTCTAAGATTTTTTTGATGCAAAATTAAATTTTTAAATTAACATAAAAAAAAATTTTTTTTTAAAACTTTTTAAAAGAAAAAAATTTTAGAAAGGACTTAATTTTAAAAATGAGTTCTTGCTAATTGACCAGTTTTAATATGGCACGAATTTAATATTTATATTAAAATTAAAAATTTTATATATTATTTATATATATAAATTTATATATAATAAATATATAATATATAAAATATATTTTATATATTATTTTTATATAATATATAAATTTTTATATATATATATATAAAAATTTTCTTTCTTTCAACACACCGGCCCCGTTCCCACCGAGGGGGGGTGGCCCAAAAAAAAAAACAAAAGTTTTATTTTAAATTTAGTAATATATACAGGAGAAGGGGTTCTAGCCCCTTGCCCCGGCATTTTTTTGTCGCCTCTTACAACACCGGTTACGGAGGAAAAAAAATTTTGTCCCCTTCCCCGGGGGGTGAGGAAATAAACAAGAACAAGAACTAAAAGAAAATGAAAGAAAAACCCCAAAGGGGGGTTGTGTTATATATGTTGTTACATGTTGTGTAGTGTGACCTAAGTGTAAGTGAAGAGCGACATACCTGAAAACTTGCATGTTTATGAGACCACGAAAGACACCAGCAACCACCATCATGTAAAACAATTACAGGGTTTTTTTTTCACTCACTTTTAGGGGGGTATACCTCCTGGGCGGGGTTTCGTCTACCAACCTATACCTAGATTTATATATATATTATAATTTTAAAATATATATTTTTTATATATATTTAAAATATAATTTTATAATATATATATGCGTGCCGAATATGTAAAACTGGTCAATTTGCAAAACCATTTAAAATTAAGTCCTTTCTGAAATTTTCTCTTATACGTTTAAAGATATATTTTCTTCTTAATGTTTTAAAATAAAAATTTATAATTTTTTCCCAAAAGAATCTTAGAAAACTTCCTAACCTTTTTGCAACAAACAATTTTTTTAGCCTAACACAACTAAATATATTTTAAATAGGTTTACAAAAATTTAGTACTAAAAAAACACAATCAAATATTTTTTTTCCCGTTAGGTTCAGAATGATTTTGGCGAAATTATTGCATACCCCAAATTTTTCACTTGCCCTTAGGGCCCAAGATAGCGTTGTATTTAAGCCAAGAGCAATTTTTCCCCTATTCGGCACGACATATAATATAATATATATATATATTTATATTATATATTTATATATATTAATATTTAAATATTGAGGTAATGATTCGTATTTGGGAGGGGAAATTGTCAGGGGATGGGTCTATAAGGGATGAGGGAATAAAGAATTGAGGGGGGAAAAGGGTAGGGGGGTCATTAGGAGTCTGTGGAGACAAAAACTTTGTCCCTTTGGGGGCAAAGAGGGGGAAAGTTGAGAGTATAGTTTTACTAACACTTTATTGGGTGGAAGCATGGGTGTGAAAATTGCAGCGAGGAGAAGGCTGGAGGCAAGTGGAGATGTCATGTCTGAGGGCAATGGGGTGGGTGAATATAATGCGAGAATTTGTAGTTTGGAAGTTAGGAGAGGTGGGGATTACCAAAACGTTTTCCAGAGGGGTGAGGAAAGGGGTTTTTGGGTGGTTTGGACATGTAAAAAGAATGGAGCGAAACAGAAGATTCAAGAGTGTATCAGCTGTGTGGAAGGAAGGGGGGGGTAGGGGTCGGCCTAGGAAAAGGGTTTGGGGGGAGGGGGGGAAAGGAGGTTTTGTGTGCGAGGGCCTTGGACTTCCAGAGGCGTCCCGTGAGCGTGTTTGATAGGAGTGAATGAGACGAATGTTTTTAAAATATTACGTGCTGTTGAGTGTGAGCAAAGTAACATTTATGAAGGGTTTCAAGGAACCGCAGGCCGACTTAATTCCAGAGATGGAAGTACAGTGCCTCACTCTGAAGGGGGTGTTAATGTTTGAGTTTAATAACTTGTATGTAAAGCCACCCTTTTGCAAGACATTTGATGAGTGAATGATGGGAAAGTTTTCTTTTTTGGCCACCCTCCCTTGGTGGAATCGCCAGTGTGTTTAATAAATATATATATATATATATATATATATATATATAATATATAATTATATAAATATATATATATAATATATAATACATAATATATTATAATATATAATATATATAATATATATATATATTATAAAATATTATATATATAATATATATATATATGTAATTATATATAATGGCAAGGTGCGCCAGAGCATGTACTCTGGTCCCACTTCTTGGGCTCCCTTGGCATAATTTTCTTTTTCTCCATTTTTAAATCGTGAATGGACGGGAGCTTCTACTGAGTCCTCTCACCCGACAACTAAGTCCCAGCACCGGAAATCCGGCGTCATGTTACAGGGCCATTTTTGGTAAAGGGAATTCTCACCACTTCCCAGTGTCACCAACACTGAAGAAATGCTACCTACTGTACCCTTACTTACCCCAGCTTCCAAATGTCTTTTCTTCATGGTCCCTCCCATTTCAGAATTGTTTATAAAGGGTCACCTTATCTCCAATATTATGCAAGCTGTAATCATGTCTCTGTTGATTCTATGCTCCTTCACGGAGCTCGAGAAGGGGCAACCTCCACGGGATGAGTTCCAGGTATTGTGGGTAACTGCAGGCAGGTAATCAGGAATGCAAAATGGCAGAGTGTTGGGCAATGTACAACTACTTTTCTAGGATCCATTCCACATGTACTGTATGATTCCTTAGGGGTTAGCCCTCCCTTGATAATAATAATAATAACTCTAGAGACGAGAGGTCACTGTATTTTTTTGGATTATTAAGGTTCTCTGCACGTATGCTGCTATGTATGATAATCTAGTAACTGCATTTGGTGTATACTTGAATTTAACTTTTCTTGCTTACTCACTTATTCTCCTTAAATCTTTTTTTATCTTAATTTAAGGCATTATCTTGGAGGCAAATCGTTGTGAGTGCATGTCTGTAAGTGTGAATCTGCGAGTGTGAATTTTCTGTGAGTATTAAACTTCAGTGGGGTAAAGGACACGTATACACTGATCAAGGGCATTTATTAACGAAACGTTTCGCCACAAGTCCCCTTCTTCAGTTCTAGAACTGAAGAAGTCACTCGCGCGGAACGTTGCCTTAATAAATGTCTGAATCAGTGCATACATGTTTTTCCTTTAACGACTCATCAGCATCACCAAGCCAAATATTACCAAACCAAGTGAAAGTGCATCTATGAGAATCTTTGAGAGCTAGAATCTGCAAATCTCTGAGTTGGGGAGTCTTTGCGTCTTAATGTCTGAGTGAGAGTCTGTGTGAATATGAGTCAGTGACAATGCAAAATGAATCTTATGAGTACGAGTCCTGTGACAAGTCTTGTGAGCACGAGTCTCCGTGAGTACGAGTATATATTTTTCTCCCCACCGTTTTTCAGCTTGCTCTTACCGTCCCGTTCGGCTTTAAGAAGAACATTTATTGAAGAGAGCCAAGCCCACTACCGGAGCCTCCTTTGTGACTTCGTCATAGACACCTACAAAAGATTTTCAACCACTGTGTTATCAACAGGAGGGAAAATCAAGAAACAGATGATTTTAATAATCTAGAACAGAGTCGCAGTATTTGTACCCTCCCCGGCCGCCCCGCCGCCTGACATATTGGAAGGTAGAAGCCAAAAGGAGTATGAGGGTTTGCCTTGGTAATATAAACAAAGAACTGCACAAAGTCTGCATTCCAAGTCACCAGAATGAAGAGGGATGAAACTGAATCTTTAAATCAGACACTAGAATTATATTGAGAGAGAGGAAGGAAGGAAGGGAGATAGAAAAGAGAGAGACAAAGAGAGAGAAAAATTTTCAAAATATCTCTAATGAGATACGTAAGGAACTGTTCTACTCATCCTTAAAAACACACATCAGGTTAAAGCTGTTATATTTGCTTGAACCTCAGTGTCTTGACAACTTTGGGTGAATCTCAGAACATCTGACAAACATACAATTAAAATAACTTTATTTTTAAATCTATTTTAAAGTTTTCTGTTGAGGGAGACCTAGACAACTCAAGCAGGTATAAAACACACTGTTTTTTCAGACAATAGTGTAAATCTGTACAATGGTTCTGAGAGAACATGGATATTTTAGGCAGACGTCAATATTTCATTGCACAGATTTTTACCTAGGATAGCCCAATAAAGTCAGTGTAACTCATTGTCGTTTGATTTTTTAACGCTTTTTTGGGTGAAATCCTGCTCTCAACCTCCCCTTCCTCATCTCGTTACTAACATGAAGTGTTAAATTTCGTTCGCATCCTCTCATTACTCTTTTATTTTTCTGAGGCTATCACTGTATTCACTATGTCCTGCTACAGTTGAACCTTTATGACTTTCTTCATTATATCCTTTCCAATACTTTCCTACAGGGATTCCGTCTCTGAAATTCTGTAGAAAGTATATACTTTTCCCAAGTAATTCTACGAATAAAATATTGTCAGAAATGTATAATAACTGAAGAGTTTCGAGGAAATTATTCCCTATGATTTAAAATTTTAAAAATTCTTTCCCGATATTTTATCATCTATAGCAAGTATCAACACTGCCAGTGTCAAAATTTCCCGTGTCAGCACCACTATATAAACACAAAAATTCACAGAAAACACACGTTAAATTTTTTGGCAAAACCCGAATAGAACAAGCAGACACAAATTACTTGTTCTAAAGACAACTAACCAACTGTTAAAATAATAAAAACAATTGGGTAGAGGCAATTTATCAATTTTAAACAAAACGAAAATATCAAAATAAACATTCATTACATCAATTGGCGACCTGACAAGAATTGTACATGAATATTTATAAATTGTTGATGAAACACTAAAATGAATTGAAGAACCTTTAAAACTGACAAGGTTTTGCCTGTGATACAGGTATTGTCCAGTCCCTCCCGTCTATATGAGGTCCCTGACAATATATAGACGAAAGGAAAGCAAGACACATATGCAACAGTTAGGTATCTTTATTTCGAAACGTTTCGCCTACACAGTAGGATTCTTCAGTCGAGTACAGAAAAGTTGATAGAAGCAAAAGGGAAACTTGAAAGACAAAGTAATCAGTCCATCGCCCTTTGAAGTTTTGAGGTGGTCAGCCCCCTCAGTCTGGAGAAGAGTATTGTTCCATAGTCTGAAACAACGGACTGATTACACCGTCTTCAAGTCTCTTCTGCTTCTATCAACTTTTCTGTACTCGACTGAAGAAGCCTACTGTGTAGGTGAAACGTTTCGAAAATAAAGATACCTAACTGTTGCATATGTGTCTTAAATCTAACAACCTGTCGGTATTTTATACCATTTTAATGTTCAAAGGAAAGCAAGTGAGGTGAGGTGAAACAGTCATTGGTGGAGATAAGCATCAGCTAATTAGGATGGAGCATCAGTTTTATGTAGATAAGAAAAAAATCAACTGAATGCAGATGAAAGCATCAGCTGATAGAGAAAGCCTCAAGCATCAATTTCTTCACCTCACTTAGTGAAACCTCACTTATGCATCGTCCCCCCCCCCTCACCCACCAATACCCTCGAAGCCTCCACCCCAGGCGATCAGTCAACATATAATAGAGGCAAGCTACTTAAGACGATTCTTCAATTCATGGGGGGGGTGCCTTCTATGGACCGTAAGGTTCACACAACGCCTGAAAAATGAGAGGCAATCAAGTCTGATTTGAGGAAGGGAAGGGGAGATCCTGATTCTTTGGGTCAAGAACAGGGCATACCCCCCCGATGAAGGACGAACAAAAATGCAATAAGCACATGTAAAAAAGCTAGAAATGTACTTTTGCGTTAACTAGCATAAAGTTATAAAAACTCACTGAAAAACATGGTTAGGCAGGGTAGAAAACGAGTCGCGTTCACTTGTTGCTAACGAGTTTTTGGACTGTAATTAGATTATGTGGCTTTACTGCCTTTTCGAAACAATATCAATTGCATATAGTTTATTAAAAAGTCACTCTTTTTTTCCAAATTTGGGTTTTTGGGGAATGGAATCATTGTCATACGGTCCATTTAATACCTAAATATGAGATCCAATAACGAGATGAGGCTTTTTACGCGTGTTTGCTGATGGATTTGAGTGTTGGCACTGAGCTTTTGGGGTCTGGAGGGTATGGAGGGATGGGCAAAGGGGGAACCTAGAGGCTTTTCATAAATGTTTGGGAATGACTAATGTCCTGTTATCAGGATGTAAACCCTCAGATTTGATGTAATAGTTGCAGGTGCCAATGGAAAGTGGAATAGGTGTATATACCGAGGAGATAGAGAGACTGACTTCTCAGGTCTTGGTTCTCTGAACGTAAAATCTACACCTGGCAGCAATTTTTATGAATGTGTCGAAGGAAAGTTCTTAAACATCGAGGAAAACTGAAATTGAATCCAAAAGAATTATAAAAAGGATTTTAAAGATTGCAATTGTGTCAGTTAAAGCTGAGGAGCATCAAAGATTGCTGGAAGTAACAAGAAGAGCTCTGGAATATATTTAGTGACTGAGGTGAATGCTGAAAAATTTTCATCAGTTTCTATACTATCGAAGAGAGCCAGGTGAGCTCAAAGGTGTATGAAAAAGGCAATTTTGGAACATTTTTACGTAAGTTGATATTATGAAAAAAAAAAAACAGATAATGATGAATAAAAGTGGGAATAAAGTTGGTAGAAATTTCCGACAATATTAAAGTAAAAGGACACAAGTGCAACTAATGTGACATTTTATTGTGGCAACGTTTTCGCTCTCCAGGAGCTTTATCAAGTAATGGCTTGATTAAAGCTCCTGGAGAGCGAAACGTTGCCACAATAAAATGTCACATTAGTTCACTTGTGTCCTTTACTTTACAGAAACAGAGTGCTTTGGATAATTTACTGACTAGGTCAGAGGGAGCTGGAGTAGAAGAAAACGGGATCCTTAAATCTTTCAGCTGAGTAAAAACCAAGTTCCCATTCTCCAATGGATGCAAATTAAACAAGGGCTTATAGGCCTGATAAAACTGCTCTTCCTTAACCAATGATCGGGTTATTTGACCAAGATATGCTGAAGGGTGAACCATCAGTAGGTGCAAGAGGCAGTAATTAGCCTCCGCAGGAGCTTCAGGATCAGAGAAGGACACGGAAAAAAACTAATTGCAAAAATACAAAGAAAAAATTTTTAAAAAAAAAAATGTCAGATACTCAAAGTCGTTGCAGCTCGCATCCAGATCTTGTTGTTCTTCTCAAAAGGGAAACGTTTAGTATTTATAGACTACGAGAAGTTTTCCCAAGTCGCCTTTTTCAAAATTATTCCAAGTGTGTCGACACGCACGAAGGAACCCGATGGAGCGCAGGAAAAAGGTGTGAGGGACGGGGATGGGGGTTAAGGAAGGCGGAGGAGGAGAGCGGGTGTGGGGTGTGTGTGTGTGGTGTGTGTGTGTGTGTGTGTGTGTGTGTGAACTCCTAGTTGTGGTTGCAGGGGTAGAGTAACAGCTCCTGGACCCCCCCCTCTTCACTTGTCGCTACTAGGTCACTCTTCCCGCTCCATGAGCTTATCATACCTCTTCTTTAAGCTATGTTTGGATCCTGCCACCGCTTCATCACTTCCCAGACTATTCCACTTCCTGACAACTCTGTGTGTGTGTGTGGTGTGTGTGTGTGTGTGTGTGTGTGTGTGTGTGTGTGTGGTGGTGTGTGTGTGTGTGTGTTGTGTGTGTTTTGTGCTGTGTGTGTGTGTGTCTGTGTGTCTGTGTGTCTGTGTCTGTGTGTCTGTGTGTCTGTGTGTGTACGTATTGTATGTGTATGTGTGTTTGTGAGTGTATTAATTCCCGTCACTTGCAGGGAAAGTTGATGGGCGAATTGAGTCGAGTAGCAGTAGGGAAAAATGCCATAAAAAAATAATAAGATCAGTCTGAGTTTATGGACAAAGAATGGTAGATCACCACTAACGACGAAGGATTTACCAGCGATGGATCAGAGGTTTAACCTGGAGTTTACCTGGAGAGAGTTTCCGGGGGTCAAACGCCCCCGGGGCCCCGGTCTGTGACCAGCCTCCTTAGGGCAGTGTCCCAGGGTGCGACCCACACCAGTCGACTAACACCCAGGTACCCATTTTACTGTGGGGAACATAGACAACAGGTTTGAAAGAAACACGCCAATGTTTCTACTCTGGCTGGAATCGAACCCCCGGCCCTCGCCGTGTGAAGCGAGAGCGTTAACCACCAGGCCACCTAACCTAACCAAGAAGACTATTATATAATTATAGTGGGGGGAAACGTTAAACCCTTAAAAAGTATTATAACACCTAGGGGGAATGAGAGGTAAACAATTTTGCCAAAGATCAATCACCAGCAACGAGGCGAGACAACCCCCTGACCTCCGGGAGGGGGGGAGGTAAGGCAAGGGATAAAAAGAAAAAAGGGGGAGTTGACCCTTTTCCCCATTGGGGGGAATAGAAAAACATGCTTACAGAAATCAATTTGACAAATATTTTGTCTTTTCAAAAATAAAGATGTGAGAGGATGGATAGGCACAAAGATAAAACAAACGATCAAAAATGCATTACGGATTAATACACGGACATGAAATGTACTGACGACCGAGGGTACTGCGACCGGTTCTCTGTAGATAATTTTAATGAAGCTCTACATGGCAAACGTACGGCTTCATAAGCCTGTTCACAATTATATTTGTACCCTTCTTCAGGGAGTAAAAAAATCATGGTTCAATGGTCCCCAAAACACGTTCAATTCAGTTACCCAAAAACTTTTCCCAAACCTATTTGGGTTTAAAATTACATTTAACACTGAAAAAGTATAAACGATACTTTGACACACGGATTTTAGTTAATGAATTTGGAAGAGGAAAAAACACGTAAAACAACTATCACAATTTGATTAAAAAACGCTTGTTAAGGACAAAAAGAAATGTTTACATGTAAATTAATCGAAGTTTCTCTCTCTCTCTCTCTCCTTTTTCCTCTCCTCTCTCTTCTTCTCCCCTCTCTCCCCTCTCTTCTCCTTCCCTCCTCTCTCTCTTTTTCCCCCTTTTTTTTTCTCTCTCTCTCTCCTCTCTTCTCCTTTCCCTTTTCTCTCTCTCTCTCTCTCTCTCTCTAATAATTTTTTTAAATAAAATGAAACTGGAAAAAAAAAAAAGGTTTTTTAGAATCTTTAATGATGGGGCAAGAACAAACAATTTTAAAAAGAAAAGAAATTTTCTCACGAACTCATGAAATGAATTCCTAATTCTTTTTGAAAAAGACAACAATTTAAAACGTTTTTTTTTTTTTTTTAAAGTCTTAAAAAATACGTAATTATTAGAGAGCTTAACAACCATTCCCCCGTACTCAGTGTCCTGGTTTGTCATCAGTCTGCCCACCGTCTTCTATAAATTATCGTCCCATAATTATTTTCCAAAAGCCAAAATATTATCCACCGAGTGCATAATTATTTCAATCTAAATTTTAAAAAAATAGTAAGTTGAAAGTTAGACACACAACATAACACACAGCTTTAAGGTGTGTGGGTTTGCCCCATCAGGGCAGAAGTCGTGATGCCCATCAAAGGGAGTTAAAACTCAGAACCAAGAGCTAATACGACTTCAGCGAACACAAATCATCAGTACACACACACACACAACACACACACACACCACACACAAACACACACACCAACACACACCGTGGGCCCCTTAAGAGGGAGCAGATATGTTTGCGTCCCATTTACCACAATCTTAACACGCCCCTGGAAACGGGGCAAACCTGAGGTATAGAAGCGGCAAGTGTATTCCCTTTTTAAAAAAAAGGAGACAAAAAAAGGGGCCTAAACATAGCCCCTGTGTCATTGAGTGTATAGATGCAAATTTTATGGAAATTTTTATCGAGGAGAGTGGTGGAGCACCTGGAACGGAACAAGATATGAATCCCAAACCAGCAGGGATTCAGGGAAGGGCAAATCCTGTGTCAAAAAACCTTCTGGAGTTTTATGATAAAAATAACAAATAAACACGAGAGAGAGGGGGGGTTTGATTGCATCTTTTTTTACTCAAAAAAAGGCCCTTTACCAGTTCCTCCCAAAATTAGTGCAGAATTGAGCATCGGGGCGCATATAACAGGAAGGGCACGAAATGGATCAGAGAATCCTACAGAGCAACGAGTCAGGGTACGTAAGAGTATCACAGTGGGCACCGTGACGACGGGCCCCAAGGGGTCGGTCCAGGACCAGTGCTATTTTTGGTAATTGAATTTTAATGAGGAGAATTAAAATCAGATGGGGACCAGGGGGACTTCAAAGAACCGGACAGACTGGACACCCCGGTCCAGCAAATGGCTTTTCGAATTTTTAAACCCGCCAAATGCAAGTCATGAAGATAGGGAAGGGCACAGAAGACCCAGACAGAGTAAGGTAGGGGGCCAAAGCTGCAAAAACCCCATCAAGGAGAAAACTTGGGTGAGTATAACACCGGCATGTCTCCGGAAGCCACTCAAAAATAATGCTGCAGCAATGGGGGCCCGGCAAACCTGAGAACACATTCCGATACCTTAGAAGGAATCGTTCAAGACAGTAACTGTATGAGGCCCAAATGGGGATGCGGCACCCTTTTTGGGAACCCCCACTTGAAAAACTCAAAAAACTAGAGAAAGTACAAAGGGGTTTCGACAAGGTTAGTTCCAGAGCTAAGGAAGGTCCTATGAAGAAAGATTAAGGGAAATGATAAAGACATATAAAATACTGCGGGAATGACAAGGGGACAAAGACAGGATGTTCCAGGGAGGGGAACAGAAAAAAAGGGCCCCAATTGGAAGTTTTAAACACAAATGAGTCAGAGAATTTTTAATTTTTTTCTTCAGTATGAGTTTTCAGGATAAAACCACAGGGAAATTAAGACAATTTTAAAAAATTTTCAAGCGAATTCGAAGCATCTTCAAACGCACAACCAACAGTAGCTACACGCACCCCATTTAAAGGGAAGAATTAATTAAAAGATTACATCACAAACGGGGGCTTTTGGAAATTGCTATTCTTCAAGCTAAACATATAAAAATGAAAACCACAAAATTTTGGAGTAAGATCCACATTTTTGGGGCAAAGAAAAGGCCCTAACTCCCTAGTTCAACCTTCCTATGAGATGTGAAATGTTGAAATTAAATTTGACGATCCACGGGACCGGCAAATTTTGAGGGGTGAGTGGGGGAAAAATTCTCTCCCACAATAACATCGCAATTTAACAATAATCATTATCAGTTGGTAAATGAATGGAGAGAGAAACTTGGTGATCAAACCACTACCTTCCATCATATTTCAATCTTGAAGATACCCACCCGTTTACTAGACCATTTCATTACTAGAGATGAGTCAGGTTATTGGAAAATGCAAAAAGAGCCCCCGGGCCCTCTTAAAATAACTGAAAAAAATAAAGTTCCTCCCAAAATTGTAAACAGTCTTTGGAAATTTTTAATCCCATCTTGGCCTCGGACATTTCCAGTGGTTTTAAGACTGCTGGGAGACTTTTTTGGGTAAGCCCAAAAAAAGACACCCAAATCGGGGAACTATAGACCTAAACTTTACTTGAATCACTGGAAAATTCTTGAGAAGGTCATTTCCAACAGTTTTTGAACACTATATGGAGTTTAAATTTTCATTTTTTTATGAAAAAAAAAATTTGGCTTTAGAAACATAGAGTACCAATCAGCAATAAATGTTATTTCGATACTGTAGCAAGTCAAAAACACGGGGAATCTTCCTTAATTGCCCCCCAAGATGTTCATAAAAAGTTTTGATAGCTTATGGCATGAGGGCCTTATATCAAACTCTTTGACCTACCAGACCAAAACTGGATTTTTTCTCAATAATATAATTTCTTAACCAAAAAAAATCATTCCCATTTTTCAGGCGGGTCGGCAGACCCTTTCATACCGACAGCGGGTGCCCCCAAAAGGGTTCTTGTCTAAGTCCACTTCTTTCACATTTTGTAAATGACCTCCTAAACCCAGAGTTTAATGATCAATTGTGACACTTTTGCAGATGATGTTATTCAGCGCTCATAAACCCCGTAACGGGAAAATAAAAGTATGAGGAGTCATAAAAAAAAATAAATATTGAACTTCGCGAACATCTAATTTGGGGAAAAGAAAGGAGAATTCACAATCCTACAGGTCCTTGTTAGCACAAAAGATGTTTTTGCATCAAAAAATTGAAGATAAAGGGGGTATTCCCCTCAGAGGTACACCTGTAGCCATTAGAAACCCCAACAAGATTTTGGGGGTTTAAATAGACCCGGCTGCTCCCCCCAACTCTCAGTAACTAAAAAGATCAACATAGCCCAAAACCCGGTCTACAGTCTCTTTTGATTCAATCAAGCCCCCAAAATTCAAAAAAAATCGTAAAAAAGATAATAAGACCAATAAACGAATACCCCCGTGCCCAAAGTCATTAACAACAAAGACCAACTGCTCGGTTACAAAGGGTCCAAATAAGCTCTTCGCTTCATTACCGATACCCGGAGGAGAGACGAGTTAAAAAGGAAAATTTACACTACACAAGATATTTACTGCCCTAAAGTCGCCTCGCACCCTAAAAAAGAAAAAAACCCCTTTTCAATGCAAAACTATACATGCCAAAGAGAACATCCAACAATGGTAAATACCACGGTTATATCATCAATCTCCTCCCCACAGGACTCAAAAATGACTCTCCCACAGAGGGTCCCCTCGTTTTATACATAAAGATGATTACCCGACCCATAAATTTTTTGGGAACCTCCCTGATAAGAAGATTGGGTAAAAACCGAACCCCCTTTTAGTATACGAGAACATCATCACCCCCCTTAGGGAGCAAATTATAAACAATCTAAAAATAAAAATTATGCTATTTACCATGGCTGGACACCCCCTGTAAGAAGCCATTTTCACGTAATTCTATAAAGGGCCCGAAAATTATTTCCTTCATTGTCGATAAATACCGTTGTGCAACGCAAAAAAAAAAAAAAAAAAAAAAAAAAAAAAAAAAAACAAATTTCAACTTGTATAATTCTACCAATTCAGAGTCTGACTTAATATCTGTTTTTATCTATTTACTCTATGGGTTAGTATTTTACCCCTTTAAAAAATATCTTATATTTCCCGTACCTTTTTAAATTAACCAAAGTGGTGGGGCCCCTTCCTTTTTATCCTACCTCCCCCCCTCCCCCCCCCACCCCTTTTTCCAATATTTCCATCCTTTCCCATCCTTCTTTCCCTTTCCCATCTTACCAAAGCTCTGGTCATAAAAGAAGAAAAGTTGTCAGGCAGGGGAATAGCCAGAAAAGAGTATGGAGAGGAACCATAAAAAAGTTTTTAAGACGGGTTCGAAAAACTCAGAGCGGGAAGAGAGGGGCCCCGTACAACCGGGGAAGAGGGGGGCCAGGAGCTAAGACCGCCCTGCAACAACAATAGTGAGACAAATAGGGAGACCACACACACACACTCCCAACACAAACACGCACATACACGCACATACAAAGTGGTTGAGAAAATTTGGGTTGATAAAAAAGAAATAGAGTGCAGTTTTCTTCGGAAATTAAAAAAAATAATCATAAAATAATTGAAACGGTTATAACGGCATAAACCCCGCTCCTGTAGCTAAATAGTATTTACAAACACCACACATCAAATACTCATGCGCGCACACATACACAGGTGTACACAGATCCACTGGGTTTTGCCTCCCCCTGCTTGTATCCACACTAGCACATACACCCACACCCCTACTCTAATCACACACGTACTCGTATACCTTCATCCACCCTCAACAACTTCTACCTCACCCACGCCCATATCCCATCATTTGCTTCTACATCCCGCCCACAGACTCACTCTCACCCAGAATCACTAAGACTCCCTTCACATCAACCACAACTTCATCCATTCCCTTCCCATCCCTACCTCAATATTCACCAACACACCAACACAAGCCCAAAAGTATAACAAAAACAGGCAAACAAAGTGAAAAAGTACAACGTAAGCAGTATTTATGAATTGGGGCCCAGAATGAATATTACTGAGTCGGCCAGACTGAACTGCCTGGAATAAAGGGATCCAGACAGCTCCAGCACTCTAATGGAATTAATCTCGCCTGCTCTATATTAAAGGAAGGGAGTTGGGGGGGGCCAGGTGGGGGGAAAAGCCAAGGGGGGGAAAAAACCAGGGAGGAGGCCAGGGTGGGGAAGACATGGGGAAAGGGAGGTCATGGGGGATATAAAGGGAGTTGCGTATGACGAGAGGAGGGAGAGATGAAGAGGGGGTCAGAGAGAGGTAGAAAGGAAGGAGTGCATGAGGGAGAGGGGCAGAAGAAGAGGAAGAGAGGGATGGGAAGAGAGAGAAAGGGGGGAATGATGAGAGGGTGGAGGGAAGAATGGGGACGAAGGAACATACAGACAAAGGGAAAAAAAGGAAACGGAAAAGGGAAGACAGGAGAATTAATTTTGAGCATGGGGAGTGAGAACAGATGACAGTTTAAATATAGACTTTAAATAAAAATAAAATAGGGGGAATCCAAGAAAACTGGAATCCGTGGAGGCGGTAAATTTTTTAAAGGTGTTAAGAGACACGTGATAGGAAGCTAAAACAAAAAAAGTTACTTCGACAGATGAACGAATACATAAAAGAAAAAACGAAAATCATCGAGTAACTAAAGAAATACTTATCAAAGTTCGAAAAGTGGCAGTCTGTTTCCCTAGGCAAGTATTTGTTCCATTGATAACAATGATACTTAGTAATCTAACCAGAGCTTTTAAAAGGGAAACATTTTGTTATTCCTGTGAGAAACTTTGTTTTGAAGTCTCTAGAAGATCTGCTCTGTCAGCACTCTACCTGCAGTCATCCATATTATTATGATTTTTTGAAAACACCCCACCAGAGATGACAGTATTAAAACCCCAGGCACAATAAGACCTGTTATCCTGGGTGTAAAGGAAGCACGAGGAGCAGAACTAACCACAGCTGAATGACTTTGAATTATATTTTCCTTCACAAGTGCGATTGAAAGTATTACAAGTAGTACACTATAACAGTTGGAAATGTATGTGTACAACACGTGAAGCAAAGACGCAAACCCGGAGACAGAATGGACAACCGTGTTCAACCAGAAGCTGGGTGAAAATGACAAGGGTAAGAATGTGAGCGGTATCCACGTCACCTCCATAATTGCCAGTTCCACGAAATGATTGGCTGAACCTAGGTCGATTTGACGATGGGCCCCTAAATCGTCAAACTCTTAGCCACCTAGTTCGCTAGTTGGGGAAAGGGAGCCTTTTAAAGAGTGTTTTCACATGCTCCAAATGAAGGGTACATACTCTTTGCATGCAACAACAACATAGATTTATTCCTGACAGAGCTTGCAGAAGAAGCAAAGATGATAAGAAAAGAACTGAGGTACGAGTGCAAATAAAGCTGTAAAAGTATATCAAGCTTTTAGAATAGTCCAAATATTGGTGAACAATCCAGTCAGTTGCATAGAACGATAATCAAACAAGGGGGAGGGGAGTAGAGACCAGAAATGCAAAGTGACGGAGAAAAAACGCCACAGGAGTGAGAAACAGAAAAGAAAGCTCAGGATGAACCTTTCCCTCTAAGAACAAATGAGATAATATGATCGGCATAACGAAAGTTTGGAAATGCGAAAAAAAAAAACAGTCTACAAGAACATGAATAATAAATCATTCAAACTGTTTCACAATGAGGATTTTAAAATGTATATGGCGCCTGGAAAGGACCCATAACTTACATGAAGAAGCCCAATGAAGTTCACTAGAAAAGTTTAGGACATGAATGACAGGAGGACGACGCGTGATAACTCACACTGACGGAGCAAGACTGAGCTAAATGACAGCTGTGTCTGCGTGTCTCTCTTTAAACAGCAGATAATCTGGGACACTGGAATAGTTACAAATGTATTAGCATGGTAGACAGATGTCACGGCATGGTAGACAAATGTCACTGGCATGGTAAACAGATGGCACTGGCATAGTAACAGATGTTACTGGCATGATAGACAGATGTCACTGGCGATAGACAGGTTAAATGCAGG
>NC_069402.1:35299203-35311703 GCF_026875155.1 Cherax quadricarinatus
ATTTAAAATCTCTTACATTAAATTAACGTAATTTTATCCCAAAAAACCTTTTGTTTCTTCTACCCAAAATTCACAAAAAGTAACTTAATCCCCCACCCCAATATTACTTGTTACTCAGTCAGTCAAATTTTTAATTTTTATATATTACAGTTTTGTATGGTAAGGAGACATAACGAGTGTTGAGGGGTGGGGGTTTGGGGGCGTGATGCTGACCAACACTGCCCTGCCGCAGACCCCATCCCTTACTACACCCCTTTAAAGTGTTTCTACTCATGTTCATATCCCTCGCATTCCAAACCCCACATTTAAGGTGGAATGTTTTCCCCTCTACATATCGAGCCTCAAAGTGCCCTCCTTGTTTGCGCATCCTGTCCTACACTGTGTACTACCACGAGTATCCCAGAGATACGATACTTTACTCCCCTATTTACTAGGGGCATACCTAGTGACGGACCGTAAAGATGAAGTGTTGGGCACAAAGGAGATGATTAATATTTATTTAAATTGTTTGATAGAGTAATCGTATAAGGTGAAAACTTAAATGCAACTCTAGGGGACCGTCTGTCTTTTGGGGGGGGGGGGGTTGAAACCCCCGAAGGGTTTGCAATGATTTTTTATGAAATTTAAAATAATTATTACTTTTTCATAAAAATTTATTTTTTCTTATATTTGCATAATAACTAAATCGAAATGAATGCTTTATTTTGTTATTTGACTTATGTTGTTGGAGAAACAATTATGTGCCGTCAAGTCTTGATTGTCAAACTACTGTAACCCTTGTGCTTTTTAACTGCCGCTTCGGGATGCATTGTCCACGTTGCATCACGTGATCGGGGGGGGGGGTCCCCCTCGCTTAAAGTATTCATCTGCGTAGACTCGCTTGGTGGTTGACAGTGTCTTTCTCTTTTTCTTGTTCTGTAAAAACCCCTGTTCACAGAACTTTGATAGACTTATTTTTTTTCCCGATGTTGTATTGGGGTTGTTTTCGCATAGAAATTTAAACAACTCGGGTCCTGAACAAAGCTTATACCAATTTGTACTGGTTTTGGGTTTTAAAAAACAGTGGGGAAATTTTTTTATGCAAATTTTAAATTCAGTAGTAGGGGAAAGTTTGAAACTTTTTGGGGGTCTGCTGATGGTCCCTATTTAGTGTCGTTTATTTTTTCCCCTTGTTCCGATTCTGTGCGCAGTTGCTTTTTTGTATTGCTATTGGGTTCATTCTTTTTGTTGAAAAAGCAGACTGTCTGGTTGCCAGTCAGTCAAAAAGTTAGTTTATTTGAGGACTTTTCAGTCACTTGTTTAAGTCTAGTCGAGTCGTGAAAATAGTGAACTAGTTAAGCACTTACACACATCACACAAACTTACTTTACATTTTGAAAAAACTTAAAATTTAATGTACCAACGGGACTTAAGAATTATAAATGTGATTTGCTTTTGCACAATAAATTTTATCGAGAGAGATTAATATTATTTTGATTACTGTGATTAATTAATTTAATTTGATAATTACCTCTGACTTAATAAATTTATTAAATTTTAATTTTTCATTTTTGTACCACCCCTTGTAAACCCGAAACACTTTGAACATACGAATTTTATTTGGATAATTGGCAAGGTACTGACTACTTTTACGAAACCGTAACAGGGTGGATGCTGGAAATAAAGGTAAAAAAAACCGACACAAGGCAATATAAACACAAAACAGTTAATGTGATCCCCCTTTTTGACACGTTTCGCCCACCCCTGGCTTTTTAAGTCAAAACAAATAACTGGGGGGGGAAGGAAAGCGAGTATTTTAAGTCCGGCTGAGGTCAGGTGAAGAATGCTGCATCTGATGATGCATTTGTGTTTATTTGCCAGTGGATCTAGAAAGCAGTCCTTTCTAGTATTTACTGGGATCTCTAAGCTTTTAAATCGCGTTTTTTTTAAACCCCTGCCTTTCTCAGGGGATTTTAAAAGCCCCAAACTTCAAACACTCTTGACTTGACCTACCCTTTTCCTTTTCTCCTTTTCCCCTTGATCTGTCCTGTATTTTCCCTTTTTCTTTCTTATCTTCATTTCCCCTTTTCCCAGCATGGGGTAGTTGGCCCACCGCAGTCTTTTCCCTCTTGGGAACAGGTGTTGGAGTGTTGAGTTACTTGGTCCCCCCTGCCTTAGATGCAATTTACTCTCTTATTTTCATTAGTCCTGCCCAGCGGAGCCCCAGCCTCCTGCAGTGCTTTTTTTTTTTTTAGTTTTGGTATAACTGCTACTACTAGATGCTACTGCACTCCGCGCTGCTGCTACTACTACAACCACTACTACTACTACTGCTACACTACTAAAAAAAACAACTTAAGAACATAAGAACAAAGAAATAAGAAAGGGGGGGAACACGCAGAAGGCCTCTGGCCCATGCGAGGCAGGCCCCTTACAAAACGACTACTACCTAAAGCTTGTAAATTAGAACATGGCAACTCTTGGGTATTTTTATTGAGGAAACTTTCGACACAAGGGCTAATCATCCTTTAAAAAGGGGAAATCTTGAAGAACAGGGGGGAAATGGGTAATCAGTCCCTCAACCTTGAGTCCTCCTTTTTCTTCAAGATCTTTTTTGTATGGACTGAGAACCCACTTTTGGGCAAACGTTTCTCAATAAAGATCCCCAAAGAGTTGCCATGTGCTAATTATCAACATGTGGGTTCTCTGAACCTTCATCTACAACCAAAAGTTTCCCAAAAAAATAACTCCCTACCAATGACACCAAAAAACCCCACCCCCTCCCACTCATTATTTGTCCAGTCTCTTCTTAAAGCTACCCAAGGTCCTACCTCTATCCCCCCCACGGGGAAAGCTGTTCCACGCATCACAAATTTAAATTTTTCCAATTAAACCATTTTTCCCTGGTTTTTAACTGGTTCGAACCTCAGTACTTTATTAAATCTCCCTTTTTTATGCCCGCCCATTATACATTTCATGTATCTCCCCTCTTTCTCGCCTCCCAAGGAGGGGGAGTTTAAGGCTTTGATCTATCTCATACGGGGGGCCCTTACACTAAATTTTTTTTAATCTTTTCCCTGATTTTCCAAAAGAGTCTAATCCACCGTAAAAAGGGGGACCAAAACGAGCAGCATAATTAAATGAGGCCTCACTAGTGATGTAAGAGCTGTAAAATAACTTTTGGGGTTCTGTTCTTATACTTCTTGATAAAATCCAAGTAATCTGTTGCCCCTTTTTTCGCACACTAAAGGCACTGCTGTCTTTCTTTAGATTTCTGCTTTCCTGACTCCCAAGTCTTTTTTCCCTTCTGTATGATCAAGCTCTACTTTCCCCAGATTTTAGCTTCGAGGGGTTTTTTTCATTACCAAGGGGAAGTACCTTACACTTATCCCAAAATTTAACTTCATCTGCCATTTTAGACCAATACATTAAAATTTTTCCAAAACGTCCGGATTCTTGATTCCTCCTCTGAGTGAATTAACGGCCTGTCTTTTTTATCATCAGCAAATTTCTCATGTCACTCGTAATCCCCCCCATCAAGGCATTAATGTAAATTAATGAACAAAGGGGGGCCCAAAATTCCCTTGTGAACGCCACTAGGACTAATCCCATTTTAGATTTCACTCCTTAATGGTAACCCTGAAAAACTTTACCTCCATACCCGAGCTGCCACTTTTTTAAGAGTTCCCTTTGGGGGTACTCTACGAAGGGTTTACTAAAATCCAAATAAACAATATCATATTCCCTTATCACTTTAACTCCCCAAATGTTCTATTGAAGAAATCGTAAGTTTTTCAGGGAGGAAAAAAAACCCCTCGTGAACCCATGCTGAGATTCATTTATCAATTAGCTCTTCAAAGTGACTTCTGATAATGTCAGATAAATGCTTCTAATAACTTGCCCCCCTATAGATGCAGGGTTATTGGACGGTAATTTGAAGGGGTGGATTATCCCCTGATTTGAAAAAAGGAACCCCATTAGCCCTCTTCCACAACTCTGGCACAACACCGGTAAGGATGGACGCATTGAATACACTCGTTAATGGCTGACTAAGCTCCATCTTGCATTTCTTAAGTACCCTGGAAAACAACACTATCGGGTCCCGGGTCTTATTTTGCTTCAGTTTGTCTATCTGTTTAATAACCATGTCCCTCGTACAGTAATATTAGTTAACTTAAATTCATCAGGAACTAAATAATTGTTAATTACTGGAATCTCATTTACATCTTCCTGTGTAAAAACTGACAAAAAATAGTCATTAAAAAAGGGAACACATTTCCAGTTCATTATCCGTCAGCTGTCCATTCCCAGTTTTCAGAGGTCCCTACTTTTTCCTTCACCTTCGTCCTATACACTTGAAAGAACCCCCTTTTGGGATTAGTCTTTGATTCATTAGCAACTCTAATTTCATAGTCACGTTTACCCTTTTCTAATTGCCTTTTTTACTTCTCTTTTAAGCTGAACATTATTGGTCAGTAAGGTTAACCTATCCTCTTCTGATGCGCCTATAAATTTCCCCCTTTTCTCCCCTAATAGATGTTTTAGCCTCCTGTTAACCCTTTTGGGGAAATCGTTATTATTAGACCTAATTTCTCTCTGGGAAATGTATATACTCTGGGCACTGTGTACATTATTAAGAAACAATCATAAAAAGCAGATCCCTTCATATTCATTAGTATGATTATCGTCAATAAAATCATTAGCTAGATAACCCCAATCAAGATTAGACAGATGTTCCCTAAATCCATTATAATCGGCAGAACGAAAATCAGGATTTTACTGTATTATCATTTTTTCTTTTTCATTCCCAATAATGCTAAAAGTGATGGATTTGTGATCACTTGCGCCAAGCTCTTCAGTGATCTCCAGATTATTCACGAGTTTTCCCTTATTTGACAAGACTAAGTCTACAAATTATTTCCCCTGGGGAGGCTCAGTTTCGCTCTGTTTCAGAAAACAGTCCTGAACTGTTTCTATAAAGTCACTGGACTCTAGAAATTTCCTGTCAAAGAATTCCATCAATTTGACTAAAGTTAAAGTCCCCTACTATGACTATGTTACTGTGTCCAGAAGCCCTAACAATTTCGTCCCAAAGAAGTCTCCCCCTATCGTGATCCAAGCCTGGAGGTCGGTATATTACCCTAGAATTAGTTTTTCTTTACCCCCACGAACTCTACCCAAACAGACTCTGTTACTGCTCCATCTATTTTTATACCTGTTTTATGCAACAATTAATATTTTCTCGAAATACAATGCAACTCCTCCCCCCTTCCCATTACATCTATCCACATTGAACAAATTAAATCCCTGAAATTTCACTCAGCAGTCATATTCCGACTCTTTTAAAACATACCACGTTTCAGTTAATGCAATGATATCAAAGTTTCCCAGCACATGCTACCAAACGTAGTTCATTAATTTTATTTCTTGCACTTCGACTGTTAGCATAAAATACCATCATATTTTTTTTTTCTTCTGCACATTATTCCTATTCATCTTTGTTTTTACACAATTTCTGAAATTATCATTACCCAGATTACTCCAAAGGGCCCAGTTACTATAAGATTCTTAATATCAGAGAAATAAGTCAATATACCATACTCATTTTTATCATTTCTAAACCCATACCTCTAACTAACCCTAGTTTAAAGTCCTAAACAACCCCCTCAACTGAGTTTAGCAAGAAAACCTCACCTGCCCTGGATAAGTGAACCCCTTCCCTGGCTTTCATGTCATTTCGGCCCATAGAAGTTTTTCCCAGTTGTCAATGAATGGTACTGCATTATCCTTACAGTGTTTATCCAGCCAACAAAATTTAATACCAATTGCTCTGGACAACCATTCATTACCAACACCTCTTCTTGGCAAAATGCCACATATAACAGGGCGCCCCCCTTTCTTCCTAATTATGTCTATAGCTGTCCTGAACTTTCTAACTAAATCCTCACTTCTACGCTTGCCTACATCATTGCCTCCAGCACTGAGGCAAATAATAGGATTTATCCCATTACCGTTCATGATGTTGTCAAGCCGGCTAACAATGTCCTCCATCCCAGCCCCAGGAAAGCAAACCCTCTGTCTCCTACTCCTGTCCTTCAAGCAGAATGCCCTATCCATGTATCTAACCTGGCTATCCCCAACAACAACAATATTCTTACCTTCCTTGTTGTCGTTCGTCGTGACGATCCCAGTAGTCGACTCACATTCGTCGGGTAGCACCGAGAATGCGTTGGAGGTTTCCACAGGAGTTTCCACAGCAGTCTCTTTCTTCTTCATCGTTTCTGGCTTTCCATTCGTCTTCTTGATCGTCAACTTCGTCGTCCCCTGCTGTCCAGTCACTGACCACAATCCCTTCTTGACCTGAGGACTCGAAACAGGAGGACTACTACGAATCCTCTTGTTTTCCTCGGTCAATCGCCGTATCTCCATCTTCGCTACCCTCAATTCTTCCTTAAGTTGCTGGTAAAGTTGCTCGATGGAGGGCATCTTGGTTCAGTCCACGGGGAGCACACAAGACACTTCTTCACGGAGCAAACAAGACACTTCTTCACCTGCTTCTACTACTACTTCTATTATAATTACTATTTCTGCAATTATTACTGCTACTACTATTACTACTACTGTTACTGATGGGTGATTTGTGAAATGTTCCAGTCACGATCTTCTTAATTAGACTTTTTAATTGCACCGACATATTCACAAAGTCTAGAGATCGCTATTACACAATCAGATATGACAGAAAAGACACACACAAGGCAATCCCATTCCACAAAAATCTTCCAAAGTGGAACTTACACCCAGTATTAAGCACTAGAAGACGATAGCCACTTTCATGATTTGGTGTATGTCTGGGGTACCTAAGCAGTGAGTGCTGCTGAAGTCCATGTGTGTGAAGTGACAATGTGGATAAGCTTGATATCTAGGACATGTAGGTTGGCCAAGGAGCTGTCTTCCGCCCATAGGAAGAGCAAGTGTGAGTTACTAACTGCGAGGCGAGATTTGGATTCGTCAGATTCCATGGTAGCAACTTTGTTTCTTTGTTAAACGGAGTAGGTTAATTATAAAACGTGAAATAAGAATAAGTTAGTTTAAGGTTTAATCCTCTCTACTGCACGGGGATCATCACGGCTGCAATTCAGTTGAACACTAGCCTCCAAGAATACTTTAATCCTTTAAATACGGGATTACAGAGAACTCTCGGTATATGTACACTGAGAGACACCCATGTCTTGTTGTAAGCGGATTGAGAGATACCCACCTCTCCATGAATACACTCCTACGGAAATAAGCCACACGGTGTATATACACTCAGATATACACACCTCGATGTATATATACTCAGGGATAAATACAGAAATACACACATGTCAATGTTTATGCACTGAAAGATACATATCTCTAGGGTATATAAACACAGTTTGACAATAGACACTGTGTGAAATGTTCCTCTGTATTAAATGCAGATAAGTGCAGGATAGTACAAACTATATTTGGAAATTTTTTATGTATGAGCACAGAGTGATTGCTAACGTGATACACCGGTTCTTTGTTCATGTTAAAATACGCCGAGACAAAGTCAGGGCCACACATACACCCTGAATACAGATAATCGACTCTAAAGTAAGATTAACGAGGTGAATCTACGCACACAGGGGTGAGTGTGCCTTTAGATCACCCCTGCACCGTCCTGCTGCCCTGCACCGTCCTGCTGCCCTGCACCGTCCTGCTGCCCTGCACCGTCCTGCTGCCCTGCACCGTCCTGCTGCCCTGCACCGTCCTGCTGCCCTGCGCCGTCTTGCTGCCCTGCACCGTCCTGCTGCCCTGCACCGTCTTGCTGCCCTGCACCGTCCTGCTGCCCTGCGCCGTCTTGCTGCCCTGCACCGTCTTGCTGCCCTGCACCGTCCTGCTGCCCTGCACCGTCTTGCTGCCCTGCACCGTCTTGCTGCCCTGCACCGTCCTGCTGCCCTGCACCGTCCTGCTGCACTTTACCGTCCTGCTGCCCTTCATTGTCCTGCTGCCCTGCACCGTCCTGCTGCCCTGCACCGTCCTCCTACCCTTCACAATCCTGCTCTTCCCTGTCATTTTCCTCTCCTCCCCTTCCTGCTCACTCCCCATTCTTCTCTCCTCTACCATCCTCTCTACCCCATCCTTTATCCTCCTCTCTACAAACCTCCCTCCCCACAATCATGCCCTCCCCATCCATCCGTCATTTTTTCCCCACCCCGCTTCAGCGGTCTCCCCACCATCGTGTTTCTTTCCCCATCCTTCTCCCCTCTACCCCCGAAGGCCAAACAAGGAAAACTGTGGGTTGGTTTCAAAAGTGGTGAGGAGGGGATCAGGCCGTGGCAGCAATTAGTGAGAGTTTTGACTACCTCGTAACAAGGTATTATTATTACCACTACACTACCTACGTGTATCATACCCCCCTTCCCCTCTACTCACGCTGTCTTGTGGTGTGGGGCTGTGGTAGGGGTGACGAGTGCTGCAGGTAGGGGCTGGGATGGGTCATAGGGGTTTGGGGTAATGAGTGCATGTGGGTGCTGGGGTAGGGATGACGTGTGTTGCTGGGAGAAGCTGTGGTGGGGGTGACAAGTGTAATTGGTAGGTAGAGAGAGAGAGAGAGAGAGAGGAGAGAGAGAGAGAGAGAGAGAGAGAGAGAGAGAGAGAGAGAGAGAGAGAGAGAGAGAGAGAGAGAGAGAGAGAGAGAGAGAGAGAGAGAGAGAACGAGTGTGTGTGTGTGTGTACTCACCTAGTTGTACTCACCTAGTTGTGGTTTCATGGGTAGAGTCACAGCTCCTGGCCCCACCTCTTTACTGGTCGCTGTTTGGTCACTCATCCTGCTCCATGAGCTTTATCATACCTCTCCTTAAAGCTGTGTATGGATCCTGCCTCCACTACATCACTTCCCAGACTATTCCACTTCCTGACAACTCTGTGACTGAAGAAATACTTACTGACATCCCTGTGATTCATTTGAGCCTTCATCTTCCAACTGTGACCCCCCTCCCTCCCCTTATTGCTGTGTCCCATCTCTGTAACATCCTGTATCTGTCCACCTTGTCGATTCCTCTTGGTATTTTAAATGTCGTTACCATATACCACCTATCTCTCCTGTCTTCCAGTGTCGTCAGGTCGATTTCCCTAACCCTCTCCTCGTAGGACATACCCCTTAGCTCCGGGACTAGTCTTATTGCAAACCTTTGCACTTTTTCTAGTTTCCTTACATGCTTGGCTAGGTATGGGTTCCAAACTGGTGCTGCATACTCCAATAAGGGCCTAACGTACACAGTGTACAGGATCCTGAACGATTCCTTATTAAGGTGTCGAAATGCTATTCTTAGGTTTGCTAGGCGCCCGTATGCTGCAGCAGTTATTTGGTCGATGTGTGCCTCAGGAGATGTGCCTGGTGTTATACTCACACCGAGATCTTTTTCCTTGAGTGAGGTTTGTAGTCTCTGGCCCCTTAGACTGTACCTCGTCTGCGGTCTTCTTTGCCCTTCCCCAATCTTCATGACTTTGCACTTGGTGGGGTTGAATTCCAGGAACCAGTTGCTGGACCAGGCCTGCAGCCTGTCCAGATCCCTTTGTAGTTCTGACTGGTCCTCGTCCGATTGAATTCTTTTCATCAACTTCATATCATCTGCAAACAAGGACACTTCGGAGTCTATTCCTTCCGTCATGTTCACAAATACAAGAAAAAGCACCGGTCCTAGGACTGACCCTTGTGGCACCCCGCTCGTCAAAGGCGCCCACTCTGACACCTTGCCACGTACCATGACTCGCTCTTGTCTTCCTGATAAGTATCCCCTGATCCATTGCAGTGCCTTCCCTGTTGTCCCTGCCTGGTCCTCCAGCTTTTGCACTAATCTCTTGTGTGGAACTGTGTCAAACGCTTTCTTACAGTCCAAGAAAATGCAATCTTCCCACCCCTCTCTCTCTTGTCTTACTGCTGTCACCCTGTCATAGAACTCCAGTAGGTTTGTGACAAAGGATTTCCCGTCCCTGAAACCGTGCTGGCTATCATTGATAAGCTCATTCCTTTCTAGGTGCTCCACCACTCTTCTGATAATTATCTTCATGACCTTGCATACTATACATGTCAGTGACACTGGTCAGTAGTTTAATGCTTCGTTCCTGTCTCCTTTTTTAAAAACTGGGACTAGATTTGCTGTCTTCCATACCTCAGGTATTCGCCCTGTTTCGATAGAGATGTTATCCGGCCCCATCGCATTTGAGGTATCTAGATCGCTTAGCAGCCTCTTCACTTCCTCCTCGGTTGCATGTATTGTGTCCAAGACTTGATGGTGTACCCCGCCTCTCCGTCTTTCTGGGGTCTCTTCTGTCTCTTTGAACACTTCTTTAAATCTCATGTTGACCTCCTAACATACTTCGCCTGATTATCTGGTCCTTGATTCTTGTTTTTCTCGTGATGTGGCTGTACAACAGCTTTCTGTCAGATTTGGCTTTCGTTGCTATGTCATTTTCGTATTCGTTGGGCCTCCCTTCTTACCTGTGCATATTCATTTCTGGCTCTACTACTGTTCTCTTTATTCTCCTGGGTTCTTTGCCTTCTATACTTCTTCTATTCTCTAGCACACTTGGTTTTGGCCTCCCTACACCTTTGGGCAAACCAAGGGCTCATCCTGGCTTTCTCATTATTTCTGTTACCCTTGGGTACAAACCTCTCCTCAGCTTCCTTGCAAGTTGTTGTCAGATATTCCATCATCTAGTCTACTGACTTCCCGGCCAGTTCTCTGTCCCACTGAACCCGTGCAGGAAATTCTTCATGTCTGCATAGTCCCCTTTCTTGTAGGTTGGCTTCATTCGTCCTGCCCTTCCTGCATCTCTCTCCACTTGTTACTCTACTATCAATTCGATGTTCAGGGCCACGTGATCACTGGCCCCGAGAGGTCTTTCATAAGTTATGTCCTCAATATCTGTACTACTCAAGGTGAATACTAGGTCCAGTCTCGGTGGTTCATTCTCTCCTGTTTCTCTGGTAGTGACTCTTACGTGTTGGTAAATGAGGGTTTCCGGTACAACCTCTATCATCTTAGCTTTCTACGTTTCTGGGCCCCCATGTGGCTCCAGGTTCTCGCCGTCAATTTCCTTGTGGTTGAAGTCACCCATAATCAGCAGCTTTGTCCTGCTCGCATGAGCCCTTCTGGCCACTTCAGCCAGTGTGTCAAGCGTCGCCCTATTACTTTCATCATACTCTTGTCTTGGCCTCCCACTGTTCTGTGTTGGGTTATACATCACTGCAATTATCACCTTGGGACCTCAAGACTGAAGCGTTCTTATTATGTAATCTCTTGCGTCTCCTCTGTCTCTTCTCTCCAGTTCATCAAAATTCCATCGGTTTTTGATGAGCAGTGCCACTCCTCCACCCCAACGGGATATCAGGATCTGATATCCTGGTGGAAAGATGGCATCTGTTATCCTTGCGAGCTTGATTTCTGAGAGCTATAATGTCCGGTGATGCCTCTTTGACTCTTTCGTGCCACTCCTCCCACTTATTCGTTATTCCATCAGCGTTGGTGTACCATACCTTCAGCTTCATCTGTGAGGGGAAGGGGGAACCTGGTACTGAGCTGTAGGATTCTACAGCGTAGTGTGGGGTGGAAGCTGTAAGTGTGGATTGTGATTTGTGTGTGTTTGTGTGTGTGTGCATGTGTGTGCATGTGTGTGTGTGTACTTGTGTTTGTGTGTGTGTGTGTGTTTTGTGTGTGTGTGTGTATGTGTGTGTGTGTGTATATGTGTGTGTGCGTGTGTGTGTGTGTTATGTGTGTGTGTGTGTGTGTGAGTTTCTGTGTGCGCGTGTGCGTGCGCGAGTACGAGAGCGTTATGTATTATCCATAGGTTCTCCATATTAGTGAATGCAATTCACGTACCTCAAAGGCAAGCGCAGACCCAATCAGCTTCCTGATGAGCAGCGTCAGCTCCCTTCTAGTGCAGCACAAGTGTTGCAACATTGTCCTGCAGGATGACCTACCCCCCACCCTCCCATTCACTGCATCACAATGAGGAACTTTGCCAACTCTCGCAGCTGTCCGACAAAACTCTGTGAACACTCCCAACCCTAGACAGCTCTATCTTCTCCTACAAGGACGCAGATATTTCCAGACTGCATGAGTGAGTCGCCTTTGGAGATTGCGTTGTTGTCCTCACCCCACTGAGCATTACAAGTCGAGAGGAAGATTGAATTTCTAACACGGAATGTAGCTCCTTGTATTGGGTAAGAGGAATATTGTACACACCGAGAGGTGTGTCTTCCAGTGCAAATAGATTGAGTAATATATGTAACATTTAGTTTATATACCAAGTGGAGTATATACTATGTGGTGGTTAATATATAACTGTGTATATATTAAGAGAGGCACATATTGCCGTATATATATATATAATATATATATATATATATATATATATATATATATATATATATATATATATATATATATATATATATATATATAAAATATATATATATATATATATATATATATTATATATATATATAT
>NC_069402.1:35319203-35331703 GCF_026875155.1 Cherax quadricarinatus
AAGTGCAAAGGTTTGCAACAAGACTAGTCCCAGAGCTAGAGGTATGTCCTACGAGGAGAGGTTAAGGGAAATCAACCTGACGACACTGGAGGACAAGAGAGATAGGGGGGACATGATAACGACATACAAAATACTGAGAGGAATTGACAAGGTGGACAAAGACAAGATGTTCCAGAGATTGGACACAGTAACAAGGGGACACAGTTGGAAGCTGAAGACACAGATGAATCACAGGGATGTTAGGAAGTATTTTCTTCAGCCACAGAGTAGTCAGTAAGTGGAATAGTTTGGGAAGCGATGTAGTGGAGGCAGGATCCATACATAGCTTTAAGCAGAGGTATGATAAGGCTCACGGCTCAGGGAGAGTGACCTAGTAGCGATCAGTGAAGAGGCGGGGCCAGGAGCTCGGACTCGACCCCCGCAACCTCAACTAGGTGAGTAGGTGAGTACACACACACACCACACACCCACACACACACACACACACACAACAACACACACACACACACGAACACACACGAACTCACTCACACACACACACACACACACACACACACACACACACACACACACACACACACACGCACACACACACACACACACACACACACACACACACACACACACACACTCACACACACACACACACGCACACACACACACACACACACCACACCACACACACACACACACACACACACACACACACACACACACACACACACACACACACTGGGAATTCATTTTAGCGCCAGCTTGAGAGGTTGGGGTATTCATGATTTTACTGCAGATGTGAATTACAGCTTTAATTAATGGCTCAAGTTGGGTCGAAAGGCTTTAACATTAACAGACTAACTAGAAGAGTGCTATTTACACGAGTCATAGTCTTCAGTCTACAGTCTGACCCATCAGCGTGGAGAGGCACAGCACAGCAATTATACCACAAGACAGGCAGCCATCTGCACCATTTACTGTCGCTGAGTCATTCTCAAGCACATCACTTAACAAAGAGATAATTCATTCCTCAAATCACTCGCGGTGATAAATTAAATCCATTAAAAGAAATGAAAGGTCTGATTTACATATAATTCAGCCTCACCCTGTACCAAATCTGCACTAGTTAATATGGCATAGAGTAAACGCCCTTAATTATCTCGCTAGATATTATGTTTCTAAGGACAAGCTATGATGTTTGTTGAGTTGTAATAGTAGCTCTTAACTAGTGAAATACATGTAAGAAATTCCTTGCTTAACTTCAGCAACACTCAGAAGAAAAGAAAAAAAAAAAAACGTTTGGTGCCCGTGGGAGCTCATTAAGAGACGTCACTGATCTGGGGAAAGTACTACTGATATTGTCTGGTTTACATCATCATCATTATCATCATCATCTCTGTCTCTGCCATCATTACCACCCCCTACATTCAACGTCAACACCATCACATTCATCAACACCCTACCACCCCTCACAGACCTATCCACTCACCCCTGCTGTTACCTCCACTACCTAACTACTCACAAAAACATCACGAGTACTTCATCTACAACGTAACACACCTCCATCTCTTCTTCCTCTCCCCCCCCCTCCCCTTTCCCACTACCATCGCCCGACAACAGCAGTGTCCTACAGTTCTGCGGGCCAGAAAAGTACCTATGAAAAACAGCAGAACACGTCCCAGCTGGTCTTCCCATTCGGACCATGTTATAATATTCATTTGGCGTCAGGAGGGAGAGAGATGTGGGAGCGCCAGGCGAGGCTGCCACACAAGCACTTTCCCTAGTGCCAGCCCCAAGGCTTCTGTTTGTGCTCTTATGTTTTGCAGAGTTTCTGATTTCTCACGTTCTCTCTCTCTCTCTCTCTCTCTCTCTCTCTCTCTCTCTCTCTCTCTCTCTCTCTCTCTCTCTCTCTCTCTCTCTCTCTCTCTCTCTCTCTCTCTCTCTCTCTCTCTATCTCTCTATCCAACCAATATTTTGCATAATAAAGGGTTGAAGTTACAGAATCTTAACCAGGACTCACACTGAGCTAATGCAGATTAGCAGCATGTTCAGGTCCAACCTTCATCTGAGAGAGAAAGGGAGAAAAAAGAGAAAAAGAGGAAAGAGAGAGAAAAAGAGAGAAAAGAGAGAAAGTGAGAGAGAGAGAGAGAGAGAGAGAGAGAGAGAGAGAGAGAGAGAGAGAGAGAGAGAGAGAGAGAGGAGAAAGAAAGAGAGAGGACAGAGAGATAGGGAAGGAGAGAATGAGACAGAAAATAGATAAAAAGAGAGAAAATGAAAAAAAAGAGAAAAAAGACAGGACGAAAAGGAAAAAATGAAATAAGAAAAAAGGGAGAAAAATAGAGAGAGAGAGAGAGGAGAGAGAGGGAAAGAGAGGAGAGAAGGAGAGAGAGAGAGAGAGAGAGAGGAGAGAGAGAGAGAGAGAGAGAGAGAGAGAGAGAGAGAGAGAGAGAGAGAGAGAGAAAGAAAGAGAGAGAGAGTTTCGCCAGTATTTTTGACAAAGGTTCCTGGGAGTTTGTGACGGCTGATGAAGGCCCAGCTGGACTATGTTGATTATTTTATCTGTTTTACTTTCCCCTACCACCGTAATTATCACCACTACCTTAGCTGGAATTACCACCTCTACTACCACTACCACCACTATCCCTACTCTCACCACTACCCCCACATCCCCTACTACTACCACCCCCACTACCACTACTACTACCATTACGCCCACTACCACCCCAACCTACTACCCACCACAACCCCCACCACTACCCCCACTACTACTACTACCATACCACAGCTATTACCACTACAAGCACTACTATCACTACAAGCACTACAACAACTACACCCCCACAAAACACTACCACCACTACTACCACTTCCACCACTACTTCCCGCAACCATCACTACCCCACTACGACCACTACACCACCACTACCACCACTACTACCACTTCCAACCACTACCTCCCGCAACCATCACTACCCCACTACGACCACTACCACGACCACTACCACCACTGCTACTACTACCACCACCATTACCCCTACTACTTTCCATTACGCCCACTACCACCCAACCCCTACTACCACCACAACACCTACTACCACCACAACCCCCACCCCTACCCCTACTACTACTACTACTACCACTACACAGCTATTACCCCCTACAAGCACTACTATCACTACAAGCACACAACAACTACTACCACCACAAACACTACCACTACTACCACTTCCACCACTACTCCCCCCAACCATACTACCCCACTACGACCACTATCACCACCACTACCACCACCACTACTACCTTGGTTTCCAACACTACCACCTCTACTACCACCGCCACTACCACCAACACTTCCTTCACTACTCCCACCTCAGGCATCACTACCATTACCACCAACACAACCATCGCCACCACACCTTACATCCCCACAGCCAGCCCCGTTATAGCCAACACATCCATCACCGTCAGCTCCACCATCAAAGCCAGGACAACCACCACAGCCAGCATCACCACCACAGCCAGTACCACCACCAAAACCAGCGCCCTCAACTAGCATTACACCTAGCACCACCACAACACCCGGCACCATCCCACCTAGCACCACAGCACCTTGCACTACCACAGCCAGCACTAGCCCTGGATAAAGGAGCTGAGGCGAGGGAGAGGATCGATGACTGGATAGAGATGAATGGAAGGAGAGAGAGAGAACAAGAGGATGGAGCAATGATTTTAAGAAGAGGAGGGTGAAATTTGGGAGTTAGAAAATCCAAGTAGGGAGAAGTAGCAGACGTTAATAACGAAGTTGCAGGAAAGACGAGAAAGAGGAAGAAGTATATTTCGCAGAGTGTGAGATGATAATGAATGAATGAAACGAGGAGAGAAAAGTGCAAGGAAGGGAGCTGGAATGATGAATAAGAGATAAACACAGAAAAAAAATCGAAGGGAAGAAGAAAGATAGGGAGGGAGGGAGATAGAGAGGATGAGAGGGAAGGAGAAAGGAAGGAAAGTGGAGAGGATGAGAGAACAGGATGGTTGGAAAAAAATGGAGGAAGGGAATGAGAGAATTATAGAAAGGAGAAGAGGGAGAAAGGAGGAAGGGAAGAGTGAAGGGATGAAAATAGAGGAGAAGGGACGAAAGGAAACAAGGAGAGAGAAAGAGAGAGAGAGAGAGAGAGGGAGGGAGAGAGAGAGAGAGAGAGAGAGAGAGAGAGAGAGAGAGAGAGAGAGAGATGGAAGAAGGAATAAAAAAAGACAAAGAAAGGTAGAGAGGGAGGGAGGGGGAAAAAGAGAGAAATGATTGAAGGGAGAAAAGGAAGTAAAGGCTTAGAAAGAGAGAAAAAAGAGGATGATGACTGCTGGAAGGAGGGAAAGAAGGAAGGAAGGAAGGATGAAAGGAATGAAAGAAGGAAGGAAAGATGGAAGGAAAGAAGGAAGCAAAGAAAGAAGGATGGAAGGAAGGAAGAGCTGGAGGGGTAGAGGGAGGGAGGGATGCTTGCCTCACGGAAACCAAAGATATGCTAATTAAGCGTGAGAACTGGAGAGTTGTCCTCATTTGCATCAGAAAAGTTTTTTAATTGAAACAATAAAGGTAGCGAGATTTTTTCAGGTGGAAAGGTGACGGGGGGGGGGGATGTCGAAGAGCAGAGTTAGAGCTAGAGAGAGAGAAAAAGATAGATAGACGGCGAGATCCCAGCAGGAGTGTACCCAATTCCTTGTTATGGCATGTCTTCTTCAGCTCCTCTGACTTCCATACTTCGCAAACGACGGCACTCTCACCGCTGACTTGCACTGCATCACTGACCGTCCGACGCTCTGCCTGATTCAGGCAATGACAAACTGAATTAACAACTAGGAAAACAGATATTTTTTTTTATACGTCGTACTGTCACTTGCTGAATTGCTGTGAGGGGGAAAACACGATTTTACGGTGACTGTAAAACATTTCCAAAAATAAGAGGCACTTAAGAGACGGATCCTGTGTCGCCGCTTCGGCCCGAAACGTAAATCATAAGTCTTCTTTCACAAGTGAGGGTTATTTGTGACTTGTTGCAACCGCGGCACAGTGACTTTTATTCTTCATTATAATCCATCATGTGGGGAGTCTTTCAAGACAGCGTTAAAAACCACTTTGTTTTTTCTCGATAGCAGTGATTACAAATTCTATCCGAGTCGTATTTTACCCACCATCTACTGTAAGAACCTGTCACTAGGATGGCTGGCTTCCCAATCCTTCACTTCTGGTTGTTCCTCTCTTGTAGCAAAGCCTCTACTGCCACTGAAAAGTCGAAATTCTCAAAGTACTCTGTGTCAACTTTTTGGATAGGAACACTACAGGTATTGCACCACAGAATTAGCAATTTCTCAATAGGTGTGTACTTATCAGTTTATTTACATTCCTAAACTTGTGCTCAGAACAGTATTCTCAGAATATTTAAACTTTAAAGACATTTGTGAAAATGTCCGGTTAGTGTTCCTCCTCCCAAGAATGATTTAAATAGTGCATTTCATATTTCTGTTACATATGTGTTTAGCTTAATGTATAAACAATTTATAAATAACTATTATATAGAAATTCATGTTAGAGTAATAACGTTATTTGTTAGAATTCTAAGAGCGCCACAACAACTATTTGGTGCCCAAATTGTGATTGAAATTGCGAAATATGTTTTTTTTTTTAACAAGTCGGCTGTTACAAAAAACGCGATTCTAAAAGCTTAGAGATCTCCAGTGAATACTAGAAAGGACTGCCCTTCTAGCATCCAGCCTGTTACTGGGTTTTCGTAACAAGTAGTCAGTATCCTTGTCCAATTATCCATTAAAATTGAGTATTATTCAATAGTGCTTCAGGATTACAACTGGTAGGCTACTAACTAGAGAAATTAAAATTTAATAAATTTATTAATCATTAAGTTGTCTAGAGGTATATTATCAAATTAAATTAATCACAGCAATCAAAATAAAATCAATCTCTCGAGTTCAATATTATTGTGCTGAAAGCACATATCACATTTATAATTCTTAAGTACCGTCTGGTACAATAACATTTAATAAGATATTACAAATATGTACAAGTAAGTTTGTGTATGCGTGTAAGTGCTCTAAGTAGTTCACTATGTCTCACGACTCGACTAGACTTAAACAAGTGACTGACAAAGTCCTCAAATAAAATAACTTCTTGACCGACTGGCAACCAGAACAGTCTGCTTGAACAACAAAAGAATGCTAAGCCCAATAGCAATACAACAAGCGACTGCGACACAGAATCAGGAACAAGGAGATAATATAACGACACTAAGTAGGGACCATCAGCAGATCCTCCACAAAAGTTACAAAACTCCCATAATACTGAATCTAAGTTCAGCATAAGAAAATACCAGACTGTGACAATACACAGAGACCAGTACAAATTAAGTGAGAAGTTACAGCTCAGGACCTGAGTTACTCAAGAGTGTCTATGAGACACACAACCTCAGTACAACGTCGAAAATCACTAAGTCTATACAATGTTCTGTGAACAGAGTTCTACAGAACTAACAAGAATAATGAGACAGACAATCTGTCCAACCACCAAGCGAGTCTAGAGCAGACTCAATACTTCACGAGAGGTGAGGACACCCCCCCTCGATCACGTGATAGCCCCGTGGACAGCACAGCTCAGAAGCCGGCAGTATAACGAGCGACAAGCGATAATTACAGTAGTTTGACAATCAAGACTTGAACTGAGCACATCTTATGTACATCCTAACAACATAAGTCAAATAACAATATAACAGTCAAATAATAATATAAAGTCATACATTTACGATTTAGCTATTATCGCAAATATAAGCAATATAAAATTAAATGAAAAGGTAATATACATTATATATACATAATAATCATTGTAACCCATTCAGGGGTTGCAACATCGGCCGTCTCCCACCGAGGCATTGTGACCGAAAGAGAAAGAAAATCCCCAAAAAGAAAATACTTTCATCATCATTCAACACTTTCACCTCACTCACACAGAATCACTGTTTTTGCAGAGGTGCCCAGAATACAAGAGCTCAGAAGTATATACGTATAAAAATACACAATATATCTCTCCAAACTGCCAATATCCAAAACCCCTCCTTTAGAGTGCAGGCATTGTACTTCCCATTTCCAGGACTCAAGTCCGGTTATATAAAATAACCGGTTTCCCTGAATCCCTTCACTAAATATTACCCTGCTCACACTCCAATAGATCATCAGGTCCCAAATACCATTTGTCTCCATTCACTCCTATCTAACACGCTTACGCACGCTTGCTGGAAGTCCAAACCCCTCGCCCACAACACCTCCTTTATCCCCTCCCTCCAACCTTTTCGAGGACAACCCCTACAGATTTATACACTCTCCATGTCATTCTACTTTGATCCATTCTCTCTAAATCACCAAACCATCTCAACAAACCCTCTTCAGCTCTCTGACTAATACTTTTATTAACTCCACACCTTCTCCTAATTTCCACACTCCGAATTTTCTGCATAATATTTACACCACACATTGCTCTTAGACAGGACATCTTCACTGCCTCCAACCGTCTCCACGCTGCTGCATTTACCACCCAAGCTTCACACCCATATAAGAGTGTTGGTACTACTATACTTTCATACAATCCCTTCTTTGCCTCCATAGATAAAATTTTTTGCCTCCACATATACCTCAATGCACCACTCACCTTTTTTCCTTCATCAATTCTATGATTAACCTCATCCTTCATAAATCTATCCACTGACACGTCAACTCCCAAGTATCTGAAAACATTCACTTCTTCCATAATCCTCCTCCCCAGTTTGATATCCAATTTTTCTTTATCTAAATCATTTGATACCCTCATCACCTTACTCTTTTCTATGTTCGCTTTCAACCTTCTACCTTTACACACATTCCCAAATTCGTCCACTAACCTTTGCAATTTTTCTTTAGAATCTCCCATAAGCACAGTATCATCAGCAAAAAGCAACTGTGTCAATTCCCATTTTGTATTTTTGATTCCCCATAATTTAATCCCACCCCTCTCCCGAACACCTTAGCATTTACTTCTTTTACAACCCCATCTATAAATATATTAAACAACCATGGTGACATTACACATCCCTGTCTAAGACCTACTTTTACCGGGAAGCAGTCTCCGTTTCTTCTACACACCCTAACCTGAGCCTCACTATCCTCATAAAAACTCTTTACAGCATTTAGTAACTTACCACCTATTCCATATACTTGCAACATCTTCCACATTCCTCCCCTATCCACTCTATGATATGCCTTTTCTAAATCCATAAATGCAATAAAAACTGAGCTGTCTTTATCTAAATACTGTTCACATATATGCTTCAATGTAAACACTTGATCTACACATCCCCTACCCACTCTAACACCTCCTTGCTCATCCGCAATTCTACATTCGGTCTTACCTCTAATTCTTTCAATAATAACCCTACCGTACACTTTTCCTGGTATACTCAATAAACTTATTCCTCTATAATTTTTACAATCTCTTTTGTCCCCCTTCCCTTTATATAAAGGGACTATACACACTCTCCGCCAGTCCCTAGGTACCTTCCCCTCTTTCATACATTTATTAAACAAAAATACCAACCACTCCAACACTACATCCCCCCCTGCTTTTAACATTTCTGTCATGACTCATCCACAACTCTATTACCAAACCAGTGATTTCCTATATCCTTCCTGAATCTGAATTTTTTCAACTTAAAGCCATTTACTGCGAGTCCTGTCTAGGATAGATATTTTTAGCACGCTGTTTTACATCCCCCTTTATTTATTCCAGTTTTCCATTGATACACCTCAGTCACATCCCCCCTAATTCTTCGCCTTCTAGAGAGTGCAGATTCAGGGCCCTCAGTCTATCCTCATAGGGAAGATTTCTAATACATGCGATCAACTTTGTCATCCTCCTTTGTACGTTTTCCAGTGCATTTATATCCATTTTATAATACCAGAACTCTGCAGTATAATCTAAATAAGGCCTAACCAAAGATATATAGTGTTGAAGAACAACCTGAGGATTTCTATTATTTATACTTCTCTATATAAACCCAAGGATTCTATTGCGATCACTTATGCACTGTTGTCTTGGTTTCAGATTACTATTAACCAGAACTCCTAAATCTTTTTCACAAACAGTAATATTAAGATCTACATTATTTAGTTTATATGTTGCATGGTTATTTTCTTGTCCAACATTTAGTACTTCGTAATTGTCTGTATTAAACTGCATCTCCCACTTTTCCAACGACTGCATCAGTCTATTCAAATCATCCTGGAGTGCTCTAATATCCTCATTAGAATGAATTGGTCGGCATATTTTGGTATCATCAGCTAATTTGCTTATGTCACTATTTATTCCCTCATTTATGTTGTTTATGTAAATTGTGAGCAACAAGGGGCCCAACACTGACCCCTGTGGAACACCGCTTGTGACGTGCCCCCATTCTGATTTCTTCCCATTTATGCACACTCTCTGCTGCCTATTTGTCAAACATGCCTCTACCCACGAAAAAAATTCTCCTATTCCGTGTGACTTAAATTTTCTCAATAGCCTTTGATGTGGAATTCTATCGAAAGCCTTACTGAAGCCCATATGCTTGGCACTATGCTCACCCCCAAAATCTTTCTCTTTGATTGAGGTCTGCGGTCTCTCTCCCTTGCATCTGTACTCCGTTTCTGGTCTTCTTGTTCATCGCTACACTTCCCATTCTTGCATTTTGGCAAGCCACATAGCTCGCCAGTGTTGCAAATCGTCCAGGACTATTTGTAGCTTTCCTTGCCCTAGACGATATTTATCCTTCTCATTAGTTTTACTTCGTCAGCAAACAATTACATCTGACTCAATTAAATCTGGTATTTTATTCACCAGCCAAAAGGGAAATTACTAATAGACCCCTGGTTGTCTTCAAGAGGGAGCTGGACAGATACCTAAAGTCAGTGCCGGATCAGCCGGACTGTGGTTCGTACGTTGGACTACGTGCGGCCAGCAGTAACAGCCTAGTTGATCAGGCCCTGATCCACCGGGAGGCCTAGTCATGGACCGGGCCGCGGGGGCGTTGATCCCCAGAATGCCCCCAAGGCAGACTCCAGGTACACAATATCGTATTCAATACCATGATCTACCTCCACAAATACCTTAGTGAAAAAAAGTTAGTAAATTCGTAAGACAGGAACGCCCCTTTGTAAAACCGTCTGAGATTCATTTATCATTTTTATACCTTTCAAGATGGCTACGAATTGCCTCGCCAGTTATTGGTTCCTTTAAATTTACCCATTATGGAGTAACACTTATTGATCTATAGTTCGAAGCTAAGGACCTGTCACCTGTCTTGTAAATAGGTATTACATTTGCCATTTTCCACTTATCTGGCACTATGCCAGTTTGTTAATGATACATTGAAAAGATTAGCCAAAGGTTTGCTAAGTTCCTCTTTACATTCCTTTATAATCCTTGCAAACAGTTCATTAGGGCCTGGGGATTTGTTACGTTTTAATTTCTCTAATTGTCTGAGGACCATGTCACTAGTTACCCCAACCGTGCATAGTTTATTATCATCCTGTTCTACATCCAATACAAAGCAGAGAGGTGTACGGAGAGGAGTTTGAGGTAATCAGTCCCTCAGCCTGGAATCGATGTGTTCAGTCCATCACTCTCATAGAAAGTACAGCATATGACCGGAGAAGTGGCTTATATACTGTACTCAAGTGAGTCACACATTTCATCTTCATGGGAGCTTGATACAAGGAATTCTTCAATACTTGTCCAACCTTTGAACGAAGACCTACTTACACTAGTGGATGATTCCACTGTGATCCCGCCTCCTGCTTCGACTCACCTGACTACAGTATATAAGCCACTTCTCCGGCCATATGCTGTTCTTTCTATAAGACTGATAGAGTGAACATATAGTTTCTAGGCTCAGGGGCTGATTACCTCAAACTCCTCCTCTCCTTACAACCCTCTGCTTTGTATTGGATTGATGAAGCTACTGTGTGGCGAAACGTTTTCTTAATAAAGATTCACATATATTGCATAAGCGTCTCAATCTTCAACTTGTCGGTTTTCAAAACCCTTTATCACATAAATTATATGCTGACAGATCTTGCTCACTTAGTATTATCAGTTTCACACACACACATACAAAAAAAAAAACTGAGAACAGGGTATATTTGCCTATGAGTACTACAGGGACACTTGGACATAGAGGTACAATACACGTTAAGTGACAGAAAAAAATGCTAGGTATACAGTTATAGGGACAAAATATACACGTGAAAAAATAGCAGCCCAATCTTCTCAAACACATCACGCTAGCTGAATCCACATTTCTAAACTCGCTCCGACATAGCCCATCTGTACAACCCTCGGCTCTTTCTCTTAGTCTCACTCACCTTACCACTTCTCGTTGCTTCCGTCGTCTTCTTAACTAAATACTACCGCTTTTAAAAACGATTTCGACCCATTTGAGCTCTAGAACTTGTAGTTTGAAGCCTCTGTTTCCAACAGTGGCTGGCATAACACTACCGCACACTTACACGCCCTTGACAACTCTTAAACACACACTTATCGTCCTTATACACTAACACTTACAATCGTAGTAACTAGATTTTTTAAATAAAATTAATAAATCAACGTTCACACAGCTCCTTAACAATCTGAAGCATCGTTTACACTGGCAATGAGTTTGAAATCGATCTTAAGAGACATTCTCAAACTATCACTCAGAAATCTTGGAGAACGGGTAAAAATCCGACAACCTCTTTAGGTACTTTCTTTCGAGGAATACCTATTTCTTTGATATCATATATAGTTTCGTGAATTCGGATTCCGCTAGCACCTATGCCTGCAAAACATTCCAACACCTGTGAAGCATTGCAAGAGGCCTATATTACCATATTAATATGAAAATACTACTACTACTACAACTTTTATCACTACTACTAATACTACTACCACTATTATCGCACCTCACTCTGAGCCTATATATACCCCCTGTGTCCATGTATTGTTTGTAATGGCTTGATAAAGCTCCTGGAGAGCGAAACGTTGCCACAATAAAATGTCACATTAGTTGCACTTGTGTCCTTTTACTTTACATGAAAATAGTGCATTACCGACAAAGATAAGGAGAAAGGTAAAGGAAGGTGCAAGAGCAACCATTTATTTAGATGATGTTTCGCCCTCTGTATAGTTTTATCAAGTCGCGATGCAACTTTACTTAACACTAAAACGTTGTCCAAACAAATCCTCGTTCTTCACCTTGTTTCTTGGTCTTCGTTGACCGTGTTCATCAGACGTCATTTCATGCTACATCCATCCCACCGATGTTGTACGCTCATCTCATCTGCAGTGACATGTTTGCTTACAGATACTCAGCAACTACGTTTATCCTCCAATACTGAAAAAGATCTCTGAGGTCGAAATATACAGGTTCTTTCCATTCTGTCCATATTTTGCTTCTATCTAAGAA
>NC_069402.1:35336703-35344203 GCF_026875155.1 Cherax quadricarinatus
AGACGACGTTTGATAGAGCTGTAGGATCTACAAGTCCATTACTCTAACTTTTGTGAAGGAGTGAAACAAAAACACGGTTTCCTGAGTCAGGGCATTGCAGTAGGCCTAGAAGGCTCAAGCTCAATCCTATTCACTTCCAAACATTCTCACTCATGTATCTGTTTAACTACAGAAGAAATATTTTCATAAATTTATAGCTCTATTGCCATTGCATTGGTTTCATGCGAGATTTGAATCTGTCGGTCTAGAAACCATCTTTTTTCGTTATATCTTGGCTAGATATTACTAGATTTCGTCTACGTCTCCTCTATTTAGGCTTATCTTCCACGTATACATTTAGTTATTTATTTGTCCCTACTGTCTGTAAGAAAGTGGAGGTTCATAGCTCTCTCTTTTCCCACCCATTCACCCAGCCAATCACTCAGCCAGCCCTCACACGCCCATCAACAATCAGCCATCCACTTTCCTATTACAACTCAGCTACCAACTCACGAGTTTTTTTTTTATCAAAAAAAAGAAAAAAACTACACACCCAATCACCCAGCCAAACATTACAACTCATACACCCACCCATTCACCCCAGCCAGCTCACTCAGCCAGCCACTCGTCCACCACCTCACAATCACTATTGTGAGTGTGTGAGTACAGATGTGATCCTGTCGACTGATTGTCGCAGACCACTCCAGCCTCAACCAGTTTTATTTTGGCGAGAGGAGATAGAGTGCTTGTTTCCCTTTCCCTTTCCCCTGCCCTCTTTTCCCTCTTCCCTTTCTTCCATCCTCTCCATCTTGCCCTCTCTCACCACCCTTCAGGCCGGTCCCCAGGAAGAAAATATCCAATGGCCTATCTGTCTCTTCAGCATGTGTGTTGACCTGTGTATCTTCCAAAATATCAGGTATGGTGTTTTACTCTTTCTCGTTTTATGTGTCGACAGTTTCCTCCCTCTGTTTTTCGGGGGAGTTTGTGACTTGTTGGACACAGACACTCTCATACGAAGGCAGGGCAACCCCAGGAAGAAAACACATTCACCTTCCACCAGCTTCAGATCCATCGTTCCTGAGGGGCAAGGACACCACGCTCCATTGACTCACCGAACTACAGCATGTCTTTGGCTTTTTTATAATGTTTTTAAGTGCAGGCATTGTACTTCAGCCTCAAAAAAGTTTTTTTTCTGAATCCCTTCGCAGATTTTGCTGTGGTGGGATTCCAACGACACGTCGAATCTCAACCACTTGCCTTCGCTCATTCTGGTCTAAAGCTTTCACACATACCTGTTGGATGCTCTAACTCGGTCCTCTCAAAAGCTCTTTCCAACCTTTCTTGGGGAGGGGGGGGGCAGCCCTTCAAATATTTCCACTTGTTTGAAAAACAGATAGAGGTTTGTATCTTACTCCCTCTCTCTCCTTATCCCTATCTACCTATCGATGGAGAGATAAGAAAGAAAGAGAGAGAAAGAGGGGAAGGAAGGGAGGGAGGGAGGAGGTAGGTATTTAGAGAGGAAGGGAGGTAGGTATGTAGAGAGGAAGGGAGGGAGAGAATAACTCGCTTCATAAGAGTACGGAGCGAAATGAATGCGAGTAGTGTAAATGGAATTCCAATTAACGGTGAAACCGATACCCGGCTACCCCCAACCTGTCCGTTTAAGCGCCACTTTTGCGACAAATATTTCATTGTAATTAATATCGGATGATGTTATTGCATTTTTTGCGTGCTGATCGTGTTTTTGTACATGAGCGGAAGTGACCCCTCCCGTTAATGAGGTGGATTATATAATTATTTAGAATATTTTCCATCATGATTGTGCAGCTGTAGCAACAACTGCAAAGTCAATCGCTTGATTTATACCAAGGCTACATACACACATGTACAGATATGTACACTTACATGTACACTTTTATTTACGAAACGAACATAATCGTACTTATCGAATGCATCAGTGTGAATATTTTGAAGGTGTTCAGAGTAGATTCTTTCTTAGATAGAAGCAAAATATGGACAGAATGGAAAGAACCTGTATATTTCGACCTCAGAGATCTTTTTCAGTATTGGAGGATAAACGTAGTTGTTGAGTATCTGTAAGCAAACATGTCACTGCAGATGAGATGAGCGTACAACATCGGTGGGATGGATGTAGCATGAAATGACGTCTGATGAACACGGTCAACGAAGACCAAGAAGCAAGGTGAAGAACGAGGATTTGTTTGGACAACGTTTTAGTGTTAAGTAAAGTTGCATCGCGACTTGATAAAACTATACAGAGGGCAAAACATCATCTCAATAAATGGTTGCTCTTGCACCTTCCTTTACCTTTCTCTTTATCTTTGTCGGTAATGCACTATTTTCATATTAATATGGTAATATAGGCCTCTTGCAATGCTTCACAGGTGTTGGAATGTTTTGCAGGCATAGGTGCTAGCGGAATCCGAATTCACGAAACTATATATGATATCAAAGAAATAGGTATTCCTCGAAAGGAAGTACCTAAAGAGGTTGTCGGATTTTTACCCGTTCTCCAAGATTTCTGAGTGATAGTTTGAGAATGTCTCTTAAGATCGATTTCAAACTCATTGCCAGTGTAAACGATGCTTCAGATTGTTAAAGAGCTGTGTGAACGTTGATTTATTAATTTTATTGAAAAAATCTAGTTACTACGATTGTAAGTGTTAGCGTATAAGGACGATAAGTGTGTGTTTAAGAGTTGTCAAGGGCGTGTAAGTGTGCGGTAGTGTTATGCCAGCCACTGTTGGAAACAGAGGCTTCAAACTACAAGTTCTGGAGCTCAAATGGGTCGAAATCGTTTTTAAAAGCGGTAGTATTTAGTTAAGAAGACGACGGAGGCAACGAGAAGTGGTAAGGTGAGTGAGACTAAGAGAGAGAGCCGAGGGTTGTACACATGGGCTATGTCGGAGCGAGTTTAGAAATGTGGATTCAGCTAGCGTGATGTGTTTGAGAAGATTGGGCTGCTATTTTTTCACGTGTATATTTTGTCCCTATAACTGTATACCTAGCATTTTTTTCTGTCACTTAACGTGTATTGTACCTCTATGTCCAAGTGTCCCTGTAGTACTCATAGGCAAATATACCCTGTTCTCAGTTTTTTTTTTTTGTATGTGTGTGTGTGTGAAACTGATAATACTAAGTGAGCAAGATCTGTCAGCATATAATTTATGTGATAAAGGGTTTTGAAAACCGACAAGTTGAAGATTGAGACGCTTATGCAACATATGTGAATCTTTATAAAGAAAACGTTTCGCCACACAGTAGCTTCATCAATCCAATACAAAGCAGAGGGTTGTAAGGAGAAGAGGAGTTTGAGGTAATCAGCCCCTGAGCCTAGAAACTATATGTTCACTCTATCAGTCTTGTAGAAAGAACAGCATATGGCCGGAGAAGTGGCTTATATACTGTAGTCAGGTGAGTCGAAGCAGGAGGCGGGATCACAGTGGAATCATCCACTAGTGTAAGTAGGTCTTCGTTCAAAGGTTGGACAAGTATTGAAGAATTCCTTGTATCAAGCTCCCATGAAGATGAAATGTGTGACTCACTTGAGTAGAGTATATAAGCCACTTCTCCGGTCATATGCTGTACTTTCTATGAGAGTGATGGACTGAACACATCGATTCCAGGCTGAGGGACTGATTACCTCAAACTCCTCCTCTCCGTACACCTCTCTGCTTTGTATTGGATGTAGAACAGGATGATAATAAACTATGCACGGTTGGGGTAACTAGTGACATGGTCCTCAGACAATTAGAGAAATTAAAACGTAACAAATCCCCAGGCCCTAATGAACTGTTTGCAAGGGTTATAAAGGAATGTAAAGAGGAACTTAGCAAACCTTTGGCTAATCTTTTCAATGTATCATTAACAAACTGGCATAGTGCCAGATAAGTGGAAAATGGCAAATGTAATACCTATTTACAAGACAGGTGACAGGTCCTTAGCTTCGAACTATAGATCAATAAGCGTTACCTCCATAATGGGTAAATTTAAGGAACCAATAACTGGCGAGGCAATTCGTAGCCATCTTGAAAGGTATAAAAATGATAAATGAATCTCAGACGGTTTTACAAAGGGGCGTTCCTGTCTTACGAATTTACTAACTTTTTTCACTAAGGTATTTGTGGAGGTAGATCATGGTATTGAATACGATATTGTGTACCTGGAGTCTGCCTTGGGGGCATTCTGGGGATCAACGCCCCCGCGGCCCGGTCCATGACTAGGCCTCCCGGTGGATCAGGGCCTGATCAACTAGGCTGTTACTGCTGGCCGCACGTAGTCCAACGTACGAACCACAGACCGGCTGATCCGGCACTGACTTTAGGTATCTGTCCAGCTCCCTCTTGAAGACAACCAGGGGTCTATTAGTAATTTCCCTTTTGGCTGGTGAATAAAATACTAGATTTAATTGAGTCAGATGTAATTGTTTGCTGACGAAATAAAACTAATGAGAAGGATAAATATCGTCTAGGGCAAGGAAAGCTACAAATAGTCCTGGACGATTTGCAACACTGGCGAGCTATGTGGCTTTTTGCATTAACCTTGCCAAAATGCAAGAATGGGAAGAGTAGCGATGAACAAGAAGACCAGAAACGGAGTACAGATGCAAGGGAGAGAGACCGCAGACCTCAATCAAAGAGAAAGATTTTGGGGGTGAGCATAGTGCCAAGCATATGGGCTTCAGTAAGGCTTTCGATAGAATTCCACATCAAAGGCTATTGAGAAAATTTAAGTCACACGGAATAGGAGAATTTTTTTTTCGTGGGTAGAGGCATGTTTGACAAACAGGCAGCAGAGAGTTTGCATAAATGGGAAGAAATCAGAATGGGGGCACGTCACAAGCGGTGTTCCACAGGGGTCAGTGTTGGGCCCCTTGTTGTTCACAATTTACATAAACAACATAAATGAGGGAATAAATAGTGACATAAGCAAATTAGCTGATGATACCAAAATAGGCCGTCCAATTCATTCTAATGAGGATATTAGAGCACTCCAGGATGATTTGAATAGACTGATGCAGTCGTTGGAAAAGTGGGAGATGCAGTTTAATACAGACAATTACGAAGTACTAAATGTTGGACAAGAAAATAACCGACAAGTTGAAGAATTGAGACACTTATGCAACATATGGGAATCTTTATTGAAGAAACGTTTCGCCACACAGTGGCTTCATCAGTCCAATACAAAGTAGAAGTGGGTAAGGTGAGTAGAAGTTTGAGGTAATCAGTCCCTCAACCTGGAATCGATGTGTTCAGTCCATCACTTCCTACAAGAGTGATGGACTGAACACATCGATTCCAGGTTGAGGGACTGATTACCTCAAACTTCTACTCTCCTTACCCACTTCTACTTTGTATTGGACTGATGAAGCCACTGTGTGGCGAAACGTTTCTTCAATAAAGATTCCCATATGTTGCATAAGTGTCTCAATTCTTCAAGAAAATAACCATGCAACATATAAACTAAATAATGTAGATCTTAATATTACTGTTTGTGAAAAAGATTTAGGAGTTCTGGTTAATAGTAATCTGAAACCAAGACAACAGTGCATAAGTGATCGCAATAGAATCCTTGGGTTTATATCGAGAAGTATAAATAATAGAAATCCTCAGGTTGTTCTTCAACACTATATATCTTTGGTTAGGCCTTATTTAGATTATACTGCAGAGTTTTGGTATTATAAAATGGATATAAATGCACTGGAAAACGTACAAAGGAGGATGACAAAGTTGATCGCATGTATTAGAAATCTTCCCTATGAGGATAGACTAAGGGCCCTGAATCTGCACTCTCTAGAAGGCGAAGAATTAGGGGGGATGTGACTGAGGTGTATCAATGGAAAACTGGAATAAATAAAGGGGGATGTAAAACAGCGTGCTAAAAATATCTATCCTAGACAGGACTCGCAGTAAATGGCTTTAAGTTGAAAAAATTCAGATTCAGGAAGGATATAGGAAATCACTGGTTTGGTAATAGAGTTGTGGATGAGTGGAACAAACTCCCGAGTACCGTCATAGAGGTTGCATAAATACATGAGTGGGTGCGAGTTGGACCTGACTAGCTTGTGCTACAAGGTCAGATGCCGTGCTCCTTTCTTAAGTGAAAGTGACCTGACCTCACTAGGTTAGGGCGTTGGCTTAAGCCAGTAGGAGAATTTAAACTGCCTCGCATGGGCCAGTAGGCCTACTGCACTGTTCCTTCTTTCTTATGTTCTTATGATCTTATGTATCGGACTGATGAAGCCACTGAGTGGCGAAACGTTGCATAAGTCTCTCAGTCTTCATGTAGTACATATATATATATATATATATATAATATTATATATAATATATATATATATATATATATATATATATATATATATATATATAGGTAGTAGGTTGGTAGACAGCAACCACCCAGGGAAGTACTACCGTCCTGCCAGATGACTGTGAAACAAAAACCTGTAACTGTTTTGCATGGATGGTAGGATTGCTGGTTTCTTTTTCTGTCTCATAAACACGCTAAGATAACAGGGATATCTTGCTACTCCTACTTACACTTTGGTCACACTTCACAGACACGCACATGCATATATATATATACATACATCTAGGTTTTTCTCCTTTTTCTAAATAGCTCTTGCTCTTTTTTATTTCTTCTATTGTCCATGGGGAAGTGGAAAAGAATCTTTCCTCCGTAAGCCATGCGTGTCGTATGAGGCGACTAAAATGCCGGGAGCAATGGGCTAGTAACCCCTTCTCCTGTATACAATTACTAAAAAAGAGAAGAAGAAAAACTTTATAAAACTGGGTTGCTTAAATGTGCGTGGATGTAGTGCGGATGACAAGAAACAGATGATTGCTGATGTTATGAATGAAAAGAAGTTGGATGTCCTGGCCCTAAGCGAAACAAAGCTGAAGGGGGTAGGAGAGTTTCAGTGGGGGGAAATAAATGGGATTAAATCTGGAGTATTTGAGAGAGTTAGAGCAAAGGAAGGGGTAGCAGTAATGTTAAATGATCAGTTATGGAAGGAGAAAAGAGAATATGAATGTGTAAATTCAAGAATTATGTGGATTAAAGTAAAGGTTGGATGCGAGAAGTGGGTCATAATAAGCGTGTATGCACCTGGAGAAGAGAGGAATGCAGAGGAGAGAGAGAGATTTTGGGAGATGTTAAGTGAATGTATAGGAGCCTTTGAACCAAGTGAGAGAGTAATTGTGGTAGGGGACTTGAATGCTAAAGTAGGAGAAACTTTTAGAGAGGGTGTGGTAGGTAAGTTTGGGGTGCCAGGTGTAAATGATAATGGGAGCCCTTTGATTGAACTTTGTATAGAAAGGGGTTTAGTTATAGGTAATACATATTTTAAGAAAAAGAGGATAAATAAGTATACACGATATGATGTAGGGCGAAATGACAGTAGTTTGTTGGATTATGTATTGGTAGATAAAAGACTGTTGAGTAGACTTCAGGATGTACATGTTTATAGAGGGGCCACAGATATATCAGATCACTTTCTAG
>NC_069402.1:35351703-35386703 GCF_026875155.1 Cherax quadricarinatus
ATAGTTCTAGTTTCATCAAGGATGCTTTCACCTTGTCAACACAACCTCACGCTTTTCTTTTTTCCGTTTCTTTCTTTTAATGCTTAATCTCGTCCTCTCTTTCTTTAACTCGTTCCTTCTTTCACCCTCTCCTTCCTTCCTTCCTCCTCTGTGTCCTGCTTTATCTCCTCACTACTCTTGTTTCCCATTGTTTTTCAGCCTGTATCTTGCTTCATTCTCCCTCTTCTACCTTCCACTCTTCCCTTTATGCTTCCTGCAATTGTCTTGCTAGACCTAAAATCACTGTGCCCCCTCTGTCTCCCTTCATTCATTCTCCCAATCTTCTATCTTTCTCATTCTCTCCATCATCTCTTCCCTTTCCCTCAAGTTGCACCTTCCTTTATTCCATTTCTCCTTTTTTTTTTTTTTTGCTTTCTCCATAACATCTCTCTCCTATGTTCTCCCCTCATCTTCCCCTCCCTTGCTCTCCTTCACTCTCTTTACTCTCCTTCCTCCTAAACTTTCCATTTCACTCTGTGTTCTCATTCGCTCTGCCTCACCCTGGCCCTCGCTCCTGTGTGCCACTAATCCAACGCATTCCCTGGATACCTCACCGTAAAACGAGAATGACCCGCAGTAGAGGAGCCTCCTCCCGGAGTAATTGTAACTCCCGCACCTTCGCCACGGCCACGGAGTCTTGTCATTTTTGCTCTTATTCTTCTGATTGTGCTGTAAATGACCTAGCCTCGGAACCCCATTCTTCCATCTCTCTCCCTCCCTAACACCTGCCGCCTGCTCCTTCGCCTCCTCCCTACCTTCCTCTCTTTCCCTTTCTACCATCCATCCTTTGTTCTTCTTTTATTTCCTCTTATTTATCCATCACTACTTGCTTACTTTTGTCTCTGTGGTCCTCATTTTGTCCTTTCGTTGCTCCTCTTCAATCCTTTCTCATACACCTGTCTATAAGTCCTAGCTCTCTTCATTCCTTATTGGCTTCCCCTTTTCTTAATGCCTTCCAGCACTCCGTCCCATATTATTACCCTCCATCGCTCTTCCCTCCGTCTTTTTCCCCTCCCTCCCTCCCTTTTTCTCTCTCTCAGTCCCTTCTTCACCTCCATCACTCCTCTACTTTCCTCCTAGTCTCCGTGACTCTCCCTCCTCCCACGACATGGTGTAATTATAGGTGATGAGTGCACTCCTGGGGGGAGTAAGGGGGTGTCGACTCTAGCACCTGTTTATGTTGTGTTGTGTTGAGCTTCTGCAACCCAACTCAAGATTCTCTTTCCTGCGTTCCTCTTCTTTTTCCAGGGGAATTTTCTGAGGGGATTAAAGTATCTCCCAAGATTTGTTTATTCGCTTTTCCGGCTTTTTTTTCCTTTCCTTGTGCAATTTTTGGGAAAGGAATTTTCGTGTACGTTATTTATGTCAATATCATAAAATGGTAATCGGGAGACCAGGAGATCGGATAAAGTGTGACTAGGAAACATAACAGTGAAACAAGCGGAGAGAGAGAGTCGATACTGAAGAGTGTCGAGAAACACTGCGGATGGAAGAGGAGTGAAAAAGTGATAATCTTAATTTCAAGGGAGGGTAGGTTTAACGTGGTAGAGTCTCTAGAGCAGCTGAACACAAGAAGGTGCACTTGTTTCCTTCCTGTGCAATGCCTGCTTTAATTTTTTACTTAATTTTAGATTATAGAATATGTAGGAGAGCTCTAGCGTCAATCATTTGGGCATCGGTAGAAAAGAGAATAAACAAATACATGATCATGAAGGAAAGGATTGAGTTAAACAAACGTAAATTTACATGTATTTACGTAAAGGTAACCAACAGTAACGAAATAACATAAACGAGAGAGTAACGTCTGGCAGGAAGGGCTGACGCACAATACGCGCTGAGTAACCAGCTGAGATGTTGTGAAATTCTACGGACATCAGACGCAACATTTCACTTACTTTCCCACTGTTCTAATTTCTCCATATGAATGTTTATTTTTTAGGGAAATAGATCTCATCTCTCGGCATACACTTGTCTGAATATGTTTGTGTATGTCTACGTTTCTGTCTATCTGTCAGCTTGCTTTTATATCCAGTTCTTTTATCTACTTCTTTATACGATATTTTACTTTCTCTCCCACCCTCCTTTCCCTCTCCTTTCCAGAGCACATATCTTTCTTTATCGAACTTTTACTCGCATTCTCTCTCTCTCTCTCTCTCTCTCTTCCATCCACAAATAACCACTACATAGGAGAGAGAAGCTTACGAGGACGTTTCGGTCCGACTTGAACCATTTACAAAGTCACACTGTGACTTTGGAAATGGTCCAAGTCGGGCGGAAACATCGTCGTAAGATCCTCTCTCTTGTATGCAAGTTATTTGTGTATTGTTCCAGTCACGGTATTGTGCGTTTTTTATTCTTCTCTTCCTTCATTTTCTCCATTATGTCATTCTCCTTCGCATGCTCCCTTCCCACTCCTCTCGAATATTAAAACGCGATATATCATCTCGTTCTACTTTGCAGTGTCCTATTCAGAAAAAGAAACTATTCTTCTATATATAAGAGAGGGCTGAGAAATATATTTACAAAACTCAGAAAAGCGATTCTGAAGTGACATTATCAATACTGCAGACTCCGTAAAACCAATAATAAGCTGCCTCTCTCAAATTACATATATCCGAGAATACGCATTACGGCATACGTAATCTGTTATATAAGGATTATCAACATTACTTATCTTAGTTTGATTACTTCTTGTTCGTATGCGTCTTTCCCTTAGATAGCCATCCATTTTCCATTACGTATCGCTTTGGATTTGTGGTGCAGAATATTTAATTATGATTATTTGGACTATGAAATTCGCAACTTTTTATTTTTCAATAAAATGCCTTGGGTGCACGCACACACACACGCACACACAACACACACACACACACACACACACACACACACACACACACACACACACACACACACACACACACACACACACACACACACACACACACACACACACACACACACACACACACACACACATACACACACACACACACATACATATATACATCCCTAGGAGAAAAAGAGGTCAGCACTCCAGATATAAAGGCACATTTCATTCAGCTCAGTCATCAGTTCCCACAAAAGCAGAATATAGCACACACGTCCTCACTCGAGCCTTCTTCACCATGACTTCTCCATGAATACCATCCACGAGCTGGTCACCATTAACAGAAAATGGTAGGAAGGAGAAGTGGAAGCACAGCCCTCAGAGGAAGAGTGAAAGAGAGAGAGAGAGAGAGAGAGAGAGAGAGAGAGAGAGAGAGAGAGAGAGAGAGAGAGAGAGAGAGAGAGAGAGAGAGAGAGAGAGAGGAGAGAGAGAGAGAGAGAGAGAGAGAGGAGAGAGAGAGAGAGAGAGAGAAGAGAGAGAGAGAGAGAGAGGAGAGAGAGAGGAGAGAGAGGAGAGAGAGAGAGAGAGAGAGAGAGAGAGAGAGAGAGAGAGGAGAGAGAGAGAGAAGAAGAAGAGAGAGAGAGAGAGAAGAGAGACGAGAGAGAGAGAGAGAGAGAGAGAGAGAGAGAGAGAGAGAGAGAGAGAGAGAGAAGGAGAGAGAAGAGAGAAGAGACAAGAGAGGACAGAGCAGAACACAGACAGACAGACAGACAGAGACAGAGTCAGAGAGAGATAAGCAGGAAGGTTTCAGGATGGCTCTCAACATCATCCTCGTTAGCATGATATATAACAAACATGGACGCAAATCACTTCCTCAAGCCTGGATTTTCTTTCCAGTGTGACATTGGAGATGCTTTTGTTATTGTTGCTTCTGATGATTATGCTTTTGGTTGTTGTTGAATGTTGTTGGGTGTTGTTGCACGGGTGTTACTTGGATGTTGTTTGGGTACTGTTGGGTGTTGTTGGGTGTTGTTGAGTGTTATTGGGTGTTTTTGGGTGTTGTTGGGTGTTACTGAGTGTTGTTTGGTGTTGTAGAGTGTTGTTGGTGTTGTTGGTGTTGTTTGGTGTTGTTGGGTGTTGTTGGTGTTGTTGGTGTTGTTGGTGTTGTTGGTGTTGTTGTCAGGTTATTAATGCATGGATGTTCTTGTTTGGGAATTGTATTTTTGGTATAGTTAACAAATTTTGTGATCATAAAGTTGGTGATTGTTAGTTGTTGTTGATATTTCTGTTAATGGAAATGGCGGTTATAACTCTTTTCGATGCCGTTAATGGCTGTGATGGCGCTGGCTGTTGGTGCTTTTTTCTCTAGTGTTTGAGGGGGGGGGGAATGCTAGGGTTGTAGTTATTGTTAGTGGTGGCGATATTGTAAGTGTTGTTGATTGTACCTTTTGTATTGGTGATGGTGGAAGCTGTCCTGGTTGCCATTGCTATTGACATTGCTGGTACACAAAGGAAATAAAAAGCCAACAAACCTTTGGGCACAAACGAGGCTGTTTTTTAAGGATGACTTTTATTAAAAGGAGTGTGCGTGTGTGTGCGCCCGCGCGTGTGTGTATGCGTGTGTGTGTGTATGTGTGTGTGTTCTGTGTGTGTGTATGTGTATGTGTGCGCGCATGTATGCGTGTATGTGTGTGGGAATATTATATATTTATTGAAATACCACCTCATCAACATCTAATGTTTTCTCTCGTATCGGCAACGTAGTATTTTTAACACCTTTCACACAAATTGTTCATTTTAAGCAGTTCAACCTGAGTAGAATTAACTATTCAGTAGAATATCAAGTTGATGAGTGGTGTTAATCAATATTTACGATATACTACATTGGTGACCTGCCAATTTGGTGGTCGTAACCAATGTACCAGCTGCGTATACTTTCTGTTTAAGAGAAACTTGTTTTAATGTTTTCAAGGAAATATTATCTATAATAACTAAGCATCAGCTTCACTTTACTAGTCTTCACTGAATGAAGCAAGAATGGTTGAGTCATCTGAAGAAACAGTACAATTTTCTTAAGGAATTGCGAAGTAGGACAGTGATTCTATACACAAATAACCCGCACATAAAAGAGAGAAGCTTACGACGACGTTCCGAAACGTCGTCGTAAGCTTCTCTCTTTTATGTGTGGGTTATTTGTGTATTGTTCCAGTCACGGTATTGTGCCTTTTTTTTGTTGTTATTTACAGTGATTCTAAGAAGACACAAGATGTAGTAATACTAGAGAACATTTTTTTCCTTCTCTCAAACGACTTCGTGAGAAATAATGGAAGACTGTAAAGTCTCTTATAAAATATTTACCTGAACCTGTATATGAAGAGCTTGTTGGGAATTAAATCTATGTTAATAATTTTCAAAATGTCTTCATGAAAAAAAATGAGTTCCTTTTCGTTATGAAGTAAATGAATTACTGGGGTATGTCTATTATTATTTATAAAGTACAATAAATTCAGTCTTTACTACTAAATGAAAAATTAAATACCTTAAGGGCGTACACAATGTTATTGGCTATATACTGTCTAGTGATACATTCCAATAATTTGGTATATTACGCGATTAATTTCGTGTTTAATAGGTGATAACTGGAATGTTTGGCGTGACAAACGAGCTGATATATATTTTCGCCTTAGTCACTCAACAATGTGGCCAGTGTCAGTAACGTGTGTGAACAGAACATTAGATTTCTGTCCTGGACGTAAGATTATTTATGTTAGCACAGACATGTTTATAAATATCTATCAGTCCAAAAAAAAATTGAGTATATGGTAAGCGAGGAACACTATATAGCTCTCGAACATTATTTTTAAGGCCTTGGGTAAAAGGGAGATGATTTAATTTTATGATAATGTCAAGATTTCGTTTTGTACTTATGTTATCAACATAACTGCTTTCTAATCTAACCCTTTGCATGTTTTAATCTGGGATTTAACTGAAATATTCCGATAAACTCTTCATAAAGAAATTCGTGACTGCAAATTCTCAAAGGTCCTCAAAAACATTATTCAAAAACAGAAGTAAATTTGTGTGAAAGGTTCAAACCATTTAATATAGGCGGAAAAGCATCAATGTTTTCATTTGATGCTCGTAAGTAGAAGTCATCGTCTCCATAACTATACCATCCTGGATTTGCTGTCATGAATCAGCTACGACGAGGTCACCATAACATCTTAATGTGTGGGCTATTTACCAATTGTTAAAGACACTTGACGCTTTGGATGTGTAGAGTGATTGCAGGAACCGAGTCTTAGTTCCTTGCTCTACCTTATAAGCTATAATAATCTTGAAACTGTGTATTGAGTTTGCCTCTATCACTTCGTCATCTAGCTCATTCCATATTACCACCATGAAACTGAAAATGTTGTTTCCTTACGTTCTTGTGGCTCATCTGTGTCTTTATTTTCCATCTATGACGCCTCTTCCCTGTGCCTTTCATTTCAAGAAGTCTGTCCCCTGCCTGTTCTGCCAGAGTCTCTGAGTATCTTTTTTCTAATGTCCTCAGGTTCAGTAGTGTGTGTGTATATGTGAGTGTGTGAATTGGGGTGTTGTGTGTGTTGTGTGTGGTGTGTGTGTGTGTGTGTGTGTGTGTGTGTTGTGTGGGGTGTGTGTGTGTGTGTGTGTGTGTGTGTGTGTGTGTGTGTGTTGTGTGTGTGTGTATGTGTGTGTGTGTGTGTGTGTGTGTGTGTGTGTGTGTGTGTGTGTGTGTGTGTGTGTGTGTGTGTGTGTGTATGTGTGTTTGTGTTTGTGTGTACTCCACTATTTGTGCTCACATATTTGTGGTTGCAGGGGTCGAGTGACAGCTCCTGGCCCCGCCTCTTCTTTGGTCACTACTAGGTCCACTTTCTCCCTGCTCCATGAGCTTTGTCTTATCCCCTCGTAAAGCTATGTATGCATTTTGCTTCCACTGCATCACTCTCCAGGTTGCTCCACTTCCTGACCACTGTAAGGCTGAAGAAACACTTCATAAAATCCATGTGATTCATCAGAGCTTTCAGCTTCCAGTTGCGTCCCCATGTTGATGTCTGTGTGAGTGAGTGTACGCGCGCGTGCATGCTTGTGTGAGAATACAGATACAAATTTAGCCGGGCAAACAAATACCCAAATTCAATTTCAGAAATCCTAACAAGCACACAAATTTCAAATGAAAACAGGACGAGTTTTCCCTCCGTCCTCAACGACTATCAACCTACAATATTGTGGTATTTATTCTGCAAAGTCACAATAAAAAAAATAAAAGACTATCCTCGCCCAGGCAAAAAAAAAAAAAAAAAAAAAAAAAAAAAAAAAAAAAACTGGTGGGGGGAAATTCGGTGGAATATTACTTTCATTCTGCGAGGGCCATGTTTAAATCTGGGAACACTAGCGAGCCACCAATGGTCCTTCCAAAGCTTGAGTTATTTATCAGTCAGACTTGTAGTAGCTGCTTTCCCACTGGCAACAGCTGCACTCCAACTTGCACCAGCTGCACTCCTACTTGCACCAGCTTCACTCCAATTTGCACCAGCTGCACTCCTACTTGCACCAACTGCACTCAAACTAGCACCAGTTGCTCTCACACTGACAACAGCTGCTCTGCAATTGACACCAACTGCTCTCCCATTGTCACCAGCTGCTCTACCACTGGCATCAAGTGCTCTCCTACTGGCACCAGCTGCTCTCCTATTTGCACCAGCTGTTCTCCCGTTGCCATTATTTCCAATACACAAGCAATATTTTTTTTGTGAGTGGTATTTGCGCTGAGTATGATATGTGTTGGTATTATTATTATTATTATTATTATTATTATTATTATTATTATTATTATTATTACACTCAAATTCACTAAGCCCGTTCATTCACAGCAGAGGTTAAAAGTAGCATGTACAATATTTATATATATATATATATATATATATATATATATATATATATATATATATATATATATATATATATATATTATATATATATATATATATAATATATTTATTATTATATATTTTGCCTCTGACTCATTTCGCTCATCTCCCTCATTTCCCACTGCCTCACCCCTCTTTTCCCAATACCTGTTTTATAAATATTCATATGTAAATTTGGAGGAGAGAATGAGAAGAGAGAGAGAGAGAGAGAGAGAGAGAGAGAGAGAGAGAGAGAGAGAGGAGAGAGAGAGAGAGAGGAGAGAGAGAGAGAGAGAGAGAGAGAGAGAGAGAGAGAGAGAGAGATAGGAGAGAGAGAGAGATCTGCCTTACTGTTATATACAAGGCCAATATTGTCAAAGTACCACACTTGGATCCACTTCGAGGACAGCGTGAAACAAGCTTCTATACCACAAGACGGGCAGAAAGCAGCAACTTCACTCTGGCTGTACCCTTCTCCAGAACATCACTCCATCTGAGATCATATATACCCAGGATGACTCGAGTATGGAACACATTCGTACAGCATAATGATGTCAACGAGATAAAGTCAGTTGATCAAATGAAAATGCTGGCCCACAGATGGTTCCAACTTCATCCTGTTCCCTACTTGTATGTCTGATAACAATAAAAATGCTTTCAAATGAGCTGATGTAGGTAACGGCTCTTAGCTTGTCAATAAAGTTAGGAATCCTTAACCTGTCAATAGCTTGTCAACAAAGCTAGGGATCCTTAACCTTGTCAAACCCTGTGAAAAGAGAGAGAGAGAGAGAGAGAGAGAGAGAGAGAGAGAGAGAGAGAGAGAGAGAGAGAGAGAGAGAGAGATGCTTCCGTGCACATGATCACTTTCATGCATACGAACTCTTCCTTACACACGGACACTTCTGTGTACTGAAATACCTTGTGTATGATCAATTCCGTACACGCACGTAAAACCAAGAACAAGTCTATACACACACTTCAGTGTACATTAACTTCTCCGTGAACACACGATCACTTCCGTGTGCACAAAACCTTCAGTGCACTTATGAATAAGCCAGAGCATACGAATTCCATCGTGAATACGAACGCCGCCATACAGACACGAACAGGTCCGTATGCACAAAAGCCACCGTCAGCGCAAACGCTCCTGAACACACACGAACAATTCCGTGTGCACAAACACCATCAAGCGTGTACCCAATTCGTCTCTCTCTCAGAAAAACGAATCAATTCCATCAAATTTTGCTGATTCTGAAAACAGCATTTTGGTAAAGACACAAATACAGTTATTTGAAATCTTTTATCGGCGACGTTTCGCTTGCACAGCTTGCTTTTTATGAGAATGTTTCGCCCACAAAGTGTGCTTGATGACATTTCGCCTACAGAGCGATCTTTATAGATGACGTATTTCCCATACAATGGGCTTTATTGACGGACGTTTTAGTCAACTCATTAGACATTATCGGCGACGTTTTGCCAGCGCAATGGGCTTCATAAGTTCATCTTCCTCTTCGTGTGAGCATCTCACACCTCCTCACCTTCCCAAAACAGCATTTTCCAGGGGTGCGAGCACGAGCACTTTCACACTCTCCTTCACTTACCTAAAAATCCACTTTGCCAACGGATTCAGAATATAAGCAGAGAAAATGCGACCCCGAAGAAAATAGGTGCTTGTTTACGTTGTCTCCGGGGTATGCTGAAAACACTGGGGAAAATGTTTCAGCCTTGAGTACTGGTGACACAGGGGTGGAAAAGGTGGGAGTCAGAGTTTCGGGAGGTGGTTGCGTCTGTTTGGCAAGTGGGAGCGGCGTGAAGAGGGTGTTCGGTTCGTTGTATGCCGCTACACTCCTGTCAATATATCAGTGGAGAGGACCGGCTCCTCTCTGTCAACCTACGCAGTAATGAAGGAAAATGAAGAGATTAGGGAGGCGGGTGTCAGGTGACGCAGGTATCGGCGGTGGTGTCAGGGAGTGCAGCTGTGAGGAGGGCTCCAGGTGTTTGGTGCCATGGATGGTGTTATGGTAGTGCGTTGGGAGGAGGGTGTCAAGTATCAGGGAGTGGCAAGGCAAACAAGAGGCTCTCTCCTCCACCACTGACAACCTCCCCTTCCGTCATCATCATCATTGACAACCCCCCATCATCACTGACAACCCCCCCATCATCACTCACAATCCCATTATCACTGACAACCCCTCATCATCACTAACAACCCCTATCATCACTGACAACCCCTATCATCACTGACAACACTCCCATCCTCACTGACAACCTCCCATCATCACTGACAACCCCCTCAACATCATTGACAACCACCCATCATCAGCAACAACCCCCCCATCATCATTGACAAAACGTCTTCCTCCATCATTCCTCTGTCACCATTCCTAAAATGACACTCCCTCCGCCACCCCTTCCACCATTCCCTTCTACCAACCACTTCCACCACCACATTCATCACTCCTTCCACCAACCCCTTCCTCCGCCCCTTCCACCAACCCCTTCCTCCGCCCCTTCTACCAACCCCTTCCTCCACCCCTCCAACCACCCCTTCCTCCATCCCCTTTACACCGTAGCCGAGTCACCATCTCATTAAATAACAATCTATACTTTTCGATATCTAAAATGAACTATGGCAGCAGGAAATTTACAATTTAATTGCCTGTTTTAACTCAAATTACTTTGTCGTTATTTAAAGCCGAACCGGATAACCCTGATTTGAAAATGATTATTATGCATATCACTAATTTAGGGGAATTCAGCAGTGGTGAAAAATTAAGGAAATATATGCTCTCGACTTGATAATTTTCATAATGGAAAAAGTGTGTGTGTGTGTGTGTGTGTGTGTGTGTGTGTGTGTGTGTGTGTGTGTGTGTGTGTGTGTGTGTGTGTGTGTGTGTGTGTGTGTGTGTGTGTGTGTGTGTGTACACTCAGCTTGTGCTGTACGACCAGGCCAGTCTACCAAACCTTTACGACTTGTGTGCCTAATTTACAACATCTTCTCAATCAGCCAATGTGTTGGATCTTCTGGAGTCTGCTTTTACCACCTCTCCTCTTTTACGGTATGTTTTTTCTAGATTATTTGGCAGTTTGGCTTCCACCAATGTCCATTCATCCTGGTTCACCCTCCCTTACTAACACGCTGTGTGCAGCAGCACCATCACACTTGTCTACCATGCCAGTGGCATCTGTCTACCATGCCAGTGGCATCTGTCTACCATGCCAGTGACATCTGTCTACCATGCCAGTAACATCTGTCTACCATGCCAGTGACAACTGTTTACCGTGCCAGTAACATCTGTCTACCATGCCAGTAACACCTGTCTATCATGCCAGTGACATCTGTCTATCATGCCAGTAACATCTGTCTACTATGCCAGTGCCATCTGTTTACCATGCCAGTGACATTTGTCTACCATGCCAGTGACATCTGTCTACCATGCTAATACATTTGTCAACTATTCCAGTGTACCAGATTATCTGCTGATAAAGAGAGACACGCAGACACAGCTGTCATTTAGCTCAGTCTTGCTCCGTCAGTGTGAGTTATCACGCGTCGTCCTCCTGTCATTCATGTCCTAAACTTTTCTAGTGAACTTCATTGGGCTTCTTCATGTAAGTTATGGGTCCATCCAGGCGCCATATACATTCTTAAATCCTCATTGTGAAACAGTTTGAATGATTTATTATTCATGTTCTTGTAGACTGTTTTTTTTTTCGCATTTCAAACTTTCGTTATGCCGATCATATTATCTCATTTGTTCTTAGAGGGAAAGGTTCATCCTGAGCTTCTTTTCTGTTTCTCACTCCTGTGGCGTTGTTCTCCGTCATCTTTGCATTTCTGGTCTCTACTCCCCCCTCCCCCTTGTTCTGATTATCGTTACTATGCAACTGACTGGATTGTTCACCAATATTTGGACTATTCTAAAAGCTTGATATACTTTTACAGCTTTATTTGCACTCGTACTCAGTTCTTATTCTTATCATCTTTGCTTCTTCTGCAAGCTCTGTCAGGAATAAATCTATGTTGTTGTTGCATGCAAAGAGTATGTACCCTTCATTTGGAGCATGTGAAAACACTCATAAAAGGCTACCTTCCCAACTAGCGAACTAGGTGGCTAAGAGTTTGACGATTTACGGGGCCCCATCGTCAAATCAGCACCTAGGTTCAGCCAATCATATCGTGGAACTGGCAATTATGAAGGTGACGTGGATACCGCTCACATTCTTACCCTTGTCATTTTCACCCAGCTGCTGGTTGAACACGGTTGTCCATTCTGTCTCCAGGTTGCGTCTTTTGCTTCACCGTGTTGTACATTTCCAACTGTATATAGTGTACATACTTGTAAATACTTACAATCGCACTTGGTGAAGGAAAATATAATTCAAAGTCATTCAGCTGTGTTAGTTCTGCTCCTCGCTGCTTCCTTTACACCCAGGATAACAGGTCTTATTGTGCCTGGGTTGTAATACTCGTCATCTCTGGTGGGGTGTTTACAAATATCATAATAATATGGATGGCTGCAGGTAGAGTGCTGACAGAGCAGATCTTCTAGAGACTTCAAGACAAAGTTTCTCACAGGAATAACAAAATGTTTCCATTTTAAAAGCTCTGTTTAGATTACTAAGTATCATTGTTATCAATGGGAACAAATACTTGCCCTAGGGAATACATACTGCCACTTTTCGAACTTTGATAAGTATTTCTTGTAGTTACTCGATGATTTTCGTTTTTTCTTTTATGTATTCGTTCATCTGTCGAAGTAACTTCTTTGTTTTAGCGTCCTATCACGTGTCTCTTAACACCTTTATAAATACCGCCTCCATGGATTCCAGTTTTCTTGGATTTCCCCTATTTTATTTTTATTTAAAGTCTATATTTAAACTGTCATCTGCTCTCACTCCCCATGCCTCAAATTAATTCTCCTGTCTTCCCTTTTCCGTTTCCTTTGTTTCCTTGTCTGTATGTTCCTTCCTCCCCATTCTTCCCTTCCACCCTCTCATCATTCACCCCTCTCTCTCTTCCCATCCCTCTCTTCCCTCTTCTTCTGCCCCTCTTCCTCATGCATTCCTTCCTTTCTACCTCTCTCTGACCTCCTCTTCATCTCTCCCTCCCTCTCGTCATACGCAACTCCCTTTATATCCCTCCATGACCTCCCATTCCCATGTCTTCCCCACCCTGGCCTCCTCCCCTGGTCTTTTCCCCCCTTGGCTTTTCCCCCCACCTGGCCTCCCCCACTCCCTTCCTTTAATATAGAGCAGGCGAGATTAATTCCATTAGAGTGCTGGAGCTGTCTGGATCCCTTTATTCCAGGCAGTTCAGTCTGGCCGACTCAGTAATATTCATTCTGGCCTCAATTCATACTACTGCTTACGTTGTACTTTGTCACTTTGTTTGCCTGTTTTTGTTATACTTTTGGGTTTGTGTTGGTGTGTTGGTGAATATTGAGGTAGGGATGGGAAGGGAACGGATGAAGTTGTGGTTGATGTGAAGGGAGTCTTAGTGATTCTGGGTGAGAGTGAGGGTGTGGGAGGGATGTAGAAGCAAATGATGGGATATGGGCGTGGGTGAGGTAGAAGTTGTTGAGGGTGGATGAAGGTATACGAGTACAGTGTGTGATTAGAGTAGGGATGTGGGTGTATGTGCTAGTGTGGATACAAGCAGGGGTAGGCAAAACCTAGTGGATCTGTGTACACCTGTGTATGTGTGCGCGCATGAGTATTTGAGTGTGTGTGTGTTTGTAAATACATACTTGTAGCTACAGGAGCAGAGTTATGCTCGTTATAATCCGTCTTCAATTATTTTATGATTATTATTTTTAATTTCCGAAGATACTGCACTTACTATCTTCTCTTTCTTATCAATCCAATTCTCAACCACTTTGTATGTGCGTGTATGTGCGTGTATGTGTGTGTGTGAGTGTGTGTGTGTGTGTACTCACCTATTTGTACTCACCTATTTGTTGTTGCAGGGGTCGAGTCTTAGCTCCTGGCCCCGCCTCTTCACCGGTTGCTACTGGGCCCTCTCTCTCCCCGCTCCATGAGTTTTATCGAACCTCGTCTTAAAACTGTGTATGGTTCCTGCCTCCACTACGTCATTTTCTAGGCTATTCCACTGCCTGACAACTCTTCTTCTTCTTATGACCAGAGCTTTGGTAAGATGGGTAAGGAAGAAGGATGGGTAAGGATGGAAATATTGGAAAAGGGTGGGAGGGGGGAGGGGGGGAGAGGTAGGATATAAAAGGTAAGTGGCCCAACCACTTTGGTATAATTTAAAAAGTGTACGTGAAATGATAAGATATTCTTTAAGGGGTATAATACTAACCCATCAGAGTCACATAGATATAACAGATATATAAGTACATGACTCTGAATTGGTAGTAATTATACAAGTTGCAATTGCTTTTTTTTTTTTTTCTTTTTTTTTGCGATTGCACAACGGATATTTATGCGACAATGAAGGCAATAATTTTCTGGCCAGTTTTATAGAATTACGTGACAAATGGCTTCTTACAGGTGGTGTCCAGCCATGGTAAATAGCATAATTTTTACATTAGATTGTTTATATAAGATGTCTCCCTAATTGGGGGTGATGATGTTCTCATATACATAGAAGGGTTCGGGTGTTACCCAATCTTCTTCATCAGGAGAGTGCTCAATATCATGGGTCGATGGTAATCATCTTTATGTATAAAACGACGGACCCTCTGTGGAGAGTCATTCTTGAGTCCTGTGAGGAGGAGTAGTGATGATATAATCCATGGTATTTACCACTTGTATAGGATGTTCTCTATCTGGCATGTAATGTTCTTGCATTGTATAGAGTTGTTTCTTTTTTAGGGTGTCGAGGCGTACATTTATGGCAGTAATATCTTGTTGTATGTGTAAATCTGCCATTTTAACTCTGTCTCTCCTCCTGGTATCGGTAATGAAGCGAAGAGCTCTATTCTGGACCCTTTGTAACCGTAGCATGTTGGTCTTTGTTGTTAATGACATTGGGACACAAGGGTATTCGATTATTGGTCTTATTATCATTTTATACAGATGTTTTTTGACATGTTGAGGGGATTGATTGAATCGAAAGAGACTGCTAAGACCGGCTTTGGCTATGTTGATCTTTTTAGTTACATGAGATGTTGAGTGGAGCAGCCTTTCTATTTCATATCCCAAAATCTTGTTAGGGTTTCTAATGGCTACAGGTGTACCTCTGATGGAGATACCCCCTTTATCTTCAATTGTTGATGCAAAACATCCTATCGTGCTAACAAGGACCTTGTCAGGATTAGTCGTAATTCTCCATTTCTTTTCCCAATTAGATGTTCGACGAAGTTCAATATTCATTTTTCTATGACTCTCTCATACTTGTATTTTCCTGTTACCGGAGTTGATGAGACGACATGAATAACATCATCTGCAAACTGTGTCACAATTGTATCATTAAATTCTGGTTGAGGAAGGTCATTCACATAAATGTTGAACAGAAGTGGACTTAGACAAGAACCTTGTGGGACACCAGCTGTCGGTATAAAAGGCTCTGCCGACCTACCATGAAAGGTGGGAATGATTTTTCTTTGAGTTAAGAAATTATATATTACTCTGAGAAAAGTCCAGTTATGGTCTGGTAGGTCAATGTGTTTGTATATAAGGCCATCATGCCATAAGCTATCAAAAGCTTTATGAACATCTCTGGTGGCAATTAAGGCAAGATTTCCCTGATGTTTTAGACTTGCTACAGTATCGAAAATAACATTTATTGCATAATTGGTACCTCTATGTGTTCTAAAGCCAAACTGTTTTTCAGTAAAAAAGTGATTAAACTCCATATAGTAGTTCAATCTGTTGGAAATGACCTTCTCAAGAACTTTTCCAGTGACTTCAAGTAAAGATATAGGTCTATAGTTCCCAGGTTGGTGGATGTCTTTATTGGGCTTACCAAGAAAGATCATCCTAGCAGTCTTAAAAACCACTGGAAAATGTCCTGAGGCCAAGATGGCATTAAAGATATTTACCAAAGACTGTTTACAATTTCTGGGTAGAAACTTTATTTGTTTCATTGTTATTCCAGAGAGGCCAGGGGCTCTATTTCGCATTCTTCCAATAACCTGACTCATCTCTAGTAATATAATAGGTCTAGTAAGCGGGTGGGTATCTTCAAGAGTTGAAATATCGATGGAAGGTAGTGGTTGTAGATCATCCAAGTTCTCATCTCTCCATTCATTTACCAACTGATAATGATTATTGTTAAATTGACGACTGTTATTATGCGAGAGAATTTTCTCCCATACATCACCCATCAAATTAGCCTGGTCCTGTGGATCGTCAAGTTTAATTTCAACATCTTCATCATCCTCATCAGTGAAGGTATGAACTAGGTAGTTAGGAGCCTTGTGCTTTGCCCCTAAAAGTTGTCGGATCTTACTCCAAAATTTTGCTGGTTCACGTTTATACTGATTAGCTTGAAGAACTAGCAGTTTCCATAAGTCCCGTTTGTGATGACTAATCATGTTAATTAATTCTTGCCTTAATCGGTGCAGTGTAGCTACTGTTGGTTGTCGCGTTTGAAGATGCCTTCGACATTCTGCTTGATAATTTCTTAAATTGTCTCTAATTTCCCTAGTAGGTTTATCCTGACAACTCTATGACTGAAGAAATACTTCCTAATATCTCTCTGACTCATTTGTATCTTCAACTTCCAATTGTGGCCTCTTGTTTCTGTGTCCCCTCCCTGGAACATCCTGTCTTTGTCCACCTTGTCTATTCCAAGCAGTATTTTATATGTCGTTATCATTTCCCTTAATCTTTCTTCATAGGACACTTCCCTTAGCTCTGGAACTAACCTTGTCGCAAACCTTTGTACTTTCTCTAGTTTCTTGACGTGCTTTATCAAGTGCGGGTTCCAAACAGGTGCCGCATACTCCAGTATGGGCCTGACATACACTGTGTACAGCGTCTTGAACGATTCCTTACTAAGGTATCGGAATGCTGTTCTCAGGTTTGCCAGGCGCCCATATGCTGCAGCAGTTATCTGATTGATGTGTGCTTCCGGAGACATGCTCGGTGTTGTACTCACCCCAAGATCTTTCTCCTTGAGTGAGGTTTGCAGTCTTTGGCCACCTAGCCTATACTCGGTCTGTGGTCTTCTGTGCCCTTCCCCTATCTTCATGACTTTGCATTTGGCAGGATTAAATTCGAGAAGCCATTTGCTGGCCCAGGTGTCCAGTCTGTCCAGGTCTCTTTGAAGTCCTGCCTGCTCCTCATCTGATTTAATTCTCCTCATTAACTTCACATCATCTGCAAACAGGGACACTTCTGAGTCTAACCCTTCCATCATGTCGTTCACATATACCAAAATAGCACTGGTCCTAGGACCGACCCCTGTGGGACCCCGCTCGTCACAGGTGCCCACTGTGATACATCATTACGTACCATGACTCGTTGTTGCCTCCCTGTCAGGTATTCTCTGATCCATTGCAGTGCCCTTCCTGTTATATGCGCCTGATGCTCAAGCTTCTGCACTAATCTCTTGTGAGGAACTGTGTCAAAGGCCTTCTTGCAGTAAAAGAAGATGCAATCAACCCACCCCTCTCTCTCGTGTCTTACGTCTGTTATTTTATCATAAAACTCCAGAAGGTTTGTGACACAGGATTTGCCTTCCATGAATCCGTGCTGGTTGGCATTTATACTCTTGTTCCGTTCCAGGTGCTCCACCACTCTCCTCCTGATAATCTTCTCCATAACTCTGCATACTATACACGTCAATGACACAGGTCTATAGTTTAGTGCCTCTTTTCTGTCTCCTTTTTTAAAAATGGGAACTACATTTGCCGTCTTCTATACCTCAGGTAGTTGCCCAGTTTCCAGGGACGTGTTGAAGATTGTGGTAAGTGGCACGCACAACATATCTGCTCCCTCTCTAAGGACCCACGTGTGTGTGTGTGTGTGTGTGTGTGTGTGTGTGTACTGACTGATTTGTGTTCGCTGAAGTCGATACTTAGCTCTTGGTCCTGAGTCTTAGACTGCCTTGATCGGCATCACTGACTTCTGACCTAATGGGGCTAACCACATCTACTCTTCAAGCTGTGTGTTATGTGTGTGTGTCCATACGTTTCAACTTACTACATTTTATAAATTTAGATTGAAAATAATTCTGCACTCAGTGGATAATATATTGGACAATAGGATAATAATTATAGGACGATAATTGTATAGAAGACTGGTAGGCAGACTGATGACAAACCAGGACACATGAGTACATGAGGAATGGTTGTTAAGTTCTCTAATAATTAGCGTATCTATTTCAGACTTTCCAAAAAAAAAAAAAACTGTGTTATGAATATGTTTGTCATTTTCAAAAGAAATTAGAGAATTCATTTCATGAGTTCAGTGAGCAGAATTCTTTTCATTTTGAAATTGTTTGTTCTATCGTACCAGTCAGTTAAAGATTCTATAACCTATTTTATTTTTTCCAGTTTCATTTTTATTTGAAAAATTATTAGAGAGAGAGAGAGAGAGAGAGAGAGAGAGAGAGAGAGAGAGAAAGAGAGAGAGAAAGAGAGAGAGAGAGAGAAACTTCGAGTTAATTTACATGTAAACATTTGCATCTTTGATCCTCTAACAGCGTTATTTATATGCAAATTGTGATACGTTGTTTTACGTGTTTTTTCCTCTTCCAGAATTTCATTCACTTAAAAGTCACGTGTGTCTAAGTATCGTAATATACATTTTTCAGTAGATTAAATGTAATTTTAAACCCGATAGGTTGGAAAGCTTTTGGTACACTGAATCTGAACGTTGATTTTGGGGACCTTTGAACCATGATTTATTGACTCCCATGAAGAATGGGTACAAGATATAATATGCTGAACAGGCTTATGATAGCCGTACGTGTTGCTCATGATAGAGCTTCATTAAGTTATCTACAGAGATACTCGGTCGTCAGTACACCTCGGTCGTCAGTACATTTCAGTAGTCCGTGTATGTCATCCGTACATGCATTTCGATCGTTCGTTCATCTTTGTCGCCTATCCATCCATCTCAGATCATCTTTATTCCTTGAAACGACAAATATTTGTCAACTTGATTTCTGTAAGCACTGTTTACATCTATTCCTCCAATTGGAAAGGGATCAACCTCCACCTTTTTTCTTATTATCCCTTGCCTTACCATCCCCCCCTCCCGGAGGTCAGGGGAGGTGTCTCGCCTCGTTGCTGGTGATTGACTCTTTGGCCAAAATTGTTTACCTCTCATTCCCCCTAGGTGTTATAATACTCTTAAGGGTTTAACGCTTCCCCCACTATAATTATATAATAGTCTTCTTGGTTAGGTTAGGTGGCCTGGTGGTTAACGCTCTCGCTTCACACGGCGAGGGCCTGGGTTCGATTCCCAGCCAGAGTAGAAACATTGGACGTGTTTCTTTCAACCTGTTGTCTATGTTCCCCATCAGTAAAATGGGTACCTGGGTGTTAGTCGACTGGTGTGGGTCGCATCCTGGGACACTGACCTAAGGAGGCCTGGTCACAGACCGGGCCGCGGGGGCGTTGACCCCCGGAACTCTCTCCAGGTAAACTCCAGGTAAACCTCTGATCCATCGCTGGTAAATCCTTCGTCGTTAGTGGTGATCTACCATTCTTTGTCCATAACTCAGACTGATCTTATTATTTTTTTATGGCATTTTTCCCTACTGCTACTCGACTCAATTTCGCCCATCAACTTTCCCTGCAAGTGACGGGAATTAATACACTCACAAACACACATACACATACATATACGTACACACACAGACACACAGACACACAGACACAGACACACAGACACACAGACACACACACACACAGACACACAGACACACAGACACACACACACACACACACACACACACACACACACACACACACACACACACACACACACACACACACACACACACACACACACACACACAGAGTTGTCAGGAAGTGGAATAGTCTGGGAAGTGATGAAGCGGTGGCAGGATCCAAACATAGCTTCAAGAAGAGGTATGATAAGCTCATGGAGCAGGAAGAGTGACCTAGTAGCGACAAGTGAAGAGGCGGGTCCAGGAGCTGTTACTCTACCCCTGCAACCACAACTAGGAGTTCACACACACACACACACACACACACACACACACACACACACACACACACCCGCTCTCCTCCTCCGCCTTCCTTAACCCCCATCCCCGTCTCCCTCCACACCATTTCCTGCGCTCCATCTGGGTTCCTTCGTGCGTGTCGACACACTTGGAATAATTTTGTAAAAGGCGACTTGAAAACTTCTCGTAGTCTATAAATACTAAACGTTTCTCCCTTTTGAGAAGAACAACAAGATCTGGAATGCGAGCTGCAACGACTTTGAGTATCTGACATTTTTTTTTCAAAAATTTTTTCTTTGTATTTTTGCAATTAGTTTATTCTGTGTCCTTCTCTGATCCTGAAGCTCCTGCGGAGGCTAATTACTGCCTCTTGCACCTACTGATGGTTCACCCTTCAGCATATCTTGGTCAAATAACCCGATCATTGGTTAAGGAAGAGCAGTTTTATCAGGCCTATAAGCCCTTGTTTAATTTAGCATCCATTGGAGAATGGGAACTTGGTTTTCTACTCAGCTGAAAGATTTAAGGATCCTGTTTTCTTCTACTCCAGCTCCCTCTGACCTAGTCAGTAAATTATCCAAAGCACTCTTATTCTGTAAAGTAAAAGGACACAAGTGCAACTAATGTGACATTTTATTGTGGCAACGTTTCGCTCTCCAGGAGCTTTATCAAGCCATTACTTGATAAAGCTCCTGGAGAGCGAAACGTTGCCACAATAAAATGTCACATTAGTTGCACTTGTGTCCTTTTACTTTACATATTGTCGGTAATTCTACCAACTTTATTACACTCTTATTCTATCATTATCTGATTTTTTTTTCATAATATCAACTACGTAAAATGTTCCAAAATTTGCCTTTCATACACCTTTGAGCTCACCTGGCTCTCTTCGATAGTATAGAAACTGATGACATTTTTCAGCATTCACCTCAGCTCACTGATATATTCCAGAGCTCTTCTTGTTTACTTACAGCAATCTTTGATGCTCCTCAGCTATAACTGACACAATTGCAATCTTAAAATCCTTTTTAATAATTCTTTTGGATTCAATTTCAGTTTTCCTCGATGTTTAAGAACTTTCCTTCGACACATTCATAAAAATTGCTGCCAGGTGTAGATTTTACGTTCAGACAACCAAGACCTGAGAAGTCACTGTCTCTCTATCTTCTCGGTATATACACCTATTCCTCTTTCCATTAGCACCTGCAACTATTACATCAAACCTGGGGGTTTACATCCTGATAACAGGACATTAGTCATTCCCAAACATTTATGAAAAGCCTCTAGGTTCCCCCTTTGCCCATCCCTCCATACCCTCCAGACCCCAAAAGCTCAGTGCCAACACTCAAATCCATCAGCAAACACGCGTAATAGCCTCATCTCGTTATTGGATCTCATATTCTAGGTATTAAATGGACCGTATGACAATGATTCCATCCCCATAAACCAATTTGGAAAAAAAGAGTGACTTTTTAATAAACTATATGCCAATTGATATTGTTTCGAAAAGGCAGTAAAGCCACATAATCTAATTACAGTCCAAAAACTCGTTAGCAACAAGTGAACGCGACTCGTTTTCTACCCTGCCTAACCATGTTTTTCAGTGAGTTATATAACTTTTAATGCTAGTTAACGCAAAGTACATTTCTAGCTTTTTACATGTGCTTATTGCATTTTGTCGTCCTTCATCGGGGGGGTATGCCCTGTTCTTGATCCAAGAATCAGGATCTGCCCTTCCCTTCCTCAAATCAGACTTGATTGCCTCTCATTTTTCAGGCGTTGTGTGAACCTTACGGTCCATAGAAGGCACCTCCCCCATGAATATGAAGAATCGTCTTAAGTAGCTTGCCTCTATTTACTATCGTTGACTGATCGCCTGGGGTGGAGGCTTCGAGGTATTGGTGGGTGAGGGGGGGGGACGATGCATAAGTGAGGTCACTAAGTGAGGTGAAGAAAATTGATGCTGAGGCTTTCTCTATCAGCTGATGCTTTCATCTGCTTCAGTTGATGTTTTTCTTATCTACATCAACTGATGCTCCATCCCTATTAGCTGATGCTTATCTCCACCAATGACTGTTTCACCTCACTCACTTGCTTTCCTTTGAACATTAAAATGGTATAAAATACCGACAGGTTGTTAGATAAGACACATATGCAACAGTTAGGTATCTTTATTTCGAAACGTTTCGCCTACACAGTAGGCTTCTTCAGTCGAGTACAGAAAAGTTGATAGAAGCAGAAGAGACTTGAAGACGATATAATCAGTCCATTGTTTCAGACTATGGAACAATGCTCTTCTCCAGACTGAGGGACTGACCACCTCAAAACTTTAAGGGTGATGGACTGATTACATCGTCTTCAAGTCTCTTCTGCTTCTATCAACTTTTCTGTACTCGACTGAAGAAGCCTACTGTGTAGGCGAAACGTTTCGAAATAAAGATACCTAACTGTTGCATATGTGTCTTCCTTTCCTTTCGTCTATATATTGTCAGGGACCTCATATAGACGAGAGGGACTGGACAATACCTGTATCACAGGCAAAACCTTGTCAGTATAAAGGTTCTTCAATCTCATTTTAGTGTTTCATCAACAATTTATAAATATTCATGTACAATTCTTGTCAGGTCGCCAATTGATATAATGAATGTTTTATTTTGATATATTCGTTTTGTTTATAATTGATAAATTGCCTCTACCCAATTGTATTTATTATTTTAACAATTGGTTAGTTGTCTTTAGAACAAGTAATTTGTGTCTGCTTGTCTATTCTGGTTTGCCAAGAAATAACGTGTATTTCTGTGAATTTTGTGTTTATATAGTGGTGCTGACACGGGCAATGTTGACACTGGCAGTGTTGATACTTGCTATAGATGATCATATACGGGAAAGAATTTTTAAAATTTTATCATAGGGAATAATTTCCTCGAAACTCTTCAGTTATTATACATTTCTGACAATATTTTATTCGTAGAATTACTTGGGAAAAGTATATACTTTCTACAGAATTTCAGAGACGGAATACCTGTCAGGAAAGATATTGGAAAGGATATAACTGAAGAAAGTCATAAAGGTTCAACTGTAGCAGGACATAAGTGAATACAGTGATAGCCTCAGAAAAATAAAAGAGTAATGAGAGGATGCGAACTGAAATTTAACACTCTCATGTTAGTAACGAGATGAGGAGAGGAGGTTGAGAGCAGGATTTCACCAAGCAAAGCGTAAAAAATCAAACGACAATGAGTTACACTGACTTTATTGGGCTATCCTAGGTAAAATCTGTGCAATGAAATATTGACGTCTGCCTAAAATATCCATGTTCTCTCAGAACCATTGTACAGATTTACACTATTGTCTGAAAAAACAGTGTGTTTTATACCTGCTTGAGTTGTCTAGGTCTCCCTCAACAGAAAACTTTAAAATAGATTTAAAAATAAAGTTATTTTAATTGTATGTTTGTCAGATGTTCTGAGATTCACCCAAAGTTGTCAAGACACTGAGGTTCAAGCAAATATAACAGCTTTAACCTGATGTGTGTTTTTAAGGATGAGTAGAACAGTTCCTTACGTATATCTCATTAGAGATATGTGAAAGTATTTTCTCTCTCTTTGTCTCTCTCTCTCTATCTCCCTTCCTTCCTTCCTCTCTCTCAATATAATTCTAGTGTCTGATTTAAAGATTCAGTTTCATCCCTCTTCATTCTGGTGACTTGGAATGCAGACTTTGTGCAGTTCTTTGTTTATATTACCAAGGCAAACCCCTCATACTCCTTTTGGCTTCTACCTTCCAATATGTCAGAGCGCGTGCTGGCCAGGGAGGGTACAATACTGCGACTCATGTTCTAGATTATAAAATCATCTGTTTCTTGACTTCCCTCCTGTTGATAACATCAGTGGTTGAAAATCGTGTAGGTGTCTCTGACGAAGTCACAAAGGAGGCTCCGGTAGTGGGCTTGGCTCTCTTCAATAAATGTTCTTCTTGAAGCCGAACTGACGGTAAGAGCAAGCTGAAAAATGGTAGGGGAGAAAAATATATACTCGTACTCACGGAGACTCGTGCTCACAGAGACTTGTCACAGAGACTCGTACTCATAGAGATTCATTCGCATTGTCACTGACTCATATTCACACAGACTCTCACTCAGACATTAAGACGCAAAGACTCTCACTCAGAGATTTGCAGATTCTAGCTCTCAAAGATTCTCATAGATGCACTTTCACTTAGGTTTGGTAATATTGGCTTGGTGATGCTGATGAGTCGTTAAAGGAAAAGACATGTATGCACTGATTCAGACATTTATTAAGGCAACGTTCCGCCGCGAGTGACTTCTTCAGTTCTAGAACTGAAGAAGTGACTTGTGGAGAAACGTTTCGTTAATAAATGTCTTGATCAGTGTATACGTGTCCTTTACTCACTGAAGTTTACACTCACAGAGATTCACACTCGCAGATTCACACTTACAGACATGCACTCACAACGATTTGCCTCCAAGATAATGCCTTAAATTAAGATAAAAAAAGATTTAAGGAGAATAAGTGAGTAAGCAAGTAAGTTCATTCAAGTATACACAAATGCAGTTACATAGATTATCATACATAGCAGCATATGTGCAGAGAACCTAGGATAATCCAATAAATACAGTGACCTCTCGTCTCTAGTCTCTAGAGTTATTATTATTATTATCAAGGGAGGGCTAAGCCCTAAGGAATCATACAGTACATGTGGAATGGATCCTAGGAAAAGCAGTTGTACATTGCCCAACACTCTGCCATTTTGCATTCCTGATTACCTGCCTGCAGTTACCCACAATACCTGGAACTCATCCCGTGGAGGTTGCTCCTTCTCGAGCTCCTGTGAAGGAGCATAGAATCAACAGAGACATGATTACAGCTTGCATAATACTTGGAGATAATGGTGACCCTTTATAAACAATTCTGAAATGGGAGGGACCATGAAGAAAAGACATTTGGAAGCTGGGGTAAGTAAGAGATACAGTAGGTAGCATTTCTTCAGTGTTGGTGACACTGGGAAGTGGTGAGAATTGCTTCACCAAGATGGGCCACTGTAACAATGACCGCCGGCTTACCGGTGCTGGACTTAGTTGTCTGGGTGAGAGGACTCAGTAGAAGCTCAGTCCATTCACTGATTTACAAATGCTGAAGAAATAGAAAATTACTGCCAAGGGAGCTCAAAGAAGTGCGACCAGAGACAGCTCTGGCCGGCACTTGCCAGTTATATATAATATAATATATATATATATATATATATATATATATATATATATATATATATATATATATATATATATATAAATATATATATATATATATGTCGTGCCGAATACACAGAACTTGCGATCTTGGCTTAAATAGCAACGCTCATCCTGCCATATAGAACAAGTGAAAATTTGTGTATGCAATAATTTCGCCAAAATCATTCTGAACCTAACGAAAAAAATATATTTCACTGTATTTGTTTAGTATTAAATTATTGTAAATAAATCTAAAATATATTTAGTTGGGTTAGGCTAAAATAAATTGCGAGAGAGTGGGTGAGATGTTATCAGCAAATTTTGTTGAAAATAAGAAAAAAATTTGGAGTGAGATTAACAAGTTAAGAAAGCCTAGAGAACAAATGGATTTGTCAGTTAAAAATAGGAGAGGAGAGTTATTAAATGGAGAGTTAGAGGTATTGGGAAGATGGAGGGAATATTTTGAGGAATTGTTAAATGTTGATGAAGATAGGGAAGCTGTGATTTCGTGTATAGGGCAAGGAGGAATAACATCTTGTAGGAGTGAGGAAGAGCCAGTTGTGAGTGTGGGGGAAGTTCGTGAGGCAGTAGGTAAAATGAAAGGGGGTAAGGCAGCCGGGATTGATGGGATAAAGATAGAAATGTTAAAAGCAGGTGGGGATATAGTTTTGGAGTGGTTGGTGCAATTATTTAATAAATGTATGGAAGAGGATAAGGTACCTAGGGATTGGCAGAGAGCATGCATAGTTCCTTTGTATAAAGGCAAAGGGGATAAAAGAGAGTGCAAAAATTATAGGGGGATAAGTCTGCTGAGTATACCTGGTAAAGTGTATGGTAGAGTTATTATTGAAAGAATTAAGAGTAAGACGGAGAATAGGATAGCAGATGAACAAGGAGGCTTTAGGAAAGGTAGGGGGTGTGTGGACCAGGTGTTTATAGTGAAACATATAAGTGAACAGTATTTAGATAAGGCTAAAGAGGTCTTTGTGGCATTTATGGATTTGGAAAAGGTGTATGACAGGGTGGATAGGGGGGCAATGTGGCAGATGTTGCAAATGTATGGTGTAGGAGGTAGGTTACTGAAAGCAGTGAAGATTTTTTTACGAGGATAGTGAGGCTCAAGTTAGAGTATGTAGGAAAGAGGGAAATTATTTCCCAGTAAAAGTAGGCCTTAGACAAGGATGTGTGATGTCACCGTGGTTGTTTAATATATTTATAGATGGGGTTGTAAGAGAAGTAAATGCGAGGGTCTTGGCAAGAGGCGTGGAGTTAACAGATAAAGAATCACACACAAAGTGGGAGTTGTCACAGCTGCTCTTTGCTGATGACACTGTGCTCTTGGGAGATTCTGAAGAGAAGTTGCAGAGATTGGTGGATGAATTTGGTAGGGTGTGCAAAACAAGAAAATTAAAGGTGAATACAGGAAAGAGTAAGGTTATGAGGATAACAAAAAGATTAGGTGATGAAAGATTGAATATCAGATTGGAGGGAGAAAGTATGGAGGAGGTGAATGTGTTCAGATATTTGGGAGTGGACGTGTCAGCGGATGGGTCTATGAAAGATGAGGTGAATCATAGAATTGATGAGGGGAAAAGAGTGAGTGGTGCACTTAGGAGTCTGTGGAGACAAAGAACTTTGTCCTTGGAGGCAAAGAGGGGAATGTATGAGAGTATAGTTTTACCAACGCTCTTAAATGGGTGTGAAGCATGGGTGATGAATGTTGCAGCGAGAAGAAGGCTGGAGGCAGTGGAGATGTCATGTCTGAGGGCAATGTGTGGTGTGAATATAATGCAGAGAATTCGTAGTTTGGAAGTTAGGAGGAGGTGCGGGATTACCAAAAACTGTTGTCCAGAGGGCTGAGGAAGGGTTGTTGAGGTGGTTCGGACATGTAGAGAGAATGGAGCGAAACAGAATGACTTCAAGAGTGTATCAGTCTGTAGTGGAAGGAAGGCGGGGTAGGGGTCGGCCTAGGAAAGGTTGGAGGGAGGGGGTAAAGGAGGTTTTGTGTGCGAGGGGCTTGGACTTCCAGCAGGCATGCGTGAGCGTGTTTGATAGGAGTGAATGGAGACAAATGGTTTTTAACACTTGACGTGCTGTTGGAGTGTGAGCAAAGTAACATTTATGAAGGGGTTCAGGGAAACCGGCAGGCCGGACTTGAGTCCTGGAGATGGGAAGTAGAGTGCCTGCACTCTGAAGGAGGGGGGTTAATGTTGCAGTTTAAAAACTGTAGTGTAAAGCACCCTTCTGGCAAGACAGTGATGGAGAGAATGGTGGTGAAAGTTTTTCTTTTTCGGGCCACCCTGGTCGGGGTGGTTTGCTGGGTGCGGGTGTTATTGGCTGCTAGTGCTCGGGGCTATCTCTCAGCTGGGCATCCAGCTGTAGCAAGGGTTCTCTTTATGATGTCATTGACTTCACTGTGTCTTGCATGCCAGCCCTTGATTTTGAAACAGTTAAGACCATGTAGACGATATTGGTCGGCTTTCGCATCGCCGTAAATACACATATATTCCGTGTGAAATGGGGCAGCAAGGCTCAGAGCCACTGCAATACGGAGGGTCTTAGGGTTGAGGCGTGTTCCCATTGCCGAAATGGGAACTGTTTGGAGGAAGTCACCGGAGTGATGTGCACTCACAGCTTGGAGACAGTGAGTTTCCCTGTCTGATGTTACAGCCGTAAGCATGTTGGCAAGCACCTTTTTAAGGAAGGGGGCCATCCCAACTTGACTGTTTGTGGGCCAGTGCTGCAATAGGTTTAGGTGCTGGAGCAGCAAGAGTCTCCCATTCGGTAATGGCACTGGCGTAGCTAGGGTTCTGTATTCTTGTTGAGTCACTGAGGTTGTCTGAAAGAATTTGTTTTATTAACTAATTTGATGCATTGGAAGAGGATAGGAAAGCTGGTAGGGCAATCTGGAAGGATTTTGCCTACTCCCAGCCCCCCAAGCCTGACTGGAGGTGAGGCTTGCAACCACTGTTCATCTTCGAGAGAAAGATTCAATACACTCTTTAGCATGGTCTTAAGAAGAGAGTCATATTCATTGAGTTTCAGACTGCTGAAGGCTGGGGAGCATCTCAGGAAGAAGGTAAGTTTTCGGATTGACAGGCACCTGGTGAGTAGGTAGAAGGCATCATATGTATTGATATCTTTCATCCTGCCTTTCATCGTCCTGAGCTTTGAGATTTTTTTTTTCTAGGATCAGATCGATGACATTGGGCCCAAGAGGAGCACCAAGGAGAGCGCTGTTGGCTGGATCAATGGCTCGTGCTCCTGGTAAAACAGTACTAATATTCTGGATCATCTGTCGATTGGTAGAAACAATTTTACATTTGGTGGGGTTTAAAGATAGGCCCAGACTATCTCCCATGTCTTTAATTTTTCTGAAGTCATTCTGACCCTAACGAAAAAAATATATTTAATTCTGTTTGTATATTATTAAATCACTGTAAACTTTTCTAAAATATATAGAGTTGGATTAGGCAAAATTAAATTGCGCTTGTTATAATAAGGTTAAGTAAGTTTTCTGAGGTTCTAAGGCACACACACACACACACACACACACACACACACACACACACACACACACACAACACACACACACACACACACATATATATATATATATATATAAATATATATATATATATATATATATATATTATATATATATATATATATATATATATATATATATATATATATTATATATATATATATATATATATATATATATATATATATATGTCGTGCCGAATAGGCTGAACTTGCGATCTTGGCTTAAACAGCAACGCTCATCTTGCCATATAGGACAAGTGAAAATTTGTGTATGCAATAATTTCGCCAGAATCATTCTGAACCTAACGAAAAAAATATATTTCACTGTGTTTGTTTAGTATTAAATTACTGTAAACAAATCTAAAATATATATAGTTGGGTTAGGCTAAAATAAATTGCTCTTGTTATAATAAGGTTAGGTAAGTTTTCTAAGATTCTTTTGGTGCAAAATTAAAAATTTTTACATTAACATTAATGAAAAAAATCTATCTTTAAACTTATAAGAGAAAATTTTAGAAATTACTTAATTTTAAATGAGTTCTTGCTAATTGACCAGTTTTACATATTCGGCACGACATATATATATATATATATATATATATATATATATATATATATATATATATATATATATATATATATATATATATATATATATATATATATATATATATATATATATATATATATATATATATATATATATATATATATAACAATCACAGACGGGCGATTTTAACAATGCAAAACAAGCCACGGGGGGTGGAAATCTTTAGCTCAAGTACTTTCACACTTCTCAGTGCACCATCAGGAGCTGTGAAATGTAGCAAAGGCAGCAACAGGAGAAGTAGGGTAGGTTTTCAGAGTATGCCACATCAGCTCAGCTTAAGTGGCATTTGTGGCTGAATGGATAAGAGCGCTGCCTGGGAATCATGATCATTTCAGTGGCTGTATCGAGTCCTGCTTATTGTGTTCTTTCTCTGTATATACCCGCTTGTTTCTGCGTGGTGCATTGATATATATATATATATATATATATATATATATATATATATATATATATATATATATATATATATTATATATATATATATATATATTTTTTTTTTTTTTTTTTTTATTATCACACCGGCCGATTCCCACCAAGGCAGGGTGGCCCGAAAAAGAAAAACTTTCACCATCATTCACTCCATCACTGTCTTGCCAGAAGGGTGCTTTACACTACAGTTTTTAAACTGCAACATTAACACCCCTCCTTCAGAGTGCAGGCACTGTACTTCCCATCTCCAGGACTCAAGTCCGGCCTGCCGGTTTCCCTGAATCCCTTCATAAATGTTACTTTGCTCACACTCCAACAGCACGTCAAGTATTAAAAACCATTTGTCTCCATTCACTCCTATCAAACACGCTCACGCATGCCTGCTGGAAGTCCAAGCCCCTCGCACACAAAACCTCCTTTAAACCCCCTCCCTCCAACCCTTCCTAGGCCGACCCCTACCCCGCCTTCCTTCCACTACAGACTGATACACTCTTGAAGTCATTCTGTTTCGCTCCATTCTCTCTACATGTCCGAACCACCTCAACAACCCTTCCTCAGCCCTCTGGACAACAGTTTTGGTAATCCCGCACCTCCTCCTAACTTCCAAACTACGAATTCTCTGCATTATATATATATATGCATATATATATATATATATATATATATATATATATATATATAAACACAGTGAGGCATAATCACGTAATATACACACTTATAAACACATTACTTTGTGATATAAACACGCATGAAACTCAATAAAACACATCAATAAGGTTTAATAAACAAATCAGTAAGGTTTAATGAAAACATCAAACATACACATCACAGTGAGTTGCAGCGATATATTAACCTAATCATCGCCGTACTTTACACTACGTTAAAAAAAAACACTGAAAGCGCAATTAATGGAGGGTGTTAGCCTTAACATAATGCAGGTACCCCATTTTCGTAATGTTAAATGCTAATAAAAAAATAAAAAACGAAATTCGTATTTGATTTAACAGCGCTTGACGTGGTTTTCCGGGGATGGTCTTTAATGTTGTTTTCGGGCGTGTTAAGAAAGCCTTATTAAGCCCTTAATCCAGATGATGTCCTCATTAAATGATTCAGCGTCATGTTTAAAGGTGAGCATTACGTTCATCCTACAGATGTTTGGTTCAGGACTGGAAAAGGTGATTTGTAAGAATAGAGGCGGTTAGTTGGTTGTTTGGTTGGTTGAGAAGCTAAAAGATTTGATCATTGGATAGTTCGTTGATCGGTTTCCTTAATGATCATTTTACTGAAAAATAATACGGTGATACGGACAAGATGTCGATAAAAACACGTACATTTCAAGATATTTGAGGAAACGTTTCGCCACGAGTGGCTTCTTCAGTCCTAATGAGACTGAAGAAGCCACAAGTGGCGATACGTTTCCTCAAAATTAAATATTCTGAATTGTACATTAGCGTTTTTTCCCACGATTAATTTATTGTATGGACGGTTGGTTTGTCGGCCGGATGGCTGTGATGGTTGCTTGAATGGATACATGCTTGGTGGGCTGGTTGTTTGGTTGCTTGGTTGTGTGGTTGGTTACATGGTTCCTTGAATTATTATACGATTTCTAAGCACGGTAATGCTCAGTACACGTGAGCATTCACAAACCTTCTCGGGACGCCTCATAGGTGAGCTTCCTCACGTCATGACTTGGGGGGGAAACGCAGTCTAAAAAAACGAAAACACTTGCTCCATAACAAGCTTCCTTGTATGACCCTCCAGTTCTCGTATTCACTGAAGTTGCCAAGATGACGCAAGCACCAGACCCCCAGGATGAAGTGAGGCGGTGTTATTGTAGCCAGAAGAGGCTCGGGAGGTCGCTCGGTTTCTTGCTAATACTCTCCAGCAGAGGATTTGCACACAAAGCGGGTCTGGCAAGATGTAAACGAGACTAACCTGGCCAGATCCCCGCCACTGAAAATTAGTTGAATGGTAAATTTGCACCAACGACGAGGTCTGACGAAGCGTTCATCAGGGCATTCTGCGTAAAGGGTGATCGTAAGCTTATGATAAGGGTTTTTGAAAACCGACAAGTTGAAGATTGAGACATTTTAAACATTGGGAATTTTTATTCAGGAAGCGTTTCGCCACACAGTGGCTTCATCAGTCCAATAAAAGAGGAAGGGTAAACTTTATGTCACAGTTCTGGTCATACATTTTTTAAATTTTCTGGGGAAAAAAACGGTATAGGACGTCTTAGAACCCTCTCAATTAAACAATTTAACGTTTCAAAAGTCTTCAACGGGGGTACGAGAAAATCTTTCATTTAATGTATAACTTTCGGCAAATCTTTTGAATATTTAATTTTCGTTTGCCTGTCGGGTTTTTAAATATAGGGAGAACAGTGAGAGTTGATCGGGTGGGTGAAATGGGAGTTTGGGTGGGCATGAATAAGCTTTTTACTTGGAAGTAAATGGGGGGATACATAAGGTGAAAGGATTTTAACGTCACTCCTAGGTTATCTGTGAAAGAAAATTTCTGTTTATACCAAAGTTAAGGACATTTTTATTATTCCCGTGTAAGTCGGGCTTCATTTGTGGTCCCCTTCCAAATCTTTCCTGACCTTCTGCCCTCCTCCTTCTCTTCTGTGGTCCCGTTGCTAGCACTTTTTTGTGTGATGATGACTTAATAATCTCAACCCTTTAGCAAATCTGTCTCAATAAAAAAATTGTTTGTTTATTTTGTTTTAAGACTCGGGGGGAGAAGGAGAATAAAAGAAAACTTTAAATGTGTGGGTGTGTGTGTGTGTGTGTGTACTCATTAAATTTTATCAAATAGTTGTGTTGCGGGGGCGAAACACAGCTCCTGGGCCCTTTTGTTTATTGCTCGCTACTATTCATACCTGCTCCATTTTGCTTTATTTACCTCTTTAAAACTATGAATGGATCCTCGTCAACAACATCACTTCCCCCGACTATTCCATTTCCCGACAACTCTGTGATGAGAAATATTTTCCTAACCCCGTGATTCATCTGAGTCTTCAACCCCAACTGAAAACCCCTTGTTTGCTGTGTCCCATTTTGGGAACATCCTGTCTTTGTCCCCCTGTCGTTTTCCCTCAAAATTTTATATGTCGTTATCATACCCCCCCTTCTTCCTTTTCCTCCATGTCGTCGGTCGATTTCCCTTAACCCTCTCCCTTTTGGGACATGCCCTTAGCTCTGGGCTACTTGTTGCAAACCTTTGCACTTTCTTAGTTTCTTTACTTGCTTGGCTAGGTGGGGGTTCCAAACTGGTCCCGCAACTCCAATAGGGGGCCAAAAGTACCGGTTACAGGGCCCCTTAAAACGTTCCTTATTGAGACTTTTGAATGCTGTTCTAAGGTTTTGCTAGGGCCCGTATGCTGAGCAGTTTTGGGGTTGATGTGCGCCTGGAGATGTGCCGGGATCTCACCCCAAGAACCTTTTCCTTGAGTGAGGTTAGTAGTCTCGGGCCCCCCAAAAACTGTAATCTGTCGCGGCTTTTTGCCTTCCCCAATCTTCATGACTTTCAATTGGTTGGGTTGAACTCCAGGAGCCAGTTGCGGGACCGGCCCTGCGCCTGTAAAACCCTTTGAGTTCGCCGGGTCCTCGTCCGATTGAATTCTTTCATAACTTCACTTTTGCAAATAGGAACACTTCTGAGTTTCCTTCCGTCAATCGTTCACATATCCCAGAATTAGCACTGGTTTCCCGGGGCTGCCCCCTGGGAAACCCCTGCTCGAAAAAGGGGCCCCCACTCTGACACCTTGTCACTCCCATGACTCGTTGTTGCTTCCTGACAGTATTCCCTGTTTCACCGCAGTGCCCCCCTGTTATCCCTGCCTGGTCCCCCAGTTTTTTGCGTTCTCTTGTGGGGAAAAGTGTCAAACGCCTTTTACAGTCCAAAAAAACCCAATTACCCACCCCTCTCTCTCTTGTCTTATCTGTCCCCTAATATAAAACTCCACGGGTTGTGAAACAGGATTTCCCGTCCTTGAAAACCATCTGACTGTCGCTGAAAAACTCATTCCCTTTTTAGGTGCTCCCCCACTCTTTTCCCAAATCTTATGATTTGATCTATAAAATGTCATAACACTGGGCTAAGTTTAATGTTTAGTGTGTGCCCTTTTTTTTTTAAATTTGGGCTAGATGTATGTTTTTCCCTATTAGGTAGTACCCCGGGGGGCGTTTTTGTGTTTGGATTTTTGTTTGTTTTAAAATTTTTTTTTCAAAGGGGGGGGGGGGGTGTTTTGGGATGTTTGGGTTTGGGGGTTGTTGGTCTTCCTTTTTTGGGTTGTTGTAGGGGGTGTTTTTGGGGGGCCCCCTTCTTTTTTTTCCCCGGAGTCCCTTCTGTCTCCCTCTGTGAACACTTCTTTGAATCTCACGTGACTCCTCAAACATACTTTTTCGGTCGTTTCTTGAATATATCTCCTTCCTTCCTCACCCTGATTACCCGGGGCCCTTTACTGTTGTTTTTCCCGATGTGATTTGTCAACAGCTTTTGGGGGATATTTGCTTTTGTTGCCATATCATTTTGTATTGAGTTGGGCCTCCCTTTTACCTGTGCAATTCATTTCTGATTGAAAATGTCTACTTTTCCCCTGGGTCCTTGCCTTTTGTCTTCTTCTTTTTCTAGCAAACTTGGGTTTTGGCCTTTTTTTAACCTTTTGGTGAACCCAAAAGGTCTCCTGGCTTTTTCGTTATTTTGTTACCCTTGGGGACAAACCTCCTCGTTCCTTGCATATTGTTTTTACATATTCCATCTTTGTTTAGATCCTTCCGTTTTCTGTCCCCCGGAAACCCCCTGCAGGAAATTTTCGTGGAGGGCCCCCTTTTCTTGTAGTTTTGCTTCATTCGTCCTGCTTATGTTTTCCCTCTCCATTTTGCCTTAATATGTACTCGAAGTCAGAAAAACCCAAGGCACTGACCCCCAAAGGAGTCCTTTAAAAGTGTCCTCATTGCAGCATAGTTGTGATCCCCCTTACATGTGTTTATGCTTGTGAGTTCAGAGACCATTCCTGTGTTTATTTGAAGATCCCCATTAGGGCCCCAGTGACTGTATGGTATGAATGCGGCATGGTGGAGTGGGCCCCCTACCCCCCTCTCAGTCCCGCGGAGACCTACACCCGGGAGAAAGGCAGGGTGGGCCACTTTTCCCTTTCCACAGTTGACAATATATATATATAATTTTTATTTTATAAAATTATATATATATTTATAAATAATATTTTAATATATATTAAATATATATATAATGTG
>NC_069402.1:35391703-35399203 GCF_026875155.1 Cherax quadricarinatus
TGGGGAGGGAAATTAGGTCCCCGGGCCACTATTGCCAATGGCCTTGCATGTTGATACCTCTAAGGGTGATTAGTAGTCCCTAAGTTGTCAAATTTAGCAGAATGCATCTCGCATTAGGGTGTTTTTTTTATGGCAATATGTGTAGTGTTTGGTCGAAAAAAAAAACGTGGATTTTGTGTGTGGGATGTCCAAGGTTTAAGTGAGGATTTGAAGACATTTGTAACTCTGGCAACTGTGGTTAAGATATGCTAGTTGGCAACTCTCGTGACAGGTGCATTCAATTGGGCAGGACACTCCTAGCACAATAAGTCGAGTGTGTACTCACCTCTTTGTGAATGTACGCGTCGAGTCTCAGCTCCTGGCTCTGTCTCTTGCCGCTGAGTATCTCACTCCCTCTTAGCTTCGTAAGCTCTGCCATTCCTATTCTTGAAGCTACTGGTATATATGTGAGTGTGTGTGTGTGTGTGTGTGTGTGTGTGTGTGTGTGTGTGTGTGTGTGTGTGTGTGTGTGTGTGTGTACTATTCACCTATTTGTACTCACCTATTTGTGGTTGCAGGGGTCGATTCACAGCTCCTGACTCCGCCTCTTCACTGGTTGCTACTAGGTCCACTCTCTTCCTGCTGTATGAGCATTATTGTATCTCTTCTTAAAGCTATGTATGGATACTGCCTCCACTACACCACTCTCCAGATTGTTCCACTTCCTGACAGCTCTTTCTAACATTCCGGTGACTCATCTGAATCTTCAGCTTCCAGTTGTGACCCCTTGTTGCTGTGTCCCATCTCTGGAACATCCTGTTCCTATTCACTTTGTCAATTCCTCTCAATAATTTATATCATCATCGTGTCCCTCTATCCCTCCTGTCCTCCAGCGTCATCAGGTCGATTTCCCCTAACTTCTCCTTGCAGGACATACCCCTTAGCTCCGGGACCGGTCTTGTTGCAAACCTTTGCAATTTCTATAATTTCTTGATCATGTCTGGGTTCCATATGGGTGCCGCATACTCCAATATGGGCCTGACGTACACGATGTACAGAGTCTTGAACGATTCCTTACTAAGGTGTCGAAACGCTATTCTTCGGTTTTGCCAGATATTCATATGCTGCAGCAGTTATTTGGTTGTTGTGTGAGGCTTGCAGTCTTTGGCCCCCTAGCCTGTACTCTATCTACGGTCTTCTTTACCTTCTCCAATCTTCATGACTTTGCACTTAATGGGGTTAAACACCAGAAGTCAGTTGTTGGACCAAACTTTCAGCCTGTCCACATCCCTTTGTAGTCCTGCCTAATCCTCGTCCGTTTGAATTCTTCGCATTAGCTTGACATCATCTGCAAACAGAGACACGTCTGAATCTATCCCTTCCGTCTTGTCGTTCACATATACCAGAAATGGCCCCGGCCCTAGGACTGACAACTGTGGAACACAGCTCATCACAGGTGCTCACTCTGACACCTCGTCACGTACCATGACTTGTTGTTTCCTTCCTGTCAGGTATTCTCTGATCCATTGCAGCGCCTTTTCAGTTATTCCTGCCTGATCCTCTAGCCTTTGCACTAATCTCTTGTGTGGAACTGTGTCGAAAGCCTTCATACAGTCCAAGAAAATGCAATCCACCCACCCCTCTCTCTCTTCCTCTATTGTCTTACTTATGTCACTTTGTAGTAAAGCTCCAGTAGGTTTGTGACACAGGATTTTCCTTCCCTGAATCAGTGCTAGTTGTCGTTGATAAGCTCATTCCTTTCTAGGTGCTCCACCACTCTTCTCCTGATAATCTTCTCCATGGCTTTGTATACCATACATGTCAGTGACACTGGCCTGTAGCTTAATGTTGTCTGTCTGTCTCCTTTCTTAAAAATTTGGACTACATTTGTTGTCTTCCATGCCTAGGTAGTTCCTCTGTTTCGAAAGATGACGAAAATTGCCTATAGTAGCACACACTACATCCGCTTTCTCTCTCAGGACGCATGGAGAGATGTTGTTCAGTCCCATCGACTTTGGAGGTATCTAGTTCACCTAGCAGCCTCTTCACTTTCTCCTCTGTTGTGTATATTGTGTCCAGCACTTGCTGGTGTACCCCACCTTTTCGGCTTTCTGGAGTCCTTTCTGTCTTCTCTGAAAATACTTCCTTAAATCTCGTGTTGAGCTCCTCACATACTACCGTCGTTAATTGTGATCTCCCCTTCTTCCTTCCTCAGCCTGATTACCTGGTCCTTGACTGATGTTTTCCTCCTGATATGGCTGTACAATAGCTTCGGGTCAGATTTGGCTTTCGATGATATGTCATTTTCGTATTACCGCTTGGCCTCCCTCCTTATCTGTGTATATTCGTTTCTGATTCTTCGACTGATCTCCCTATTTTCCTGGGTCTTTTGTCTTCTATACTTTTTTTCCATTCTCTAGCGCACTTAGTTTTGGCCTGTTTACACCTTTGGGTGAACCAAAGCCTCGTTCTGCCCTTCCCATTGTTTCTGCTGCCCTTGGGTACGAACCTCTCCTTTGACTCTTTGCATTCTGTTTTCACGTGTTCCATCATTTCATTTACTGATTTTCTCACTAGTTCTCTTTCCCACTGCACCTCAAGCAGGAAATATCTCATGCCTGTGTAGTCCCCTCTTATGTAGCTTGGCTTCTCCCATTCTACTCTTCACTTGTAACTCCACTTGTAACTCTACTATGTATTCAGTCCTCAGGACCACATGATCACTAGCTCCGAGGGGCCTTCCATATGTGATGTCCTCAATGTTTGAATTGCTCAAGGTGAATATGAGCTGTCTTGTTGGTTCATCCTCTCCTCTCTCTCTGGTAGTGTCCCTAACATGTCGATGCATGAGATTTTCCAGTACCACCTCCATCATGGCCATTTTTGGCCCCCCATGTGGCTCTAAACTTTCCCAGTCAATCTCCTTACGATTGAAATCACCTACAAATAGTAACTTTGCCCTGCTCATGTGGGGTCCTTCTGTCCACCTTATCTAGTGTATCAACCATTGCCCTATTGCTTTTATTGTATTCTTGTCTTGGCCTCCTGCTATTCTGTGGTTCATTGTACATCACTGCAGTCACCATCTTGGGGGTCCCCAATCTGAAGCGCTCCTACTATATAGTCCCTTGCTTCCCGGCTGTCCCCTCCTTCCAATTCCTCAAATCTCCACTGCCTCTATCTTTCCTTAGGACCTGATATCCAATTGGATAGACTACATCTGTTATCATTCCCGTGAGCTTGGTTTCCATGAGTGCTATGATGTCCGTCGATGCCTCCATGTTCTTTCCTGCCACTCGTCACACTTATTCCTTATTCCGTCTGTATTCGTGTATTATATTTTCAGCTTCCTTTCCAAAACTGTATTCTGGGGGGGTTGTGGGAGCTGGGCGAGTAGGAGACCTGGCAGGGTACTATGGGAGGCTACTGTGTAGGTGGGGTTTGTGCTAGGGGAAAGGGTGAGGTTGTGAGCGTGGAGTGTGGTTTGTTTTAGGTTAATTTGTTTGGTTGGAGAGTTCTTTGGGAGGTTGTGCTTGCTGCTCCTCCCGACTTTGGTTGTCCCCACCCGACTCTAACCTTGTCTCTCTTGCCCCTTTTGCAGCTGTGTCGTTTCTATTTCTGTCGTTCTGTTTTCGTTGTGTGTGTGTGTGTGTGTGTGTGTGTGTGTGTGTGTGTGTGTGTGTGTGTGTGTGTGTGTGTGTGTGTGTGTGTGTGTGTGTGTGTGTGTGTGTGAGTGTGTGTGCGCGCGCGCACTCACCTAATTGTGGTTGCAGGGGTCGAGTCATAGCCTCTGGCCCGCCTCTTCACCAGTTGTTACCAGGTCCACTCCCTCCCTGCTCCACGAGCTTTATCATACCTCTTCTTAAAGCTATGTATGGATCCTGTCTCCGCTACATCACTTTCCAGACTGTTCTACTTCCTGAAAGCTCTATGACTGAAGAAGTACTTCCTAACATCCCTATGACTCATCTGAGCTTTTTGTGACCCCTTAAATGTGCGTGGATGTAGTGCGGATGACAAGAAACAGATGATTGCTGATGTTATGAATGAAAAGAAGTTGGATGTCCTGGCCCTAAGCGAAACAAAGCTGAAGGGGGTAGGAGAGTTTCAGTGGGGGGAAATAAATGGGATTAAATCTGGAGTATCTGAGAGAGTTAGAGCAAAGGAAGGGGTAGCAGTAATGTTAAATGATCAGTTATGGAAGGAGAAAAGAGAATATGAATGTGTAAATTCAAGAATTATGTGGATTAAAGTAAAGGTTGGATGCGAGAAGTGGGTCATAATAAGCGTGTATGCACCTGGAGAAGAGAGGAATGCAGAGGAGAGAGAGAAATTTTGGGAGATGTTAAGTGAATGTATAGGAGCCTTTGAACCAAGTGAGAGAGTAATTGTGGTAGGGGACTTGAATGCTAAAGTAGGAGAAACTTTTAGAGAGGGTGTGGTAGGTAAGTTTGGGGTGCCAGGTGTAAATGATAATGGGAGCCCTTTGATTGAACTTTGTATAGAAAGGGGTTTAGTTATAGGTAATACATATTTTAAGAAAAAGAGGATAAATAAGTATACACGATATGATGTAGGGCAAAATGACAGTAGTTTGTTGGATTATGTATTGGTAGATAAAAGACTGTGAGTAGACTTCAGGATGTACATGTTTATAGAGGGGCCACAGATATATCAGATCATTTTTCTAGTTGTAGCTACACTGAGAGTAAAAGGTAGATGGGATACAAGGAGAATAGAAGCATCAGGGAAGAGAGAGGTTAAAGGTTTATAAACTAAAAAGAGGAGGCAGTTAGGGTAAGATATAAACAGCTATTGGAGGATAGATGGGCTAATGAGAGCATAGGCAATGGGGTCGAAGAGGTATGGGGTAGGTTTAAAAATGTAGTGTTAGAGTGTTCAGCAGAAGTTTGTGGTTACAGGAAAGTGGGTGCAGGAGGGAAGAGGAGCGTTTGGGTGGAATGATGATGTAAAGAGAGTAGTAAGGGAGAAAAAGTTAGCATATGAGAAGTTTTTACAAAGTAGAAGTGATGCAAGGAGGGAAGAGTATATGGAGAAAAAGAGAGAAGTTAAGAGAGTGGTGAAGCAATGTAAAAAGAGAGCAAATGAGAGAGTGGGTGAGATGTTATCAACAAATTTTGTTGAAAATAAGAAAAAGTTTTGGAGTGAGATTAACAAGTTAAGAAAGCCTAGAGAACAAATGGATTTTGTCAGTTAAAAATAGGAGAGGAGAGTTATTAAATGGAGAGTTAGAGGTATTGGGAAGATGGAAGGAATATTTTGAGGAATTGTTAAATGTTGATGAAGATAGGGAAGCTGTGATTTCGTGTATAGGGCAAGGAGGAATAACATCTTGTAGGAGTGAGGAAGAGCCAGTTGTGAGTGTGGGGGAAGTTCGTGAGGCAGTAGGTAAAATGAAAGGGGGTAAGGCAGCCGGGATTGATGGGGTAAAGATAGAAATGTTAAAAGCAGGTGGGGATATAGTTTTGGAGTGGTTGGTGCAATTATTTAATAAAAAGTATGGAAGAGGGTAAGGTACCTAGGGATTGGCAGAGAGCATGCATAGTTCCTTTGTATAAAGGCAAAGGGGATAAAAGAGAGTGCAAAAATTATAGGGGGATAAGTCTGTTGAGTGTACCTGGTAAAGTGTATGGTAGAGTTTTTAATTGAAAGAATTAAGAGTAAGACGGAGAATAGGATAGCAGATGAACAAGGAGGCTTTAGGAAAGGTAGGGGGTGTGTGGACCAGGTGTTTACAGTGAAACATATAAGTGAACAGTATTTAGATAAGGCTAAAGAGGGCTTTGTGGCATTTATGGATTTGGAAAAGGCGTATGACAGGGTGGATAGGGGGGCAATGTGGCAGATGTTGCAAGTGTATGGTGTAGGAGGTAGGTTACTGAAAGCAGTGAAGAGTTTTTACGAGGATAGTGAGGCTCAAGTTAGAGTATGTAGGAAAGAGGGAAATTTTTTCCCAGTAAAAGTAGGCCTTAGACAAGGATGTGTGATGTCACCGTGGTTGTTTAATATATTTATAGATGGGGTTGTAAGAGAGTAAATGCGAGGGTCTTGGCAAAGAGGCGTGGAGTTAAAAGATAAAGAATCACACACAAAGTGGGAGTTGTCACAGCTGCTCTTTGCTGATGACACTGTGCTCTTGGAGAGATTCTGAAGAGAAGTTGCAGAGATTGGTGGATGAATTTGGTAGGGTGTGCAAAAGAAGAAAATTAAAGGTGAATACAGGAAAGAGTAAGGTTATGAGGATAACAAAAAGATTAGGTGATGAAAGATTGAATATCAGATTGGAGGGAGAGAGTATGGAGGAGGTGAACGTATTCAGATATTTGGGAGTGGACGTGTCAGCGGATGGGTCTATGAAAGATGAGGTGAATCATAGAATTGATGAGGGAAAAAGAGTGAGTGGTGCACTTAGGAGTCTGTGGAGACAAAGAACTTTGTCCTTGGAGGCAAAGAGGGGAATGTATGAGAGTATAGTTTTTACCAACGCTCTTATATGGGTGTGAAGCGTGGGTGATGAATGTTGCAGCGAGGAGAAGGCTGGAGGCAGTGGAGATGTCATGTCTGAGGGCAATGTGTGGTGTAAATATAATGCAGAGAATTCGTAGTTTGGAAGTTAGGAGGAGGTGCGGGATTACCAAAACTGTTGTCCAGAGGGCTGAGGAAGGGTTGTTGAGGTGGTATCGGACATGTAGAGAGAATGGAGCGAAACAGAATGACTTCAAGAGTGTATCAGTCTGTAGTGGAAGGAAGGCGGGGTAGGGGTCGGCCTAGGAAGGGTTGGAGGGAGGGGGTAAAGGAAGTTTTGTGTGCGAGGGGCTTGGACTTCCAGCAGGCATGCGTGAGCGTGTTTGATAGGAGTGAATGGAGACAAATGGTTTTTAATACTTGACGTGCTGTTGGAGTGTGAGCAAAGTAACATTTATGAAGGGATTCAGGGAAACCGGCAGGCCGGACTTGAGTCCTGGAGATGGGAAGTACAGTGCCTGCACTCTGAAGGAGGGGTGTTAATGTTGCAGTTTAAAAACTGTAGTGTAAAGCACCCTTCTGGCAAGACAGTGATGGAGTGAATGATGGTGAAAGTTTTTCTTTTTCGGGCCACCCTGCCTTGGTGGGAATCGGCCGGTGTGATAATAATTGTTGCTGTCACTTCTCTGAAATATACTGAACCTCTCCATCTTGCCAATTCCTCTCACATTTCATGTCGGACACCATTTTATATATTGTTACCATGTCCCTCTTCCCCAGCCCTTCTGTGTTGTAAGGTTGAGTTCCCTTAATCTGTTCTCGTAGGACAAACCCCTCAGCTCCGGGACTAGTCTTGTTGCAAACCTTTGCACTTTCCCAAATTTCATGACGTGTTTGACCAGGTGTGGGTTCCATATTGTTGCTACATTCTCCAATATGGGCCTGATCTGCACGGTGTACCGTGTCGAGAATGACTCTTTACTTAGATGTCGAAGCGCTATTCTCGTGTTTGCCAAGCGCCCGAATGCTGCAGCA
>NC_069402.1:35401703-35444636 GCF_026875155.1 Cherax quadricarinatus
CCTGGCCCCGCCTCTTCGCTGATTGCTACTAGGTCCTCTCTCTCCCTGCCCCATGAGCTCTATCATACCTCGCCTTAAAACTATGTATGGTTCCCACCTCCACTACGTCACTTTCTAGGCTATTCCACGGCCTGACTACTCTATGACTGAAGAAATACTTCCTAACATCCCTTTGATTCATCTGAGTCTTCAACTTCCAATTGTGACCTCTTGTGTCTGTGTCCCTTCTCTGGAACATCCCGTCTTTGTCCACCTTGTCTATTCCGCGCAGTATTTTATATGTCGTTATCATGTCTTTCCTGACCCTCCTGTCCTCCAGTGTCGTCAGGCCGATTTCCCTCAACCTTTCTTCGTAGGACAATCCCTGTAGCTCTGGGACTAGTCTTGTTGCAAACCTTTGCACTTTCTCTAATGTGTGTGTGTGTGTGTGTTCGTGTGTATGTACATGTGTGTGTGTGTGTACTCACCTAGTTGTGGTTGCAGGGGTCGAGTCATAGCTCCTGGCCCCGCCTCTTCACTGATCGCTACTGGGTCACTCTTCCTGCTCCATTATTCAGGTCCAGTTGTAGCCTTTCATTGTCTTCTCTGGTATTTATTCTCCTTATAACTTTCACTTTAGCTAACAAGAATATATTTGAGCTCATCTCTTCCAGAGCTGCTCTTGTGTACCTGAAACAGAGCTGGTACCATGGCTCCTGAACCCTGTAAAACCCCCGCTCGTCACACCTGTCCAGTCCTTACTCGCCCCATCACTCTCTATACACCTTTTTCTTCTTCGTACATTTTTTCACTTCCTTTCCAGACTTGCCCCCGCCATCTTCCTTTTCACTCCTTTACCTATTCCACCCTTTTCATCCCACCTCACTCATCTTCCCCTCATCACCCCTCTCTCTAACCTCCTTCACTTACCCATCCTTCCTCACTCTTCTCTTTTCATTCACTTCTTTCCCCCACACTGAATTTTTATCATTAACTTTATTCCAATTCTTAGTTCTTACCTGTCCCTCTTCTTCCTTTCCCATCTCCTCTCCCTCTTTTCTCTTTCCTGCCTCCTTACCCAATCCTCCCTTCTCCTCTCCAAACACCCACTTACCCCCTCCCTCCTCTTCCCACTCTTCCTCCCCACCCAATCCCACCGACAAATTGCCTCTAGTGTCAATTACTGGGCAGATCATTTATGCCACTTGGGACAATATCCGTATCGGACCACAGCCTGCAGCCTCCACCACCAATTTCCCTTGTTTAATGCTTTTCTCAAATAAACTCACAGGCTCGCTCAGTATGCGTATGTAATACATACTTATTGTGTACGTGTAATATTTACCGTATGACTCCTGTACTCTGTCCATGTACATAATACTTGTTAGATTTATTTTTATTGGTAGTGTTATTTTTAATAACTTCATAGTCTGTATATGTTATGCTTACTATATGTCTTCGCTATTATGTACTTGTAATACAAGATCGTCTCTTTATTCTGCACATGTAATGTTAGAGGATTTCCTTATACAATACAGATGCCATATTATTATATATATGTATATGTATGTATATATATATATATATATATATATATATATATATATATATATATATATATATATAATATATATATATATATATATATATATATATATATATATATATATATATATATATATATGCAATAAGATCACAGTAAACAGGTGATTTCAGAATATGCAAAACAACCACTCTGAAAGAATAGAGAAATTCCAAGTGCTTTCGTGACTACTCACATTATCAAGGAACTATGAAAGTAAAGCATCCAAGGAAGCTATATAAGGGGTCTGGCCAACACCTCACTATCAGATCCCACAATGGTTAAACACCTGACGCGCGCCGACCCAACTTGGATAGGTCCTTTGCACAACTCACCAACAAACTATTCTACCCAAGAAAATTTAAAAATTATTATTTGTCCAGTGTATTATTAAATTCTTCCCAAATTCTAGTAATTATAAATGGATCTAATTTATATAAACCAAAGGAAATATTCATATTATTGTCAAAACTGCTTTTTATGAAACAAGATTCAATTATATTCCTGTCGATCATGGACTTGCTTGATACTACTTTCTCAACTTTTTGAAAATCAATTGGATGGTTAAAATCTCTTACATGAATAAATAGAGCATTGGAATCTTGTTCAGTTCTAGTGCTATATTTATGTTGTTTTAATCTTAGTTCGAGATTTTTACCAGTTTGACCGTAATAAACTTTATCGCAAATTTTACAAGGAATCTTATAGACACATCCATCAGCATTTTGGGGGGAATTCTTTATCAAAAGTTTTTTTTACTGTATCAAGATTTTTGAATACAACTTTAATATTAAAAGTCTTAAGAAGAGAAGGCATATCAACCAAGTTTTCATGGTAAGGGAGAACCAACATATATTTAGTTGAATAAGGCTGGTTGTCCCTTTTTGGATTGTAAAAAGTATTTCTAGCAACTTTAAAAGATTTATCAATTACATTTCTTGGGTATTTTAAATCATTACCTATTTCATAAATTTTGGATATTTCCTCATCTATGAACTCAGGATTACAAATTCGTAAAGCTTTCAAAAACATTGATAAGAAAACAGACAGTTTGACTATATCTTGATGAGAGGATTAATAGTGGACATAAGAACAGTTATTTGTAGGTTTTCTGTAAATTTTAAATTTGAATTCATTATTACCCTTAATAATTAAAACATCTAGAAAAAGGCAATGAGTTATTTTCTTCAAACTCAACAGTAAAGTTTATAGAATGGGCTAAGTTATTTAATTTTCCAAGGAAATGGTGTATATCTACATTTTTGGGCATAAGACACAAAATATCATCAACATATCTGAACCATTTAGCTCTATTAGGGAGGATTGTGTTAAGCAACCTTGTTTCAAAAATTCCATGTATAGGTTACTAAGAACAGGTGAAAGAGGATTTCTCATTACCATACCAAACTTCTGAGTGTAAAACTTATCATTAAATACAAATTTTGCATCAACAATGCAAAGTTTAATAAGTTTAATGATAGTAGGAACTGGCAATGGTAAATCATAGTTAACGAGTTCTTCAGATAAGAAACTTAATAAATCATCAACAGGAACTTCGTAAACAAGGAAGTAACATCAAAACTAACCAAGTCCATGGTCGACAGGAATATAATTGAATCTTGTTTCATAAAAAGCAGTTTTGACAATAATATGAATATTTCCTTTGGTTTATATAAATTAGATCCATTTATAATTAATAGAATTTGAGAAGAATTTAATAATACACTGGACAAATAATATTTTTTAAATTTTCTTGGGTAGAATAGTTTGTTGGTGAGTTGTGCAAAGGACTGTCCAGTTGGGCCGGCACGCGTCAGGTGTTTAACCGTTGTGGGATCTGATAGTGAGGTGTTGGCCAGACCCCTTATATAGCTTCCTTGGATGCTTTACTTTCATAGTTCCTTGATAATGTGAGTAGTCACGAAAGCGCTTGGAATTTCTCTATTCTTTCAGAGTGGTTGTTTTGCATATATATATATATATATATATATATATATATATATATATATATATATATATATATATATATATATATATATATATATATATATATATATATTATTATTATTATTATTATTATTATTATTATAGGTCAAGTTTACCAGTGCATAAATTACAATTGTCTCTTAGACAGAATCTGTGGTTGCAGAACCCATCATTTCTCACTAGCAGCAACAGCTTTGTCGATCAGGTAACCAACACGATCAGATGATATATCATACTGAGAATATTTCATTTCTTGCCAAATTTTCACCTCTGCAACATCCTATTTTAACAATTAAAAAAAATATTCTGCAATAAAGATAATAATGATAAAAATGGGAATACTAGTAACGAAGGAAAAAAAATCCTCCCCTTCTGTTGCCTGTACGTGGTCCTCGTGCACTACAGCACAACAACACACTGATCTTATTGTCTTCTCCTAACTAAATTACTGAAAGGCATTTTTGCCTCTCTGGCTGCAGTCTATTTCCAGACACAAAAGCTGAGGGGCCTAGAGCCGAGGGTGATGGGACAAGCACTATCTTCATCTTGAAGCCAGGGAAGAATCACTATCTTCCTCTTGGAGCCGGAGAAAACCATCTTCATCCTAGAAGTGCCGAGGAATAACGCTGATCTTCCTGCTGTCACGTGCAGCGTTGCTAGTCAACTCGATTACTGAAACTAGGTATTCCATGACAGCTAGGGCATACAGAGCACCAGCGCCAGCACGCTAAGTGCTTTCTGTCTGCCTCACGGAGCCGACGGGGTCCCTATCCTCCTATATGAGCCGATATTACGGTGTACTTTATTAAACATGTATATAAAAAATAATGCTCCATAGTTCCGGTTTCAGTACAATCCCGGAACTATGGAGCATTTTATATATAACATGCTTAATAAACTACACCGTAATAGCCGAGGAGGACACTATTTTCCTCTAGGAGTCGAGGAGGCCACTATTTTCCTCCTGGAGCCAAGGGGGTGCTACCTTCCTACTGAAGTCAGGGAGAAGGAAATAGTCTTCCTCTACAGGCGAAGCTCTTGCTACAGCGAATGGTTGTGGAAAGCGACCCCGAACATTCCCTTTTCCCCGGCTCTACTGAGACCATTAGCTTCGGAGGAAAAATGCGTTTCCCGTAATTGTACATTCCAAGTAGGATTAGATCTGAAACAGTTGCGTTGTCCTGTCCCGATGCTATAATTCTAGGGCTAGTGGTATTGGAACGTGTTTGGAAACATGCTATTGTTACTTCTGCATTAGTAATAGCAGCAGCAGCACCACCAACAGTAGTAATAGTAGTAATAGTAGTAGTAGTAGTAGTAGTAGTAGTAGTAGTAGTAGTAGTAGTAGTAGTAGTAGTAGTAGTAGTAGCAGTAGTAATAATAGTAATGTCATATGCAATAGTTGTATGTCATGATGTCTTAGAGGGTTTTAAAAATACTGAACAGCTAAAAATTTCAAAGTATTAATAATCACATCAGTTTAGTAAAGCAGCTGTTGAATCAAACAGTAGTAGGCAATCACAGCGGATTTTTTTCCTTAATAAACTGCTATAAAGCAGAGAGAAGTTTTATTGGCCATTATGTTCTCCGTATACTCGCATCTGCTAACTGAAGGAACGAAGCGAGTAGATCTGCTGTTCACGTCGGAAAGACATGATCTAAAATGCTCGCAATAACAAATTAACAATCCTTACGATCCATTTTTTTTATAAATATACTTGATTCAGGTTTGCGAGGACCGGCGCGTCAACAGGATATTTCGGGTCATTTAAAGCAAGTTTGTCAACTAAATAAGCTTCACCTTCATCGAGCTTACTTAAAAATGTGGATAAATGGTTCAGAGAACTGACAAGTTGATGCAACACTTGAGTATTTTTACTGAGGAAAAGTTTCGTCACTCAGTGGCTTCATCAGTCCTAAACAAAGAAGAATGGTGAAGATCAGAAGGAGTTTGAGGTAATCAGTCCCTAAGCCTGGAGTCGATGTAATCAGCCCATCAATTCCAAAAAGAATCCAGCATATGAGCGTAGAAGTAGCTTATATACTGTAGACAGAAGAGGTGACGCAGTGTAGACAAATAAGCTTGAAGTTATTCATACGAATAATGTGGACAAAACTACATGTGGAAGTAGATCATGGTTATAGGTTAGGCAAGTGAAGAAATTTTGTATATTTTTGGCATGCATGTAAAAACTGAGACTGATTATACGTAATTTTAAACGTCAGTAAGTGTTTATTATTTACCTTTTGCAAAGTAGAGTAGCTAGTGTTACTCTACCTGCGCCAGGCCTCCAGGGAGGACTGACGCAGTTAAGAACTCGTAAAGGTATATAGGCCATTCATTCGTTTCTGAAAGATCGTTTTCCCCTGACTTGAAATAAGGAGTTAGTAAGTTTATTTAGGTACAGGTACACATAGAGTTGCATATATTATCATCCATAGTAACATATGGATAACCAGAAAAAAAGTCAGACATACTGACTTATTTCCATTGGGGTCCTTGTAAATACCAAAGAATTAAATCTCATCTAAACGTATTGTTGAGGGGCGAGCTCTTTAAAAGCACTATTTGTGTTTACATATATATCTCCAAACTCTGGTTTATATAAATGCAAGTTGTGGTTTATACAGCTCTGAGCTGTGGTTTACATGGCTGTTAGCTGTGGTTTACATGGCTGTTAGCTGTGGTTTACATGGCTGTGAGCTATGGTTTACATGGCTGTGAGCTGTGGTTTACATGGTTTAACTTTAATAAGCTATTCAAGGTAGGGGGCAAGGGAAGGGAGTGCCTTGATGCCGCTGATGGACCTCTTATATCAATAAATTATAGCTGCCTTCCACGTCCTTGGATCAAACATGATTTGATCCCGATCCAGCCCTCCCTTTATTTCCTATCCACTGTATAATCCTTACAAGTTTAACGTATTTTTATGATTACAATAACATGATTTATGTAGCCGCTAACTATAGCGTACACGATACACACTAAAGCTTTCTGCTATGGTGTGTATCGTATGAACTATGGCTATACAGCTGAAAACTCTGGTTTATAAGGAAGCAAGCTACAATATAATGGTTACAAACTGTGGTTTAAATAAAATAACTTTGTTATATGTGGCTACGAGTTATCGCTTCTATAATAACAAGATAAATAAGAGAATACGGCTTTAAAGTTGACTTATTCCTTTCAGTTTACAGGCTAAGAACTCTTATCTTATCTCTGCTCATTCAAATGTCCATCCCTATCGCAGGTACGTTACTGTTTGGGTTAGGTGGCTCTTGTCGCCTAACACCCAGATACCTATTTACTGATAAATAAGTTTCATTATCATTATTATTATTATTATTATTATTATTATTATTATTTTAAATTATTATTATTATTATTATTATTATTTGTGTGTGTGTGTGTGTGTGTGTGTGTGTGTGTAGAATGATGTCAGACATTTCACAAACTATCGTGGTATCACGGAAATAAAAGTTTAAACTTAGATGTTTTTCCTCTAGCTTTATTTTCGTCCTACATCTATCGTCTTTTTATATAATAACATAGCATAACAATGAATGAACAAGTGAATGAAACCAAAATTCAGAGGAGAAGCACTCAATGGCTTTTACACTCTCGTAAAATAACACAGGAAGGCTAACAATGCTGTCATAACAATAACACCAGGCTTACAATACGAGGTGAAGAATATATGCACTAATAATCTGTCAAACACAGGGAGCTACTGGGTAAAAAAAAAATCCCCGTTCACAGAGAGAGGCAATACAATAATAATGGTTTATACAAAGTCTGCGCCATCTACACACATACCCATGTGACAAAGCGTACATTTAATTAACAAAATAAATTCATAGAGGCAAAACAATTTATCATAGCATGTGTTTGGAGGATTACCTAGACTTAAACTTTATAAAAAGCGTGAAATCACTTTGACTAATGAACGTGGACATCACGGTTTAAATATTTATGTTTTATCTCCCTGTCGATACTCCCTAATTAGATGAACCCTTAAACTTTTAAATTCCCTGTTATATATTCAGTAGATAATTTATATCTTATGCATTAAAAACACTATCTTGAACATTTCTCCATCAGCACCAACTTGAACATTTCTCCTTCAGCACTATCTTGAACATTTCTCCTTCAGCTACTATCTTGAGCACTATGTGCTTAATTTTCTAAATACAATACTTATTGAGGAATATAGAGATAGTATACGTATAATAATCTATGTGACATGTCAAGATATCAATAAAAATAAGAAAGCAGATATATTAAGCAAATTTCCTAAATTTGCTTGTAACAGATAAGTGAACTGTAGATATAAATCCAGATGAACTCCTGTTAACCCTTTTGGGGCCGAGTTCCCTTTGTGGATCCATATGCTCTTGCGTACAATAAACTAGCCACTGCGATGGCAAATTCTAGCCGTCTTTATTTTCCCCTTGAAAGTTTTGTGTAGGTAGGTAAAATTTGACATTTTTATTGCCACAAAATGTATTTAGGTAATTAGTTAGTTTAAGTTTAATATGTTTATTATGCACCCCATACCCATCCTGTGGGCGGTAGTCAAAAGATTACAGAGGTACATAATTGGTCCAGGGACTGGGCCTCAAAGTTTTGATAGCTGAGCAAGTTACAGAGGTAATGAATTCACAATTTACAAAGGTAATGAACTCACAATTTACAAAGGTAATGAACTCCAGGTAGGTCTAGTCACAATCATGACAAGTTACAAAGGTATTTACAGATTACAGAGGTACACAATGGGTCCAGGGACCGGGCTCCAAAGTTTTGATGGCTGAACTAGGTACAAGGTAATGAACTCACAAGTTACAAAGGTAATTAATTACAAAGGTAATTAACATGGGGTTTTGTCATTACTAAAGGTCAAGATTTTCCAAAGTTTAATCCCTAGTATGTAAAATAAATTGTCATTCAATGAACCTATTCGTCAGTCAGTTGGAAAATCAACGAAGGGAGGAGTCAGTCAATCTAATCAGCATTTAGTCAGTCATCCTCAGCAAATAGATCAGTCAGTCAGTGGGTAATCCATCACTCAGTCATTCGGTCAGTTAAATAACAAATTCCTCATTAATCAATCAATATATCAGTGACAGACAACAGCCGAAATAACGTTCAGAGAAGGTTGATACACACAGTGGAAAAAAAGGGATATTTTCTTCCAAGGGATTCCTCTCTTCTTCCAAGGACATCCTCCCCTCTTCGAAGGACATCCTCCCCTCTTCCAAGACATCCTCCCTCTTCCAAGGACTCCCCCCCCTTTCCAAAGGACACCTCTCTTTTCCAAAGGGACACCCCCCTTTTCCAAGGACATCTTCCCCTTTTCCCAAAGGGAAAACCCTCCCCTCTTCCAAGAAAACCCCCCCCTTTTCGAAAAACCCAAAAATACCTCTTCACCACCCTGGGCCCCATAATACCCCCCCCCCACCTCAGGCGCAAAAACATCCCCCCCTTCCCTGGGGGGAACCAAACCTTCCCCCTCCATCCCCCGGGGGCACAAAGCCCCCTTTTTCCCCCCCTGATAAAAAAAACCCCCAAACACTTGCTCTGGAACCCCCCCCAAACCCCTTCACCGTACTTTTCCCCCCTGTCATCTCTTCTTGAAAACGCTCTTAAAATCGCCCAGAGAATCCTAATGTAACAGCCACAAATGAATCCAATTAATCTCTTCTGGATCACATTTTTTTTTTTTTTAAACAGCGAAACTAACAGGGGGGAGAGAATAAAAGGGAAGATAATATAGGTAAATTAATAAAGAAATGCTAAACTCCAGGGGTCACAGGGGCCGAGAAAGGACTTTTTACAGCCTCTCCGCTTTAAAAAAGGCACGTCCCCCTTTGAAGAGACCCCCTCAAACGAGGGAAATTCCTTATGAAAAATGGGGGGGGCCTCTGACCCAAAAGAAATGGACCAATCCTTCCCCCTTTGTTGGGTTAACCGATTGCCTCCTGTTTCCATGAAACCCCTACGTTTTCCTTAATAAAATAATAATAATAATAAAAATAATAATATTATTATTTTTATTTTATTATTATTATTATTAAATTTTTATATATATGTAGTATATAGTATAAGTAGTAATATAATAGTAATAGTAGAGTAGAAAATAAAAAAGGAAAACAGAAAAATCAAGTGAACAACACATGAACCAGAGAGTACAACATGCCTGTCAGATTTCCATGTCGGTTTAAAAAATTTTTGGTTGCTCTAAACCATCCATTACGGGTAATCACCACGCTAGCGACACTTGTGCTACAGTGTTACACTCTAACGGAAACGTGCCTTGAGTACTCAGGGGACGGTGCATGCCCCCGTAAAAAGGGTGAACACGTGTCATGGGTTCCTCACAGAATAGCCCCCGTACACTACTGTTCATCCTCCTCCGCTCTCTTCAACTCTCCTCTTTCCCACAAATTGGCTCAAAAACCTTAGTAAAAAGTGTTTTGTTTTTTTCAAATTCTCCTTCATCGTTCCCCAGCTTCACCTTTTTCCTGGGGAAGAAACAACTCATTTTTCCCACTTCCCTTTAAGAATAACAACAAAGAGTCACGTTTTTAAACGGGCCCCCGGCCGGAAAATTGGAACTCGGAGAAAGACAAAAGAAAGGGACGAGAGGGGTCCCACAGCGCGATCTTGCTGTTTTTTGATGGATTGAATAAAATTGATATTTTATTACGGTCGGTAATAGATTTAAATTTTACCGAAAAAGGGGGATAAACAAGTTAAATTCGCACTATCAGGGCCGGAATCAAGTTTAAATTTGTTGAATTGCTATTTTGGGCTCCCGCCCCCCAGCTACCCAACCATTTCCCAGTTTTTTGTCCCCCTTCTCCGTAAAATTGGCGATTCACCCTTACCCATCATCGGGAAATTATTTTTCCACCCTCTTTCCCCCCTGAGTCTGAGTTCGGTTTCACTTTCTCCTTGAATAATTTCAGCCTTGACCTCTCCACTGTAAGTGCAGAGTTGCTGTCTCCGTGAATCAAGCTTCGCCCTCTCCTCTTTCTCTTTATTCCTCAGTTTGTGGTAAAAGAAGCACGTAAGTGTTCATTAATGAGTCGATAAAGTCGACTTCACACTTTAGACTTAGTTTGATAATTGTTTGTATTCATATACCATACTGAAAGAAGTAATAGTAACCAAACTTACAAGTCAATCTGTTTACATTGCAAGTTTGCTCCTTAGTGTGCCCAGATACTTTCAAGTTATCGTAAAGTAGACATATACTTTTCTTATATATATATTTTTGAATGGCTTATTAGCGTTATTATTTACGAATAATCAAGAGTAAAACGGAATGCAGTAGAACTGTGCAATGATGGTTACTTTCTGATTTTATGTATCTGTCTGGCTTCTACGATCATCGTGTTGTTTCTTATTATGTGAGTAAAGTGAACTCAATAATGATATTGTATCAACCTCCGCTACCCCTATCACTCACACACCAATTCTCTCCCCCCCCTTCATTTCCCTTTTTTTCTTTCTCCTATCCCCCATTTTTTAAACCCCACCATTCTTTTCCCCCCCCCATTTTTTAAACCACCCACCCCAAAAAACCCTTCAACCCCCACCCCCCTCCCCAAAAATTTTTAAAAAAAACCCCCCCAAAACCCCAACAACCCCCCCCCCCCCACAAAAAACCCCCCCCCCAACCCCCACACCCCTTTATCCTTCCTACCTTCCCACCTCTCATCCTCTCCTACCTTCCCTCACACTTCATCCCCTCCCACCTTCCCTCACCTCTCATCCTTCTACCTTCCCTCACTCTCATCCTTCCCCCTTTCCTTCCCTCACTCTCATCCTCTCCCACCTTCCTACACTCTCATCCTCTCCCACCTTCCCTCACAAATTCATCCTCTCCTACTTCCCTCACACTTATCCTCTCCTACTTCCCTCACCTCTCATCCTCTCCCACCTTCCCTCACACTTATCCTCTCTCTTCCTCACACTTCCTTCTCTCTACTTCCTCACACTTCATCCTTCCTACTTTCTCACACTTCATCCTTCTACCTTCCCCTCTTCATCCTCTCTACTTCCCTCACCTCTCATCTCTCCTACTTCCTACACTTATCCTCTACTACCCTTCTCACACTCCAATCCTTCCACCTCCCCACACTCTCATCCTTCCTACCTTCCTCACCAATCTCATCCTATCCTACCTCCCTCAAACTCATCCTCTCCACTTCCCTCACTCTCTCATCTCATCCACCTTCCCTCACATTCAATCCCTCAACCTTCCACACTCTCATCCTCTCCTACCTTACCCTCACTCTCCAATCTCATCCTACCTTCCCTCACTCTCATCCTCTCACCTTCCTCACACTCTCATCCTCTCCACTTCCTCACACTCTCATCTCTCCTACCTCCTCACACTTCATCTCTCCTCCTCCCTCACCTCTCATCCTCCTACCTCTCCTCAACTCTCAACCTACCCTACCCCTCACACTTCACCTCTCACCTCTCCCTCCACCATAATCACCTCTCCTCCCTACCTTCCCTCACATTATCCCTAACTACACTATCACTCACACTCCCCCTCACTACCTACTTCCTCACTACTCCCACCTCTCCAACCTCCCCACTCCTCCTCCTACTCTCCCCACTCCACTCCCTACCTCCTCAACTCACTCCCTCCTACCTCCCAACACTACATCATCCCTCCTTCCTCACCCTCACTACTATCCCTCACTCTACTCCCTACCTTCCTCACACTTCACTCTCCTACCTTCCTCACACTCTCAACCTCTCCTCCTACCTCACTTCCATCCTCTCCACTACTATCCCTCACACTCTCTCCTCTCCTACCTTCCTCCCACATCCCTCCTACCTTCCTCACACATCCATACTATTCTACCACTCCACACTCCCATCCCCTCACTCACACATCATCTCCTACCTTCTCACACTCTCTCCACTCCTACCTCCCACTCTCACTTCCTACCTTCACTCACACTCTCATCCTCTCCTACTTTCCTCACACTCATCCTCTTCCTACCTTCCTCACACCTCATCCTTCTACCTTCCTCACACTCTCACTTCCTACTTCCCTCACCTCTCATCCCTACCTACTTCCCTCACACTCTCATCCTCTCCTCTTCACCCACACTCCTCTCCCTACCTTCCCTCACTCTCTCCTCCTCCTCCTACTTCACTCACACTCTCATCCTCTCCTACCTTCCTCACACTCATCCTACCTTCCCTCACCTCTCTACTCATACTCCTCACACTCTCATCCTCACCTACCTTCCTCACACTCTCATCTCTCCTACCTTCCTCACACTCTCATCCTCTCCTCTACCCTCACCTCACTACTTACTCCCTCCCTACCTCCTACCCTCCACACTTATCCTCTCCTACCTTCCCTACACCCTCTCATCCTCTCCTACCCTCCACTCCCCTCCTACCTCCTCCATCCCTATCCTACCTTCCTCACCACTCTATCCCACCTACCTCCTCCACACTCCATCCTCTACTACCTACCCTTCACCCTCTCATCCTTCTACCCTTCCCTCACACTCTCTCATCCCTCCTACCTTCCCTCACATCTCTCCCTCCCTACCTCCCTCACACTTCATCCTCTCTCATCCCTTCCCTCACACTCTCCATCCTTCCTCCTTCCTCCCACTCCTCCTCTCCTCCTTCCCTACCTCTCATCCTCTCACTACCTTCCTCCATCATCCCTCCTACTACCTCCCACCACTACTCTACCTTCCCTCCCACTCTCTATCCCTCTCCTACCTTCCCTCACCACTCTCATCCCTCCACTTCCCCTCACACTCTCACCTCTCCTCACCTACCCTACACTCTCATCCTCTACCTTCCCTCACACTCCCATCCTCTCCTACCTTCCCTCACACTCTCATCCTCTCCTACCTTCCCTCACACTCTCATCCTCTCCTACCTTCCCTCACACTCTCATCCTCTCCTACCTTCCCTCACACTCTCATCCTCTCCTACCTTCCCTCACCTACCTCTCCTACTCCCTCATTCATCCTTCCTCCTTCCTCACTCTATCATCTCTCCTACCTTCCCTCACACTCTCATCCTCTCCTCCTCCTACTCTCCTCCTACCTTCCTCACTCCTCATCTTCCTCCTTCCCTCACACTCTCATCCTTCTTAGCCTTCCTCACTCTCTCATCCTCTCCTACTTCCCTCACACTCTCTCTACTCCCTCACATCTTCTCTCCTACCTTCCCTCACCTTCATCCTCTCCTACCATCCCTCACACTCTACTCCTCTCCTACCTTTCCCTCACATACTCATCCTCCTGCCTTCCTCCTCTCTCATCCTCTCTACCTTCCCTCACACTCTCACTCCTCTCCCTACCTTCCCTCACATCTCTCTCCTCCTACCTTCCCTCACTACTATCATCCTCTCCTACCTTCCCCCACCTTCATACTCTCCTCCTTCCCTCACACTCATCCTCTCTCCTACTTCCCTCACTCTCCATCCTCTCCATACCTTCCCTCCACACTCTCATCCTCTCTGCCTTCCCTCATCTCTCCTCTCCTCTCCTACTTTCCCTCCACCCTCCTCCTCTCTACCTGCCCTCACACTCTCATCCTTCCTCCTTCCCTCACGCCACCTATATGGTCAACTTTGTCCAGCTGATAATTTCGCCCACTGTTTGTTTTCCTATTAAGTAAACTTTACACTCCAGGACGTGGAGGGGAACCTCCCCTCCCACTACCTAGCCCCTCCCTCTCCCACTACCTAGCCCATCCTCCTCCCACTATCTAGCTCTTCCCTCTGTCACTGCCTAGCCCCTCTTCCTCCCACTACCTAACCCCTTCCACTCCCATTACCTAGCCCCTTCCACTCCCACTACCTAGCCCCTCCTCCTTCCAATACTTAGCCTTCCTTCTTTCCATTACCTAGTCCGTGTTTCTTCCACTACCTAGCCCCTCCTCTTCACACTACCTAGCCTCTCCTCCTCCTACTACCTAGCCCCTCCTCCTACCACTACCTAGCCCCTCCTCCTCCAACTTCCTAGCCCCTCCTCTTCCTACTACCTAGCCCCTCCTCCTCGTACTACCTAGCCATTCCTCCTTCCACTACCTAGCCCGTCTTCCTTCCACTACCTAGCCCCTCCTGCTCCCACTACCGAGCCCCTCCTCCTCCTCCTACTACTACCTAGCCCCTCCTCCTTCCACTACCTAGCCCGTCTTCCTTCCACTACCTAACCACTCCTCCTCCCACTACCTATCCCCTCCTCCTTCCACTACCTAGCCCCTCCTCCTCCTCCTACTACCTAGCCCCTCCTCCTCCTACTACCTAGCCCCTCCTCCTTCCACTACCTAGCCCCTCCTCCTCCCACTACCTAGCCCCTCCCCCTCCTACTACCTAGTCTCTGCTCTTTCCATTACCTAGTCCCTCCTCCTCCTGCTAACTAGCCCTTTCTCCTTCCACTACCTAGCCCCTCCTCCTCCTACTACTACCTAGCCCCTCCTCCTCCCACTACCTAGCCCCTCCTCCTCCTACTACCTAGCCCCTCCTTCTCTCACTACCTAGCCCCTCCTCCTCCTGCTACCTAGCCCCTCCTCCTTCCACTACCCAGTCCCTCCTCCCTCTTCTTCCTGGTTCCTCCTCCCTCCTCTACCTGGCCCCTCCTCCCTCCTTTACCTGGACCCTCCTCCCTCTTCTACCTGGCCCCTCCTTCCTCCTCTACCTGGACCCTCCTCCCTCTTCTACCTGCACCCTCCTCCCTCTTCTACCTGGCCCCTCCTCCCTCCTCTACCTGGACCCTCCTCCCTCCTCTTCCTGGACCCTCCTCCCTCTTCTACCTGGCCCCTCCTCCCTCTTCTACCTGGCCCCTCCTCCCTCTGCTACCTGGACCCTCGTCCCTCTTCTACCTGGCCCCTCCTCTTTCTTCTACCTGGCCCCTCCTCCCTCCTCTACCTGGACCCTCCTCCTTCTTCTACCTGGCCCCTCCTCCCTCCTCTACCTGGACCCTCCTCCTTCTTCTACCTGGCCCGTCCTCCCTTTTCTACCTGGACCCTCCTCCCTCTTCTACCTGGCCCCTCCTCCCTCCTCTAACCTGGACCCTCCTCCTTCTTCTACCTGGCCCGTCCTCCCTTTTCTACCTGGACCTTCCTCCCTCTTCTACCTGGCCCCTCCCCTCCTCTACCTGGACCCTCCTCCCTCTTCTACCTGGACCCTCCTCCCTCTTCTACCTGGCCCCTCCTCCCTCCTCTACCTGGACCCTCCTCCCTCTTCTACCTGGCCTCCTCCCTTTTCTACCTGGACCCTCCTCCCTCTTCTACCTGGCCCCTCCTCCCTCCTCTACCTGGACCCTCCTCCCTCTTCTACCTGGCCCCTCCTCCCTTTTCTACCTGGACCCTCCTCCCTCCTCTACCTGGACCCTCCTCCCTCTTCTACCTGGCCCCTCCTCCCTTTTCTACCTGGACCCTCCTCCCTTTTCTACCTGGACCCTCCTCCTCCTCTACCTGGACCCTCCTCCCTCTTCTACCTGGCCCCTCCTCCCTTTTCTACCTGGCCCCTCCTCCCTTTTCTACCTGGACCCTCCTCCCTCCTCTACCTGGCCCCTCCTCCCTTTTCTACCTGGACCCTCCACCCTCTTCTACCTGGCCCCTCCTCCTTCCTTTACCTGGACCCTCCTCCCTCTTCTACCTGGCCCCTCCTCCCTTTTCTACCTGAACCCTCCTCCCTCTTCTACCTGGCCCCTCCTCCCTTTTCTACCTGGCCCCTCCTCCCTCCTCTACCTGGCCCCTCGTCCCTACACTACTGGTCTCCTCTTCTCTCCTCTACCCGGTCAGTTCACAAGCCAGCCTCCATAAGAAAAGCGGAACATATACTACCTTTTGATCCTTCTCTTCTCCTACTCATAGCATGAGACCAATTAATTCGTAAATAAATGAGAGAGAGAAAGAGAGAGCTAACAGCTCTTTGCTTGTAAATAAAGTTAGGAATCCTTAACTTAACTCTGTAAAACCTTGTCTTAAAACTATGTTAACGCGTCTGAAGGGAACAAGATGGTAGGATGTATGCCCTTCATTTCATCGTGAGAGAGAGAGAGAGAGGACAGACAGACAGACACACACAAAGAGAGAGAGAGAGAGAGAGAGAGAGAGAGAGAGAGAGAGAGAGAGAGAGAGAGAGAGAGAGAGAGACAGAGAGGCTGTAAATTGTAAGTATTAACTAAATAAAAGGAACTTCCCCTCTTTATTTTTCTGAAGATGCACACTGCTGTCTCTCTCTCTCTCTCTCTCTCTCTCTCTCTCTCTCTCTCTCTCTCTCTCTCTCTCTCTCACTCTCTCTCTCTCTCTCTCTCTCTCTCTCTCTCTCTCTCTCTCTCTCTCTCTCTCTCTCTCTCTCTCTCTCGCTCTCTCCTCTCTCTCTCTCTCTCTCTCTCTCTCTCTCTCTCTCTCTCTCTCTCTCTCTCTCTCTCTCTCTCTGTCTCTCTCTCTCTCTCTCTCTCTCTCTCTCACTCTCTCGATGAAATGAGGGCCACACATCCTCTCTTCTTGTTCCCTCCCTTAGACGCTGTTACATAGTAATGTTCCTCTCCCTAACAATGTTATTACCCTGGTGATCTTGGTACCCCTGCCTCTGGATGCTATGGCAAAATGGCAACGTTGCTTCCATAACGACGTTGTTGCCATGGTGATCTCTCTACCCCTCCCTCATGACGCTATAACAAAATGGGAACGTTTGCCTCCCTTTCGACGCTGTTGCCCTGGTGAGTTGCCCCACGTTCATGCTATCACTTTTTCCTTTGTTATAACGTTCGTTTGGCTTTTGTAGACCCCACGTACTGACGCCATCTTTAGTGGGAAGAATAACTCGTCACGAGCCAGTCTCTTAGTGGAAAAACCACACTCGTCACTGCGCCAGTCTTTAGTGGGGAAAACCACACTCGTCAGGCGCCGTTTTAGTGGGAAGGGCCCCCACAATCGTCACTTGACGCCCAAATTGTTAGTGGGAAGATACACTCGCATGACGCCCCTCTCTTAGTGGGAGACCACCTCGTCACTGAAGGCAGTCTCTTAGTGGGGAAAAAACACACTCGTATGAAGGGGTTTCTTGTGGGAAGACCACCTCGTCATGACGCAGTCTCTTAGGGGGAAGACCACACTCGTATGAAAGGGAGTTCTTAGTGGGAGGGCCCACTCGTCATGAAGGGTCCTTTTGTGGGGAAAACCACACTTGTCACTGACGCCAGTCTTTTAGTGGGAAGACCACACTTGTCACTGACACCAGTCTGTTAGTGGGAAGACCACACTTGTCACTGACGCCAGTCTGGTAGTGGGAACACCACACTTTTCACTGACGCCAGTCTGTTAGTGGGAAAACCACACTCGTCACTGACGCCAGTCTGTTAGTTGGAAGACCACACTCGTCACTGACGCCAGTCTGTTAGTGGGAAGACCACACTTGTCACTGACGGCAGTCTGTTAGTGGGAAGACCTCACTTGTCCATGACGGCAGTCTGTTAATGGGAAGACCACACTCGTCACTGACGCCAGTCTGTTATTGGGAAGACCACACTCGTTACTGACGCCCGTCTGTTAGCGGGAAGACCACACTTGTCACTGACGCCAGTTTGTTAGTGGGAAGACCACACACGTCACTGACGGCAGTCTGTTAGTCGGAAGACCACACTTGTAACTGATGCCAGTCTGTTAGTGGGAAGACCACACTAGTCACTGCCGCCAGTCTGTTAGTGGGGAAGACCACACTTGTCATGATCGCCAAGTCTGTTAGTGGGAAGACCACACCTTGTCACTGCCGGCACGTCTGTTCGTGGGAAGACCAAAACTTGTCACTGGCGCCCAGTATGTGGTGGGCTGACAGACCACACATTGTAATGACGCCAGTGTGTTTGTTAGTGGGGAAGACCACACTTGTCACTAACGGCCCCACCAGTCTGTTAGTGGGAAGACCACACTTGTCACTGACGCCAATCTGTTAGTGGGAAGACCACACTTGTCACTGACACCAGTCTGTTAGTTGGAAGACCACAATCGTCATGAGCCAGTCTTTATAGTTGAGAAAGACCAGACTTGTCATGGGCCACAGTCTGTTAGTGGGAGACCACAATTTGTACTCTGACGGAACTCGGTAGGGGCAAGACCACACTTGGCAATGTCGCCAGTCTGTTTAGTGGAAGACCACATCGTTACCTGACGCCAGTCTGTTCAGTGGCAAGAACACCAAGCGTCACTGACGCCAGTCTGTTAGTGGGAAGACCACACTTGTCACTGACGCCAGTCTGTTAGTGGGAAGACCACACTTGTCCATAACGGCAGTCTGTTACTGGGAAGACCACACTTGTCACTGACGCCAGTCTGTTAGTGGGAAGACCACACTTGTCACTGACGCCAGCCTTTTAGTGGGAAGACCACACTTGTCACTGACACCAGTCTGTTAGTGGGAGACCCCACACTGTAATACAACACTGAGCGCAAGTCTGGTAGTGGGAACACCACACTTTTCACTGACGCCAGTCTGTTAGTGGGAAAACCACACTCGTCACTGACGCCAGTCTGTTAGTTGGAAGACCACACTCGTCACTGACGCCAGTCTGTTAGTGGGAAGACCACACTTGTCACTGACGGCAGTCTGTTAGTGGGAAGACCTCACTTGTCCATGACGGCAGTCTGTTAATGGGGAAGACCACACTCGTCACTGCGCAGTGGTTTTGGGAAGACCACACGTTATGAGCCGTTTGTTAAGCGGGAAGACCTCACTTGTCACTGACGCCACGTTTGTTAGTGGGGAAGACCACAACAGTCACTGACGGGCAGTCTGTACGACTGTCGCACACCCCTTTGTACTGATGCCAGCTCTGTTTAGTGGGAAGACCACCCACTAGTCAACTGCCGCCAGTTTGCTAGCGGAAAAGGAAACTCACCACTTTGTTTCCCACTGGAACGCCAGTCTGTTAGTGGGAAAGAACACTCACTCGTCACTGCCCAGTCTGTTAGTGGGAAGACCACACGTGTCACTGGCGCCAGTCTGTTAGTTAGAAGACCACACTCGTCACTGACGCCAATCTGTTAGTGGGAAGACCACACTTGTCACTTACGGCAGTCTGTTAGTGGGAAGACCACACTTGTCACTGACGACAGTCTGTTAGTGGGAAGACCACACTCGTCACTGACGCCAGTCTGTTAGTGGGAAGACCACACCTCGTCACTGGAAGCCAGTTCTGTTAGTGGAAGACCCACATTTGCTCCTGACTCGGCGTCTGTTAGTGGGAAGACCACACTTGTCACTGACACCAGTCTGTTAGTGGGAAGACCACACTCGTCACTGACGCCAGACTGTTAGTGGGAAGATCACACTCGTCACTAACGCCAGTCATGTAGTGGGAAGACCACACTTGTCACTGACGCCAGTCTGTTAGTGGGAAGACCACACTTGTCCATGACGGCAGTCTGTTAGTGGGAAGACCACACTCGTCACTGACGCCAGTCTGTTAGTGGGAAGACCACACACGTAACTGACACCAGTCTCTTAAGGAAAGACCACACTTGTCACTGACGCCAGTCTGTTAGTGGGAAGACCACACTCATCACTGACGCCAGTATGTTAGTGGGAACACCACATTGTCACTGAACGCCAGTCTTGTTATGGGAGACCAACTTGTCACTGACGCCAAAGTCTGTTAGTGGGAAGACCGCACTCGTCACGAAGCAGGTCTGTTAGATAGTGGGAAGACCACACTTCGTCACTGACGGCAGTATGTTAGTGGGAAGACCACAACTGTCACTGACGCAAGTCTGTTAGTGAGAAGACAACACTCGTCACTGACGCCAGTCTGTTAGTGGGAAGACCACACTTGTCACTAGCGCCAGTCTGTTAGTGGGAAGACCACACTTGTCCCTGACGGCAGTCTGTTAGTGGGAAGACCACACTAGTTACTGACGCCAGTCTGTTAGTGGGAGACCTTGTCACTGACGCCAGTCTGTTAGTGGAAAGACCACACTCGTCACTGACGGCAGTGTGTTAGTTGGAAGACCACACTCGTCACTGACGCCAGTCTGTTAGTGGGAAGACCACACTCGTCACCGACACCTGTCTGTTAATGGGAAGACCACACTCGTCACTGACCGCAGTCTGTTAGTGAGAAGACCACACCTCGTCACTGACGCCAAGAGGCCAGTTATTTGGAAGACCATTCACTCCGTCATCGACGCCAGTCTGTCTAATGGGGTAGAACTCACTCGTCACTTGACGCCAGTTGTTAGTGAGGAAGGACCATCACTTGTCATGGACGCCTCTTCTGTTATTTGGAAGAATCACTCGTCACTCACGCCAGTCTGTTAGTGGGAAGACCAACACTCGTCACTGACCGTCAGTTGTTAGTGGAAAGATACACTCGTCCACTGACGCCAGTCTGTTACGTGGGAGGACCACCACTCGTCACTGACGCAGTCTGTTAGTGGGAGACTACTCTCGTCATTGTCGGCAGTTCTGTTAGTGGGAAGAACCACACTCGTCACTGACGGCAGCTTGGTAGTGGAAGACACACTGTCACTGAGCCAGTCTGTCAGTGGGAAGACCACACCTCGTACTGATGACCGTCTGTGTTACCCAGTGGGAAGACCACACTAGTCAATTGACGGCAGTCTGTTAAGTGGGAAGACCACACTGTCACTGATCGCCAGTCAGTCGACGTTTAGGGGAAGACAACACTCGTCACTGAACCGCCCAGTCTGGTAGTGGGAACAAAAAGAAGAAGACCAATAAATAAAATAAAGACCACAATCGTCACTGACGCCACGAGTAGTTCTCTGGTTTAGGCGGCGAAACCGACCACAACTCCGTTCCACTGAATGCCAAGCCTCGTTTTAGTGGGAAGCACCACACTTTTCAGACACTGACGACAGTCTGTTAGTGGAGGGACCACACTCGTCCTTACGCCCAGGTTCTCTTTAGTGGGGAAAGAAAAAACAATCAAAATAAGAAAAGAAATTAACAGAAAGGACCACCACACTCGTCATGACGCCAGTCTGTTAGGAAAAGACCACATCGTCACTGACAGCAGTCATGTAGTTGGAAAGACCTCCTGTCACTGACGCCCGTCTGTTAGTGGGGCCGACCCACATCGTCCACTGACGCCAGTCTCTTAGCGGGAAGTCCACATCGTCACTGAGCCAAGTCTGTTCGTGGGAAGATCACACTTGATTCATGATTCGGCAAGTCTGTTAGTGGGAAGACCACAACTTGTCCAATGACGGCCAAGTCTGTTAGGGGGAAGACCACACTTCGTCACTGAAGGCAGTCTGTTAGTGGAGACCAACATCGTCACTGACTCCAGTCTGTTCGTCCCTCCCCCGGGAAAGAACCACACTCGTCACTGACGCCAGTCTGTTAGTAGGGAAGACCACACTCGTCACTGACGCCAGTCTGTTAGTGGGGAAGAAATCCACATCGTCACTGACGCCCAGTTGTTAGTGGAGAAAGACTACACTCGTCATTGGATCGCCAGTCTGTTAGAATGGGAAGACCCACTGTCTATGACGCCAGTCTGTTTGTGGGAAAAGACTACCACTCGATCATTGACGGCAGTCGGTTAGTGGGAAAGACACACCCTCACTGACGGCCAGTCTGTTGTGGGAAGACCACTCACTCGTCTCTGAACGCCAGCTGTTAGTGGGAAGCCACAATCTGTCCATTGACGGCAGTACTTGTTAGTGGGAAGGACTACACCTACGTCACTGACGCTCAGTCTGTTAGTGGGAAAGACCACACTCCTCACTGACGGCAGTCTGTTAAGTGGGAAAAACCATATGTCACTAGAGGCCTCAGTTGTTAGTGGAAGACCACCACTCGTTTACTGACGACCGTCTGTTAGCGGGAAGACCACACTTGTCACTGACGCCAGTTTGTTAGTGGGAAGACCACACACGTCACTGACGGCAGTCTGTTAGTCGGAAGACCACACTTGTAACTGATGCCAGTCTGTTAGTGGGAAGACCACACAGTCACGGCCCGCAGTCTTCTAGCGGGAAGGACCACACGTGTCATGGCGCCAGTCTGTTAGTGGGGAAGTCCACAATCGTCATGACGGCCAGTTGTTAGTGCGGAAGACCACCCCCCCCCCACTGTCACTGCCGCCAGTCTGCTAGCGGGAAGACCACACTTGTCACTGACGCCAGTCTGTTAGTGGGAAGACCACACTCGTCACTGACGCCAGTCTGTTAGTGGGAAGACCACACGTGTCACTGGCGCCAGTCTGTTAGTTAGAAGACCACACTCGTCACTGACGCATCGTTAGTGGGAAGAACCAACTTGTCATTACGGCAGTCTGTTAGTGGGAAAGGACAACGATGTCACTAACGACCGTCTGTTAGTGGGAAGACCACACTCGTCACTGACGCCAGTCTGTTAGTGGGAAGACCACACTCGTCACTGACGCCAGTCTGTTAGTGGGAAGACCACACTTGTCACTGACGGCAGTCTGTTAGTGGGAAGACCACACTTGTCACTGACACCAGTCTGTTAGTGGGAAGACCACACTCGTCACTGACGCCAGACTGTTAGTGGGAAGATCACACTCGTCATAACGCCGTCACTGTAAGTGGGGGAAGACACACTTGTCACTGACGCCAGTCTGTTAGTGGAAGACCACATTGTTCCATGACGGAGTTTGTTAGTGGAAGACCACACTCGTCACTGACGCCAGTCTGTTAGTCGGAAGACCACACACGTAACTGACACCAGTCTCTTAAGGGAAGACCACACTTGTCACTGACGCCAGTCTGTTAGTGGGAGACCACCCATCTTACTGACGCCAGTATGTTAGTGGGAAAACCACATTGGTCACTGACGCCAGTCTGTTAGGGGGGAAGGACCACACTTGTCACTGACGCAAGTTGTTAGTGGAAGAAACGCACTCGTCACCGAAGCAGTCTGTAGTGGGAAGCCCTCGTCACTTGACAGGGTCAGTATGTTAGTGGGAAGACCACAACTGTCACTGACGCAAGTCTGTTAGTGAGAAGACAACACTCGTCACTGACGCCAGTCTGTTAGTGGGAAGACCACACTTGTCACTAGCGCCAGTCTGTTAGTGGGAAGACCACACTTGTCCCTGACGGCAAGTCTTTAGTGGGGAAGACCACATAGTTATGCGCCAGTCTGTTAGTGGGAAGACCACACTTGTCACTGACGCCAGTCTGTTAGTGGAAAGACCACACTCGTCACTGACGGCAGTGTGTTAGTTGGAAGACCACACTCGTCACTGACGCCAGTCTGTTAGTGGGAAGACCACACTCGTTCCCCGGACACCAGTTGTTTAATGGGAAAAGACAAACACCGGTCACTGGACGCAGTCTGTTAGTGAGAAGACCACACTCGTCACTGACGCCATCCAGTTATTTGGAAGACATCACTCGTCACTGACGCCAGTCTGTTAATGGGAAGACCACACTCGTCACTGACGCCAGTCTGTTAGTGGGAAGACCACACTTGTCACTGACGCCAGTCTGTTAGTGGGAAGACCACACTTGTCGCTGACGCCAGTCTGTTAGTGGGAAGACCAAACTTGTCACTGAAGCCAGTCTGTTAGTGGGAAGACCACACTAGTCACTGACGGCAGTCTGTTAGTGGGAAGACCACACTTGTCACTGACGCCAGTCTGTTAGTGGGAAGACCACACTCGTCATTGACGCCAGTCTTGTAGTGGGGAAGACCACACTTGTCACTGACGCCAGTCTGTTAGGGGGAAGACCACACTTGTCACTGACGGCAGTCTGTTAGTGGGAAGACCAAACTTGTCACTGGCGCCAGTATGTTAGTGGGAAGACCACACTTGTCACTGACGCCAGTGTGTTAGTGGGACGACCACATTGTCAATAACGCCAGTCATGTTTAGGGGAAGACCACACTTGTCACTGACGCCAATCTGTTAGTGGGAAGACCACACTTGTCACTGACACCAGTCTGTTAGTTGGAAGACCACACTCGTCACTGACGCCAGTCTTTTAGTGGGAAGACCAGACTTGTCACTGGCGCCAGTCTGTTAGTGGGAAGACCACACTTGTCACTGACGGAACTCTGTTAGTGGGAAGACCACACTTGTCACTGACGCCAGTCTGTTGTGGGAAGACCACTCGTTACTGACGCCAGTCTGTTAGTGGGAAGACCACACTCGTCACTGACGCCAGTCTGTTAGTGGGAAGACCACACTTGTCACTGACGCCAGTCTGTTAGTGGGAAGACCACACTTGTCCATAACGGCAGTCTGTTACTGGGAAGACCACACTTGTCACTGACGCCAGTCTGTTAGTGGGAAGACCACACTTGTCACTGACGCCAGCCTTTTAGTGGGAAGACCACACTTGTCACTGACACCAGTCTGTTAGTGGGAAGACCACACTTGTCACTGACGCCAGTCTGGTAGTGGGAACACCACACTTTTCACTGACGCCAGTCTGTTAGTGGGAAAACCACACTCGTCACTGACGCCAGTGTGTTAGTTGAAGACACCACTCGTCACTGCGCCAGTCTGTTTAGTGGGGAATAAGGACCACACTGTCATGATCGGCAGTTGTTAGTGCGGAAGACTCACGCATGTCCCTGACGGCAGTCTGTTAATGGTCGAAGACCACCCTCGTCATGGACGCAGTCTGTTATTGAGGAAGACCACACTCGTTATGAAGCCTCGTCTGTTAGCGGAAGACCACACTTGTCACTGACGCCAGATTGTTAGTGGGAAGACCACACCCGTCATGAACGGCAGTCTGTAAGTCGAAGCCACACTTGTAACTGTTGCCAGTCTGTTGTGGGATGACCACACTAGCACTCCGACCCAGTCTGATAGGGGAAGCTCCACATTTTCACTGGACGCCAGTCTGTTAGTGGGGAAGACCACACTCGTCACTGATCGCCAGTCTGTTGTGGGAAGACTCACAGGTCACTGGCGCGTTCTGTTAGTTAGAAGACACAACTCGTCACTGACGAATCTGTTAGTGGGATAAGACCACCACTGTCATTTCGGCAGTCTGTTAGTGGGAAGACCCACTACTTGTCATGACGACTGTCTGTTAGTGCCGGAAGACCACACTCGTCACTGAGACCCGTCTGGTTCGTGGAAGAACACACTCGTCACTGGAGCAGTCTGTTAGTGGGAGACACATTGTCACTGGGGACGGCCAGTCTGTTAGTGGGCAAAGCCAACACTTGTCACTGACACCAGTCTGTTAGTTGGGAAGACCCCTCACCGTCATGAACGCCAGACTTGTTAGTGGGAAGATCACACTCGTCCCTAACGACAGTCTTTGTAGGTGGGATAGGAACACATCTTGTCACTGACGCCAGTCTGTTAGTGGGAAAGACCACACTTGGACCATGCGGCAGTCTGTTAGTGTGAAGCCCGCACTCGTCATATCATGAAGGCAGTCGTTAGTGGGACGACCACACTCGTCACTGACGCCCGTCTGATTGTGGTGAAGACCACACACGTAATGACACCAGTCTCTTAGTGGGAAGGTCCACACTTGTCATGACGCCTAGTCTGTTAGTGGGAAGGACCACACTCATCACTGACGCCGTATGTTAGTGGGAACACACATTGTCAATGACGCCATGTCTGTTAGTGGGAGACCACAGCTTGTCACTGAGCAAGTCTGTTAGTTGGGAAGGACCGCACTTGGTCACCGAAGCCCGTCTGTAGTGGAAGATACCACACAGTCACTGACGGCAGTCTGTTAGTGGGAAGACCACAATTGTCACTGACGCAAGTCTGTTAGTGAGAAGACAACACTCGTCACTGACGCCAGTCTGTTAGTGGGAAGACCACACTTGTTTCACTAGCACCAGTCTGTTAGTGCGAAGTCCCACACTTGTCCTGACGGCCAGTTCAGTTAGTGGGATAAGACCACACGAGTTACTGGACGCCAGTTGTTAGTGGGAAGACCACACATGGTCACTGACGCAGTCTGTTAGGTGGAAAGACCCACCACTCGTCACTGACGGCAGTGTGTTAGTTTGAAGACCACACTCGTCACTGACGCCAGTCTGTTAGTGGGAAGACCACACTCGTCACCGACACCAGTCTGTTAATGGGAAGACCACACTCGTCACTGACCGCAGTCTGTTAGTGAGAAGACCACACTCGTCACTGACGCCATCCAGTTATTTGGAAGACATCACTCGTCACTGACGCCAGTCTGTTAATGGGAAGACCACACTCGTCACTGACGCCAGTCTGTTAGTGGGAAGACCACACTTGTCACTGACGCCAGTCTGTTAGTGGGAAGACCACACTTGTCGCTGACGCCAGTCTGTTAGTGGGAAGACCAAACTTGTCACTGAAGCCAGTCTGTTAGTGGGAAGACCACACTAGTCACTGACGGCAGTCTGTTAGTGGGAAGACCACACTTGTCACTGACGCCAGTCTGTTAGTGGGAAGACCACACTCGTCATTGACGCCAGTCTGTTAGTGGGAAGACCACACTTGTCACTGACGCCAGTCTGTTAGTGGGAAGACCACACTTGTCACTGGCGCCAGTATGTTAGTGGGAAGACCACACTTGTCACTGACGCCAGTGTGTTAGTGGGAAGACTCAACAACTTGTCATAAACGCAGTCTGTTAGTGGGAAGACAACACTTGTCACTGACGCCAATCTGTTAGTGGGAAGACCACACTTGTCACTGACACCAGTCTGTTAGTTGGACGGACCACACATCGTCACGACGCAGTCTATTTGTGGGGAAGACCAGACTTTGTTCCACTGCGCCAGTCTGTTATGTGGGAAGACCCACACTTGTCACTGCGGAACTATGTTAGTGGGAAAGACCCACACTTGTCCTGAACGCCAGTTCTGTTAGTAGGGAAGACCACATACGTTACTGGACGCCCACTCTGCTTAGTGGGAAAAAGACCACACTCGTCACTGACGCCAGTCTGTTAGTGGGAAGACCACACTTGTCACTGACGCCAGTCTGTTAGTGGGAAGACCACACTTGTCCCTAACGGCAGTCTGTTAGTGGGAAGACCACACTTGTCACTGACGCCAGTCTGTTAGTGGGAAGACCACACTTGTCACTGACGCCAGTCTGTTAGTGGGAAGACCACACTTGTCACTGACACCAGTCTGTTAGTGGGAAGACCACACTTGTCACTGACGCCAGTCTGTTAGTGGGAACACCACACTTTTCACTGACGCCAGTCTGTTAGTGGGAAAACCACACTCGTCTCTGACTGCCAGTCTTTAGTTGGGAAGACCACACTCGTCAGACGCCAGTCTGTTAGTGGGAAAGAACACTTGTCACTGACGGCCAGTCTAGTTTAGGTGGAGACCTCACTTGTCCATGACGGCAGCTGTTAATGGGAAGACCACCACTCGTCACTGACGCCAGTTTTGATTGGGAAGACACAATCGTCCACTGCCGCCAGTTGTTAGTCGGGAAGCACCTCGTCACTGAGCCAGTTGTAGTGGGACGACCACACTCGTAACTGACGCCATCGTCTCTTAGTGGGAAGCCACACTGTAACTGACGCCATAGTTTCTTGATGGGAAGACCACACTCGTCATTATGCCAGTTCTTTGTGGGAAGACACATTTCGTACTGACGCCAGTCTCTTAGTGGGAAGGACCACATCGTCATGACCCCGTCTGTTAATGGGAAGACCACACTCGTCATGACGGCAGTCAGTTAGTTGGACAAAGGAACTTACTCGTCACTGACACCAGTCTCATAGTGGGAAAAGGACACACTCGGTCACGACACCAGTTGTTAAGGGAAAGAATCCACACCGTCACTGACGGCAGTCTGTTAGTGGGAAGACCACACTTGTCACTGACGCCAGTCTGTTATTTTTAAGACCACACTCGTCACTGACGCCAGTCTGTTAGTGTGAAGACCACGCTCGTCACTGACGCCAGTCTGTTAGTGGGAAGACCACACTCGTCAATGACGCCAGTCTGTTAGTGGGAAGACCACACTCATCACTGACGCCAGTCTGTTATTGGGAAGACCACACTCGTCACTGACGCCAGTCTGTTAGTGGGAACACCACACTCGTCACTGACGGCAGCTGCTTGTGGGAAGGACCATTACTCGACACTGACGTACGTCTGTTAGTGCGGAAGACACAACTTGTCACTGACGCCAGTCTGTTAGTGGGAACACTACACTCGTCACTGACGGCAGCCTGCTTGTGGGAAGACCATACTCGTCACTGACGCCAGTCTGTTAGTGGGAAGACCACACTCATCACTGACGCCAGTCTGTTAGTGGGAACACCACACTCGTCACTGACGGCAGCCTGCTTGTGGGAAGACCATACTCGTCACTGACGCCAGTCAGTAGGTGGGAAGACACACTTGTCACTGACGCCAGCTGTTAGTGGGAAGACCACACTTCGTCGTGAGGGACAGTCTGTTAGGGGAAGGACACACTCGGCACTGACCGCAAGTCTGTTAGTGGGAAGACCACACTTGTCACTGAGCCAGTTGTTAGTGGGGAAGACCACCATCGTCACTGACGGCCAGTTGTTAGTAGGAAGACCCACACTCGTCACTGACGCAGTCTGTTGGTTGGGTAGACCCACACTCGTCACTGGACGCCAGTCTGTTAGTAGTTGGGAAGACCACACTTGTCGCTGACGCCAGTCTGTTAGTGGGAAGATCACACTCGTCACTGACGCCAGTCTGTTAGTGGGAAGACCACACTTGTCACTGACGCCAGTCTCTTAGTGGGAAGACCACACTCGTCACTGACGCCAGTCTGTTAGTGGGAAGACCACACTCGTCACTGACGCCAGTCTCTTAGTGGGAAGACCACACTCGTCACTGACGCCAGTCTGTTAGTGGGAAGACCACACTTGTCACTGACGCCAGTCTGTTAATGGGAAGACCACACTTGTCACTGACGCTAGTCTGTTAGTGGGAAGACCACACTCGTCACTGACGCCAGTCTCTTAGTGAGAAACACCACTACTCGTATACGTGACACCAGTTCTAGTTAGTGGAAGACCACACTGTCACCGTCACAGTCTTGTTAAATGGGAAGACCACACTCGTCACTGACGGCAGTCTAGTTAGTTGGAAGACAGACCCACACTCGTCATGACGTGCGTGTTAGTGGGAAGACCCACTTGTCACTTGACGCCAGTCTGTTATTTGGAAGACATCACTCGTCACTGACGCCAGTCTGTTAGTGGGAAGACCACACTCGTAACTGACGCCAGTCTGTTAGTGGAATAGACTACACTCCGTCACTGACGCCAGTTGTTAGTGGACGACACCCACTCGTCACTGACCGCCAGTCTGTTTAGTGGGGAAGCACTACTCTCGTCATTGACGGCAGGTTCTGTTAGTGGGAAAAAGGACCACATCGTTACTGGACGGCAGGCTGGTTGTGGGAAGTCTCACACTCGTCACTGACGCCAGTTCTGTAGTGGGAGACACACTCGTCACTGATGCCAGTCTGTTCTAGGGGGGAAGACAACACTAGTCTCAATGACGGCAGTCTGTTAGTGGGAAGACCACACTTGTCACTGAGCCAGTCAGTTGTGGGGGAAGGACCAAACTCGTCACTGACGCCCGTCTGTTAGTGGGGAGTCCAAACTCGTACACTGACGCCAGTCTGTTAGTGGGAGACCCACACTCGTCACTGATGCAGTTTCTTTGTGGGTAGACCACACTCGACACTGACGACAGTCTGTTAGTGGGAAGACCACACTCGTCACATACCCCGACCCAGTCTTTAGTGGGAAGACCACACTCGTCACGACTCCAGGTCTGTTAGTGGAAAGGGACCACACTCGGTCACTAGACGGCAGGCTGTAGTTGGAAGACCACCATCATCACTGACGCCGTCTAGTTAGTGGGGACGACCCATGTTCCCCTGTCGCAGTCTATTAGCGGGAAGACACCTCGTCACTTACGCCAGTCTCTTAGTGGGAAGAACACACTCGTCACTTACGCCCAGTCTCTTAGTAGGGAGACCACCACTCGTCATGACGCCAGTCTCTTAGTGGGACGACCACCCACTCGTCACTTACGCCAGTCTCTTAACGTGGGAAGACCACCACTCGTCACTGACGCCAGTCTCTTAGTGGGGGAAAGACCACATCGGTCAACGCCACCAGTGTGTTAGCACCCCCACCCCCGAAGCCCACACTTCGTCACTGACGCGAGTCTCGTAGTGGGAAGACCCCACTTGTACTGGGCCATCTGTTAGTGGGAAGACCACATCGTCACTGACACGTCTGTAGTGGGAAAGGAGAGTTTGCTAAATATTCTTTCATAAGATTTTCTGTTGTCAAGCCAGTTTCACTTTTGGAGAGGATCTCTGAGTGCATTTCCTGAGCAAATTATACTGCGTTCATGATGCAAAATAAGTAAAATATCAGAGGAGAAGAGATGAGAGAGAGAGAGAGGAGAGAGTGGATGAGAGAGAGAGAGAGAGAGGAGAGAGAGAGAGAGAGAGAGAGAGGAGAGAGAGAGAGACGAGAGAGAAAGAGAGAGAGTGAGAGTTGAAGAGAGAGAGAGATCTAATAGTCATCGTGTAAAAAAAAAAATTCGTAAGCTGTCGAACTATTAAAATCTTTCAAATATGTTAGTGGAGATATGCTAAAAAAAAACTTTATTTACAACACATTTTAGGCCACAGTCCAAATGTGCATCCTCTGTACAGTGTCCATAGCTGAGAAACTTGTGTACACTTAAAGTAGATCGAAACAGATGCTATGAGAAATGGCTGCCAGAACTGAACAACATGAGTTAGGGTCTGAGGTTGTTGGCATTAACACCTCACGTCACAGCATCGCCATGCTGTGACGATGCTGTGACGTGAGGTGAGATGAGGTCACTTCAGGTCATTAACAGCACTGCGTTCACCCGTCCCTGGTAACTGCGGGTAACTCGCGGCCAGCGAGTAATGGTCACAAAAGTTGGGTGACACTCACAGACACCCACTACATAGAGGACAGACCTGAGTAGCTATACAGAAACTGGGACACATCAGCTGGTGTGACTGGGTAAGAGTGTGCGGTGATTCTTCCAAGGCGGGACTTGGGTTGGACTTCTCGTTACTCTGTAAATATTCAACTTCGGCACCAGTAATTGCGTCCCCAAAAGGTCGACACCCCCAACCTACTTCAATTCCACTATTTATCCAGACTTACACACAAATCACCAAATAATTATTTACAAACCACGCAATTATCAAGACCCACGGTCAAAAAAGGGTTGTCAGCTTATGGTCGTTGGATTTATATTATCTCACAGATATTTACTTTAAGTTTACACACAAACATTGGTAGCAAAATGGTAGCATAACACGAGCATAACCGACAGTCAAAAGACACGTGGGACTGGTGACTACTATCAAAATACAATAAGAACCAGCACCGTTTACCACCATGTCATATAGGGGGCAGGGGGGATTGTACCACGAACGAATGGATAATTGGGGAATAAGGGACAGTAAAGAGGGGGAGTACGCAAGAGGAGGTGACTCGAGATGGGACAGGAGCGGAGGTAATGATGATGGTCACTGGTGATACAATATGACCTTCATTAACTCTTACACTATCACTACCCGTATACCTCGCCCACTCTCTACTACTCACTTATATAAATAAAAATAAAGTATAAGAAATAAGATATAAATAAGGGGACACGTGAATATTACTATTCTTACTCAAACACACTTTTCATTATTAGTCCTTGTTACAATAATATATTCAGGAACACTATTGGGAGTTTTGATAAATGGGGATGGTAATCAGCAGTGAGACAAGGATTTCAGTTTTAAATGAAAGAAACAAGAATATTCAGTTACAATAAGTTTCAGAAGGGAAAGTTCACTCAGGAACTCAGACTCTAGGCACAGCTCCCAAGACCTCCACAAGCATGAAGCATGTTCCAAGCAGTAGTTAGCCCAGTCTCTCCAACAGGAGTTCTCCTCTGAGACCTCTCCAGCAGCACTATCCCAGAGCTCTGAACACGGTAGCAGCTCTTGCCCCAGTCCTAGGCCAAGAGTATGCACCAAGGCCAGAGCTCGCCAGAATCTTCTCTCTTTGCTATTTTCTAGACTTATATGATCCTTAAGCATCCCCCTAAACTCAGGTTTTGGGTTTCACCCTCCATGAGGCATATCACAGGTGTGTTGAGATCTGGCGCCCACGTGGGTCGTGGTGTTAGCAGGACCGTGGGTAACAGGCTTGAGACCTTAGCGTTGTAAGGGTGCAATAACAGCTAGCAGTAAATCAGTGGTAGTGGAACGTCAGTGAACACTATCGAGTGAAATTAAAGTTATTAGTTAAAGAAAGTGAGAGGAAAGCTGAAATCATAATATTTCAAAGCATCAAAAACGTTGGGGGGTATCTTAGGCGCTGTTGCCACATTGCAGCGTAGGCCTGAAGGAAGTGACCGTCACGAAAGGGTTGTGTGCCATTTTTACATATAACTGTGAAGTGTTTATAACGTGAAGTGTTATACTATCATCAGTGAAGTGTGAAAACCGCGCTGAGCGAAGCGGGATGTATGAGAATATAATGGTTATAAACATCACGGGTGAAGGATCTTCCAAAAATAGGGATTTAAGGCCTACATACGACGACTTCGTTCATCAGCAGCTGGCAACTGTCACCGGAAGTTTATTCGACCTACTAGTGCGTTTGAATGTTGACGGCCCTAGTGGCCTTGGCATACTGTTTGATACTGGTCACCACTCTGCAAGCTATTACAGAATTAGAATAGAATAGCATAGACATAGTGAATATAGTGTTGACGAGAGGAGAAGGTAGGTGGACAAGTTAAAAAAGGGGCAAATTGTAAGGGGTGCTAGGGTCAAGTCCCAGGAGGGTTGTGTCAGGTCAAAAAACGGAATATCAGTAGAAGTAATAAAGTGGTAGGGGAACGTAGTGAACAATACTACGAGTGATAATTAAGTTATTAGTTAAAGAAGTAAGGGGAAAGCTAAATCATAATATTTCAAACGCAAACCGTTGGGGGTCTTGGGCCCTGTTCCAATTGGTGCGGTAGCCTGAGAAGTGACTCACGACAATTGGTCCCCATTATACATATGAAGTGAATGATATAATGTGAAGTGTTTACATCATCAGTGAAATAAAGTGAGGAAGGGGGTTACGAAAAAATTATGGTTATAATCATCACGGGGAAGGGACCCCAAAAAATGGGGTTTTTAAGGCCTACGTACTACTTCTCATCAGCACTGGCAACTGTCACGCAATTTTTATTCGCCATTTTGGGGTTTTTGCATGTTGAGGGCCCCGGCTTGGCCTTGCATACTGTTTGTACTGGTCACCACTCCTGAAAGCTTTTACCAAATTAAATAGAAATAGCATAGACAAAGAAATAGGGTTGACGGTGGGAAAGGGTGGTGGACAAGTTTTTAAGGGAACTTTGTAAGACCTAAGGGTAGGTCCCAGGAGGGTTGTCAGCACAAAAGTGGGGCCCAGTAAAAAAAACCCCGCACAAGACACACCGCGCACACACAACACACCACCCCAAAACACTCATACACACACACACATCACACAGCATGTATACCGGTAGTTATTAGCAGTAAGAATACTTAGAAGCTAGGAAGTCCCTCTAAATGTAAAGGAAAAGAAAAAACCCCACAAAAAATTAATACGAAAAACCAAAAGGGAAAAAAGTGGAGAGAGAATAATTGGGAAAGATAAATGAGAAAAAAATTGTGCCTACACACGGATCTTTCAACCACACCCAACCCCCCTAACCCCCCTCACACACAAGCACACACACACAAGGGTAAAGACACCAACACACAAAAACACACAATCACACAAATAAAAAACAAACACACACACACATACATAACACATACGAAAACACACACACAACACACCCAAACCACCCCACAAAACCACACACACACACACACACACACAACACATACACACACACACCACACAAACACACCACACACACCACACAACACAACACCACACATACACCACACCACACACCACACACACACCACACAGCCCACACCCACACACACGCACGCAACACACACACACCCCACACACACACACACACCGCACAACACACAAAACAAAACCCCAAACCCCATACACAACACACATACACCACACCAACATACACACACACACTACACACACACACACACACACACACAACACACACTACTACACACCACACACACACACCACCCCACACAAAAACCACCACACCAAACACCACACCCCCCCACACACCACACACACACACCACACACACACCACACACACACACACCACAAAAACACACACACACCACACACACACACACCCCCAAAAACCGCACAGCACACAACACACACACACACCCACAACACAACACACACACACACACACACGCACATCAACACACACACACACACCACGCACATACAACACACACACACCACAACACACCAACACACACACCACAACACACCCTCCACCATTTAAACAAAACCGTACCCCCCCCCTTCCCCTAACCATTCCCCTTTAGCCACCTACCCCCCCCCCAAACCCCTAACCCCTCCCCAAACCGCAACCCCCCCAACACCTGCCTCCCTCCAAAAACCCATCCTCCCCCTTCCCCAAAACCCCATCCATCCCCTCTCTCCCCAAAACCACCCTAACCCCCTCCCCCAATACCTACCCCTCCAATAACCACCTCCCCCCCCCCCAAAAAAACCATCCATCACCTCTCCTAACCATTATTCCCCCTCCCCAACCAGGATGAGGAAAAGGGGGTTTCCCAAAGGACGAATCTAGAGGGGGGAAAGGAATGAGCTCAAAAAAAAGGGGGGAAGACTGGGAAGGGACTAGATGAGGGGAAAAGGAAGAGGGAAGAGGGGGTTTGCAGCAGAATGCAGAAGGTGGAAGCAACGGGCCCCACAAAAGCAGAAATCAAGAAGAAAATTAAAAGGACGAGACATCTGAAACAGCCGAGAAAAAGATATTACAAAAGTAGCACGGCAATGGCTACATCGAACACAGACAACGGTCCAAGGAAGCATGGAAAAAAACTGTAGCGGGGCCCCCTTAAAACCCCACAGGGGGCCAAAAAAAAGACAGGGAGCACTCTGGGACGAAGAGGGGTTGGGAAGACATTGAAGGAACGGGGACATGTGAAGGGAAACTTACCAGTCCCGTGGGGCCAGGGAGCAGGTGAGCAGGAAGGAAAAACCAAAAAATAGGGGCCATAACGGGGGAAAAGGGATGAAGGAAGGAAACATCCAGGGAAAGGGAACAAAAACACATCAGGGGATCAAGGGGGCACAGGGGAGGTGGAAAGGGAGAGATCCGTGTTTGTCTATGGGCTAGCAAGCAAAGGGGGAAACTTATGATGAAAGAAAGCGGGAAAGGGAAAAAAGCGATTGAAGACAACATGAAGGAATAGGCGGGGGGGACATACCCAGGGGGCAAATTTTCGGAGAATTGGGGGTGGTTCACAAAAAAAAGGGAAATCGGCCTCTCAAAGTAATTTTAAAGGCAAAATAAACCCCAAACATGATCCCAGGGAAAGCACGCTGAGGGGCAAGGGGAGTTCCGGAGTGTGTACCTCGACCGAGACAGAACACAGGCGAAAGGAAGACAATGAAAGAGAAGTTAAAAAACGAAAGGAGAAAGGGAGGAAATAAAAAAAGGAGAGCAGATAACCCAGGATCAAGGGAAGGGACAAGCGCACCCCCCAGAAACACCTGCAAAGGCTCCACCACGACACCCCCAAGGCAACTGAACAATCCAAACCCAAAACCACACCCGATCCCTCTGTTTCCCCCCCCCCGCACCACAGTTACAGTTTAGAGCAGAAGTTGAAGGTTTGGACACAATGCAGATGGATTAACGAAAAAACATGAGGAATGGAAAGAAAGAATCAATGAGAGCCCCCAGACATCATACATTTTACAAAACAAAACCAGGAAAAATAAAAAGATGCAATCTTCCCACCAGGAAACCAATATAAGGAAAGATAGAAGGGGCAGGGGGGGGGTGGGGTTGCCGCTCTTAAAAAACAATGGAAATTCGAGAAAATGGAAAAATAGATGAGACGGGAAAAGAGACAATAGCGGTAAACTTCATTGGGGAACCAAGTGGTCATTGCAGTGATTATAATCCACCACAAACTGCAGGGGCCAAGAAGGAATATAAGAGAGCAAAGGCAAGGGACCCCCTTGTGAGGTGGCAAAAGAGCCACTCCAGCAGCAAGTTGCTGGTTATGGGGGATTCAACCACAGGAGATTGACTGGGAAAACCTGGGCCACATGGGGGTCCCGAAAATGGAGGGCCAGGATGTTGGACGGGGCGGAAAACCCATTCACCAACATTTTAAAGGGAACACCCAAGTAAGGGAGGATGAACCAGCAAGATTGGCCCTTTGCACCCTGGCAGCCGACATTGAGGACATCAAGTATAGAGTCCCAAGCTAGCGACCACGGGTTTCGTGTTTTGAATACATAGTAGAGCTGCAAGGGGAAGAATAACAGGAGTAGAATGGGAAAAGCCTGACATAAAAGAGGGGACTACATAGGTTTTAAGAAACCCCGCGGAGGGTCCAGGGGGCCGAGAACGGCAGGAAACCCCTAAATGAAATGAGGAATATGTACAACAAAAAGCAGGCAGGGGAAAAGGGTTCTTAAAAAAAGGGGAAACATAACAAGGGAAGACCAAAAAAGCCCCGGGTTCCCCTGACGGTAAGGGGGCAAAAAAAAATTTTGCAAAAAAGGAAGGGAAAAAGTACAGAAGGCGAGAACACACAAAAATGGGAATCAGTCCCCGAGCCAGGAATGAGTACGCACGGGAAAGGGGGAGGCCCCCACAGTATAAAAAATACATAATCGAGAATCAAGCTGACCCAAACTGTTGATAGCCCACAGGGGGAAAGAAAACAGTCAAAGACCAGGTACAGATTAAGGACAGAAGGTGGAAACTCACAAGAAATGATCAGGGGTAGTGGGAGCGAACGGGAGTTTTTAAGGAACTTTTTACATAGAGACGGGAAGGGCTGGGGGAAAAGACAGCAAGAAGGGAACATCAAGAGGGAATTCCAAAAGTTTTGATGACACAACAACTGAGGGGGGGTGAAGAACCTTAAGTGCCCTTGCACCTAAAAGGCGAGGGGACCGGAAAAACCATCCCCCAGGGGTCCTTAAGAAGGACAGGTGCTGTGTGTGCCTCTAACCCAATCTTAACACTCCCTTAAAACTGGGCAACTACCGGGAAAATGGAAACAGCTAATGTAGCCCCATATTTAAAAAAGGAAAATAGAAAGGGGCACAAAAATAAGACCTGTCTCTCGACATGTTTTTGTGTGCAAAGTCATGGAGAAGATTTATCAGGGGAGAGTGGTCGAACACCTGGGAAAAGGGAAAAAGATTATAAATGAAAAAACAGGGTTCAGGGAAGGGAAATCTTGTATCACGAACCCCTGATTTTTTTGACAAGGGAAAAAAGTAAAACACGAGGAGAGGGGTTGGGGGGAAATTGCGTTTTTTCCCAGACTGAGGAAGGCCCCTTTTACAAAAGTTCCCCACAAGAGATTTTGTGCAGAAAACTGGAGGATCAGGCACACGTAAAAGGAAGGGGACTGCAATGGATAAGGGGAAAACCCGAAGGGAGGCAGCAAAGACATGGTACGTGAAGAGGTATCCAGTGGCGCCTTTACAAGCGGGTCCCACAGGGGTCAGTTTGGGCCATGCTTTTTTGATATATGGGAACGACATGATGGAAGGAAAAACTCTGAAGTTCCCTGTTTGCAGATACGGAAGTTGAGAGAAAAATTAAATCGACAGGGTGGGGAGGGGCTCAAAGAGACCAACCGGACTTGGGTCCAGTAACGGCTTTTCGAATTTAATCCAGCCAAATGCAAAGTCATTAAGATTGGGGGGGGCAAAAAAGACCGCAGACGGAATAAGGCTGGTGGGCAAAGAACAGACCTCACTCCCAGGGAGAAAGACCTTGGGGGGACCATAAAAACCGAGTAATCCCCGGAGGCCCCCCATCAACCAAAAACCCCTAGCTCGGGCGCCTGGCAAAACCCGAGAATAACGTTCCCATACCCCAATAAGGGAATCGTTCAGACACTGTACCGTGTTGTTGGCCTACTGGAGTATGCACACCATCTGGAACCCACACCTGGCAAACACGTCAAAAGTTAGAGAAAGTACAAAGGGTTTGCAAAAAAGGCTTTCCCGAGCTCAAGGGAATTCGTACGAGGAAAAGGGTTTAAAGGGAAATCGGACGACGACACTGGAGGGGCAGAAGGGTCAGGGGGGACTGATAAGACAACAAAATACTGCGGGAAAGCAAGGTGGCAAGATAGGGTGCCCGAGAGGGGAACAGGGACAAGGGTCAAACTGGAAACTGAAGACTCAACGAGTCACAGGGGGCGTTAAAGTATTTTTCAGTCTGATTGTCAGCAAGTGGAAAGCCAACAAGGAATTTGGAGGCAGAACCCTACATTTTTAAGAAGGGATGACAAAGCTCAGGGAACAAAGAGAGAGGACCATAGCGACATGAAGAGGGGGGCCCGGAGCTGATTCCGACCCCGCAACCCAATTTGGTGAGTACACACAACCACCAAGCACCCACGCACACAGGGAGTTTACTACCGGTAGTTATTAGCAGTAAGAAACTTAGGAAGCTAGGAAGTCCTCTCTCAAAGTGGGAAAAAGGAAAAAGAAAATAACCAAACAAATTAATATGTAAACCAAAAGGGGCAATAAGGGAGAGAGTAGCATAATTGGGGGAAAAATAAAGAACTAAATTTGTGCCTAACACGGATCTTTCAACCACCCACATACCCCCCCAACCCCCCAAACCCCCCACACAAGCACCACACACAAGGGGAACACTCACACCCCAACAACACAAACCCCACACACCCCACACCCACACACATACACACACACCACACACAACACACACAACACACACACTACACACACACATACACAAACACACACATACATAAACACATACACACACACACCCCCAAAATACATAAAAACATCACCCCCAACCACACACCACACACCACACCACACACACACAACCAACACACACACACACACCAACACACTCCCACACAACACCCCACCCACACAACCACACACACACCCACACCAACCACACACACACACAACCACACACACACCACCACACACACCCCCAATACACCCCCATGCACACACCCACACACACACACCCACACACAACACCACACCAAAACACCACACACCACCCACCCACACCCCAACAACACACCCACCCCACACACCACCACACACACACACACACACACACAAACACACACACACACACACACACAAAAACCTACACACACCACACCCCCCCACCCTTGAACAAACCTTGACACAAAAACCTAAACCCCCCCCCCTACCACCGCTCCCCCCTTCCCCAACCCCCCTACCTAGCCCCCCATCCCTCCCCCAAAACCCCCTAACCCCTCCCCCAAAACCGTCTAACCCCCCCAAATCCTCCCTCCCTCCATAACCATCCTCCCCCCCCCCCATAACATCCCCCTTCTCCCTCAAACCACTAAACCCCCTCCCCCCCAAAATCTTTACCCTCCCAAAAACCATCCTCCCCCCCCCCCCAACCCTCCCCCTCCCCTCCCTCCTAACCACTATTTCCCCCCCCCTAACCACCCGTCCTCCCCCTTTTGGCAACGGGGGGACCTAGAACCAGGGGAGACAAGGGGGTCCAAGGACGAAATCTGGGGGGAGAATGGGGCGTAGAGCTCAAAAAAAAAAGGAAGCCTGGGGAAGGGGACTGATGACGGAAAGGAAGATGGAAAGAGGTTAGCACAGAATGCAGAAATTTTAAGCAACAGGGCCCCAGAGCAGAAATCAAGATAAAGGATTGAAAGGAGCGAGACACTGAAACAGCAAAGACAAAGATATTACAGAAGAATATCGGGAATTGTACATCAAACACAGACAAAGGTCGAAGGGAAACATGGAAAAAAAACTGTATGCAAGGTCCCTTTAAAACCCCCCCTGGGCCCAAAAAAAAGACAGGGGAAAACACTAGGGCGAACGAGAGGGTTGGGAAAACATTTAAAAGGGAAATAGGAAATGTGCAAGGGCCCTTACCAGAACCCGTGGGGGCCCGCAACAGGTGAGCGGGGGGACAAACCAAGAAGCATAGGGGGGCCCTAACTGGGGAAAGGGGCTGAAGGGAAAGGGAAAACTCCACGGGAAGGGAATAAAAAATCAAGGGGTGCAAGGGAGTCACAGTGGGGGGTGGAAAGGGAAGATCCGTGTTTTTTCTAAAAGGCTAGACGAAACTAAAGGGGGGAAAATTATGATAAAGAAAACAGGAGGGGAAAAAAAACGATTGAAGATATCTAAAGGGGATAGGCAAGGGGGGGAAAGACCCCGGTGGAAATTTTTGGAGAATCGGGTCTTTTCAAAGAAAAAAGGAATCGGGGTCTCAAATAATTTTCAAGGGGAGAATCAACCCCAACCATGATCCTGAGAGAAAACACGGGAGAGGCAAGCAGGAGTTCCGGGGTGTGTACCTCGATCGGACAGAAACAGACGAAAGGAAGACAATGAAAGAGAGTTCAAAAACGAAAGGAGAAATGGGAGGAAATAAAAAAGGGGAGCAATAACCCCGGATCAAAAGGGGAAGACAAGGCCCCCCCCAGAAACACCTCGAAGGCTCCAGCCACGACACCCCCAAGGGAACTGAACAATCCAAACCCCAAACCCCACACACCGATCTTCTGTTCCACCCCCCGCACCACAGTTACAGATTAGAACAGAAATTTAAGGTTTGGTACACAAATGCAGATGGGTTAACGAAAAAACATGAGGGAAAGGCAAGAAAGAATCAATGAGAAGCCCCAGCATCATAGCAGTTAAGAAACAAAACTCCCGGGGACAATAACAGAATACCCGATCATGAGGAAAAAATAGAAGGGCAGGGGGAGGGGGGTTTTCTCTACTCGTAAAAAACAATGGAAATTTAGAAAATGGGAAGGCATAGATGAGACGGGGGAAAGAAACAAAATAGCAGGTACACTTCAGTCTGGGGAAAAAACCCAAAATGGCATTGCAGGAGTAAATCCACCACAGAACTGCGGAGCCAAAAGAGGGAAATAAGAGGCGCAAGCAATGGGCACACTTTTCTGGGTTGGGAAGAAGAGCCATCCCGCGAGCAAAATTGCTGGTTATGGGGGATTTCAACCACAGGGGGGATTCTGGGAAAAACCGGAGCCACATGGGGGGGCCCAAACATGGGGAGCCAGGATGTTTTGGGCTGGTGCTGGAAAACCCATGCACCAACATGTTTAAAGGACACAAACCCAAATAAGAGGGGGGGATGAAACCGCAAGATTGGACCTTGTGTTCACCCTGGGGAGTCAGACATTGAGGACATCAAGTATGAATCCCCCAGAAGCAAACGACCACTGGTTCTGGCTTTGAAACATAGTAGAGCGAAGTGGAAGAATAAAAGAGTTGAATGGGGAAAAGCCTGACTACAAAAAGGACATACTAGGGGTTTAAGAACTTTCCTGTGGGGGCAAGTGGGACAGAGAATGGCACGAAAAACCAGTAAATGAAATGATGGAATGTAACAACAAAAAGCAAGCAGGGAGTGGAAAGGTTTATTCCCTGGGGGAAAAAGTAAACAACGGGAAAACCGGAACGAGCCCCTGGTTTTTCCCCGACGGTGTAAGGAGGGAAAACAAATTTAAATGAGTGGAAAAAATACAGAGGCAGAGAACACACAAAATAGGGGGGATCATCGCAGAGCAGGAAAAGTACGCAAAAGTAAGAGGGAGGCCCGCGACAGTAGAAAGTACTGCACGAGAATCAAGACGACCGAAACTGTTGATAGCCACATCAGGGGAAGACAAAAGTCAAAAACCAGGGAAACAATTAAGCAGAAGGGGGAGAACTCACAAATGAAAAAGGAGGTATGGGGAGCTGAACAGGAGATTTTAAAGGGAAATTTTTACAGTAAGACAGGAAAGGGGTGTGGGGAAAACAGCACAGAAAGGGAAAATCAAGAGGGGAAAAACCAACAAATGGGGGGATGACATACGAACCTGAGGGGAGGTGAAAAAGCTCTTAAGTACCTTGACACCTCAAAGGCAAGGGACCGGACAACATCTCCCGGGGTCCTTTGAGAAGGAGCAGAGTGCTGTGCGTGCCCTAACCACAATCTTCAACACATCCCCTTTAAACTGGGCAACTACCCGGAAATGGAAGACGCTAAAGTAGTCCCATTATTTAAGAAAGGAAACGAAAAGAGGCACTAAACTACAGACCTGTCTCTCTGAATGATTTGGGGCAAAGCATGGAGAAATTTTTAAAGGGGAAAATGGCGAATACCTGGGAAAGGAACAGGATTA
>NC_069402.1:35445136-35507636 GCF_026875155.1 Cherax quadricarinatus
TATAAAAATTTTCGAAATGGATATAAGATTCCCAAGTAAGGCATATTAATCGATACTGAAAAGGATGGTGGACAATATTTAGGAAAATGTAAAGAGATACTTCTGAGCACCCCTGGGAACATTCGAGTACCCCAGATCAGGGCATTTAAATGGAAAAAGAGTACATTCATTTCCTTTCTTTTATTAATTAAAAAGGTTACACAGAATAATAACAATCCATATATACAGTATCCACTGAGAAACGTATTTTCGCAAGTCACATGATCTGTTCTAAGCGGCTAGAAAAGTTTGGGGCTGGCTATTATATCTTCTAATTTCATAATACTTGACATCTCAAAATCCTCCTACCCCATATAGGGGGGAGGGGGATGGTGGTGGTGTAGGGTTGGCACCAACCGTTGGCCCACATTCTGAGAGAGGCTGCGGCAGGTGACAGACCCGCAAGGTGCTACTCTGAGAAAACTTCCCCTCACTCCTTCAGTTGCTGTCTTGCAACACTACATAGCTCCTGATGACGCACTGAGAAGTGTGAAAGTACTTGAGCTGAAAATTTCCACCCCCCATGGCTTGTCTTGCATAGTTAAGATCGCCTGTCTGCGATTGTTTGCACACACACACACACACACACACACACACACACACACACACACCCCACAACACACACACACACACACACACATATATATATGTATACAATATATTTTATATACATATAAATATATATATATATATATATATATATATAATATATATATTATATTATAAAATATTATATATATATACATATTTTTTTTTTTTTTATTATCACACCGGCCGATTCCCACCAAGGCAGGGTGGCCCGAAAAAGAAAAACTTTCACCATCATTCACTCCATCACTGTCTTGCCAGAAGGGTGCTTTACACTCAGTTTTTAAACTGCAACATTAACACCCCTCCTTCAGAGTGCAGGCACTGTACTTCCCATCTCCAGGACTCAAGTCCGGCCTGCCGGTTTCCCCTGATCCCTTCATAAATGTTACTTTGCTCACACTCCCAACAGCACGTCAAGTATTAAAAACCATTTGTCTCCATTCACTCCTATCAAACACGCTCACGCATGCCTGCTGGAAGTCCAAGCCCTCGCACACAAAACCTCCTTTACCCCCCCCCTCCAACCCTTCCTAGGCCGACCCCTACCCCGCCTTCCTTCCACTACAGACTGATACACTCTTGAAGTCATTCTGTTTCGCTCCATTCTCTTTTACATGTCCGAACCCCCTCAACACCCTTCCTCAGCCCTCTGGACAACAGTTTTGGTAATCCCGCACCTCCTCCTAACTTCCAAAACTACGAATTCTCTGCATTATATTCACACCAACATTGCCCTCAGACATGACATCTCCACTGCCTCCAGCCTTCTCCTCGCTGCAACATTCATCACCCACGCTTCACACCCATATAAGAGCGTTGGTTAAAACTATACTCTCATACATTCCCCTCTTTGCCTCCAAGGACAAAGTTCTTTGTCTCACACAGACTCCTAAGTGCACCACTCACTCTTTTTCCCTCATCAATTCTATGATTCACCTCATCTTTCATAGACCCATCCGCTGACACGTCACTCCCAAATTATCTGAATACGTTCACCTCCCCATTACTCTCTCCCTCCAATCTGATATTCAATCTTTCATCACCTAATCTTTTTGTTATCCTCATAACCTTACTCTTTCCTGTATTCACCTTTAATTTTCTTCTTTTGCACACCCTACCAAATTCATCCACCAATCTCTGCAACTTCTCTTCAGAATCTCCCAAGAGCACAGTGTCATCGGCAAAGAGCAGCTGTGACAACTCCCACTTTGTGTGGTTGGAGGGAGAGGGTAACTCCACGCCTCTTGCCAAGACCCTCAGCATTTTACTTCTCTTACAACCCCATCTTATAATATATTAAACAACCACGAGGTGGACATCACACATCCTTGTCTAAGCCTACTTATACTGGGAAAAAATTTCCCTCTTCCTAAGCATACTCTTACCTTGAGGCCTCACTATCCACGTAAAAACTCTTCACTCTTCAGTAACCTACCTCCTACACCATACACATTGCTACATCTGCCACATTGCCCCCCCTATCCACCCTGTCATACGCCTTTTCAAATCCATAAATGCCACAAAGACCTCTTTAGCCTTATCTAAAATACTGTTCACTTTATATGTTTCACTGTAAAACACCTGGCCACACACCCCCTAAACCTTTCCTAAAGCCTCCTTGTTCATCTGCTATCCTAATCTCCGTCTTACTCTTAATTCTTTCAATTAAAACTCTACCATAGCACTTTACAGTGTACAGCTCAAACAGAACTTATCCCCCTAAAATTTTTGCACTCTCTTTTACCCCCTTTGTCATTTAACAAAGGAACTATGCATGCTCTCCTGCCAATCCCTAGGTACCTTACCCTCTTCCATACATTTATTAAAATAATTGCACCAACCACTCCAAAACTATATCCCCCCTGCTTTTAATCATTCTAACTTTATCCCATTAAAACAATCCCGGCTGCCTTGCCTTACCCCCTTTCATTTACCTACTTCCCTCACGAACTCCCCCAACACTCACAACTGGCTCTTCCTCACTCCTACAAGATGTTATTCCTCCTTGCCCTATAACGAAAATCACACAGATCTTTCCCTATCTTCATCAACATTTTAACAATTCCTCTAAAATATTCCTTCCATCTTCCCAATACCATCTACCTCTCCATTTTAATAACTCTCCTCTCCTAGTTTTAACGTGACAAATCCATTTGTTCTCTAGGCTTTCTTACGCTATTAATGCCTCACTTCCAAACTTTTCTTATTTTCAACAAAATTTGTTGTATAACATCTCACCCACTTTCTCTCATTTGCTCTCTTTTACATTGCTTCACCACTCTCTTAACTTATCTACTTTTCTCAATATACTCTTCCCTCCTTGCATCACTCTCTACTTTGTAAAAACTTCTCATATGCTAACTTTTTCTCCCTTACTACTCTCTTTACATCATCATGTCTTTCCACCAATCGCTCCTTTCCCTCCTGAACCCACTTCCTGTAACCACAAAGCTTCTGCAGACATCTAGAACACTACATTTTTAAACCTACCCCATACTCTCTTCGACCCCATTGCCTATGCTTCTCATTAGCCCCATCTATCCTCCAATATCAGTTTATATCTTACCCTAACTGGCCTCCCTTTTAGTTTATAAACCTTCACCGTCTCTCATTCCCTGATTGCTTCTATTCTCCTTGTATCCCATCAACCTTTTACTCTCAGTGTAGCTACAACGAAGAAAGTTGATCTTATATATATCTGTGGCCCCTCTAATAAACATGTACATCCTGAAGTCCTACTCAACAGTCCTATATATCTACCAATACATAATCCAACAAACTACTGTCATTTTTTCGCCCTACATCATATCGAGTATACTTATTTAACCTCTTTCTAAAATAAGGTATATACCTATAACTAAACCCCTATCTATACAAAGTTCATAATGTATTATATATATAATATACAGTATATATATAATAGTACATTAATATAATACATATAATTAATTTATTATATATATAAATATATATATATATATGAAATAATATAGTATAAATATATACTATAATATATATATATAATATATAATATATATATATATGGATATTCTTTTCGTTGAATCATCAAGATTCAGACAAAAGGAGCTCAAAACACAGATATCCAGTACTTAAAAACCACAAATGACCTGTTTCATTCAACCCAAAGACAGCAGCGTAGACGCTGAGTATCCTCAACTTCTAAATCGACTAATAATCAAAGAAAGTTGGGTACGACTTCCAGACAGGGAGACCTGCAGGCAAGATTCCGTGCATGCTGCTGCCCCTGCTACTAGCTGCAAATGTGGGTACTGGAGTGTTAGTGGGCTGTTAAAGGGGTTGAGTTTTGACTGGGGGAAGGAGGCTGAAAACATATCTTAGTGCTGAGCTCTAGAACGAGCTGAGGTAAGATAACAGCCTCTCTTGTAAATTCAACTAAATAGGAAAAATACTGGTCTCAGAGCATGGAAAGGCTGAGAAAATGCACCAATTGTAATATGTAAAACACCTGAAGACAAGCACAACACTGAATTGTGTGGGGCTGAAACACAAGAGAAACTGCTTTCTCCTTCCGAGTCTGAAAACTAGAGTGCGGAAAGTCCACGGGGATAACTTGAGTAATTATATTAATGCATTTGCTCGGGAACCATGGAAGGCTGGGAGACCGTTGGGTTATCTTTCTTGCTGCTCGGATAGCCACGACTTAAGAGTCTAGTCGCTTGAGTTACTCTCATTAAATGATATTACACCGCATTTACGTAATAATAAGTGTGATATTGCAAAAAAAAAAATGAACGTTATCATAAATTTTTAAATCCCTTGATGTGTAATTCCCTATGAAGGAGTTTGGAATAAACTTAAACATTTGTTGATATAAGAGACCTAGAAATGTTAAAATACGAAGCTTTTCGTTTGTACCTTTCATGTAAAACTATTTATAGAGTTTTACACTGTAAATTGCTTGATATATAAGCGCTTGACATGTAAACCCCACACACTCATCCATCATTTAATTTAGTTTGTTACTGAGAACGCTCAATGTTGGGCTGTGTTTCAATCCCGTGACTTTTCTTCATGTCACGCCCTTAACAACGTTGGTGATAACATTATAAACTATGAAGTCTGTTTATTCTTTAAACAACTGAAGTAAAGTAAGGTACGTCACACACAATCCCACACACCCACCCAGCCAACCACCCACCACCCACCCCCCACCCACACACACACACACACCACACACACACACACACTCACACACACAACACACACACACACACGACACACACACACTACGTGGTCAGTGTGACAGTGGTCCCCATCGACACGTGAGGTCACAGACCCTGAGTCTTGCTTGGGGATTACGTGTGACGGTTTACAAAGCATGGATTTGCTTCACAGTGTTTTAAAAGCTGAGGTGGGAGAGTTGAAGGAGAGGTCTTGCTTCTTCTCCAGGAGGAGATTAGGAGGAGGCTGAAAGGTCCACCTCAATGGCCTGGGAGAGAGTGTGGAGGTGGTTGGAAGATGTGGGAATGAGGCTTCAGCAGTGAGGTGCAGTCTGCTCTCACTGTGAGGGAGCTGTTAGGTGGGGTGGGTAAAAGCAAACGGCTACCAGCAGTGAGGTGCATCCAGCACCTGCCTACAAGTGGCGAGTTTGTTTCACATAATGGGAGCGCATCAGAGTAATGAAAGTTAAGAGTGCAGATCTGAAGGTAGGAAAACGCTTCTCTGTTCTCCAGGATGAATGTACTTCAGTGGGCCAGTGAAGGTAAGGGTACAACTGCTACTCCTCTAATGAAGGTAAGCGCATTCCTTGGTTGGTGACTCTCAGGTAAGATTATGTTGATCGTGCTTATTGTAATCGGAATAAGAATATAGATATCGAGTGTGCTTCCCTGGAGCTGGTGTTGGTGGACATTGTCAACAGAACTGATAATATCATGTCAGGTAATGGGAACAAGCCACTATCTGTCTCAGTTGCTGGTGGAAATGATATGGTGAAGGGTAGAGAGAAGAGCTGCAAGATAATGTACAGGTCAGCTATAGATTTCATTAATCTAAGGAGAGCACCCCATCATATGTAGCATCTGCCTAGAAGGGGATAGGAAATAATGGCATGGTCTAGGCCAATTGGTGTAAATTGCAGCTAGACAGAAACTGCAAGTGAACTTAGCAATCCCATTCAATGACAACTGGAACAACTTTTAATGCAAACATGATATGTATGGCAAGGAATGGGTTTTCATCTCTGACTGGGGCCAGGGTGGTAGCACTTGCAGACACGATTGAGAAGGCCATTGGTGAAAATGCCTATGAATTTAAACTGATGGAAGATAGAGGATATGGGTGTGTAGGGAAACAAGCAGGTTGCCAAACACTAGGTTGGAAACAGTAAATTTATAAAAGGCATATCAGCATGAAAGTTATAAATAAAGACCATAGTACCGTCAGCAAACAAAGGGTGACAGCAAGGGCAGCAAGGGACTCGTCTCCCTTAATTTACTATACTAATAGCAGCGTGGTTTGAAATAAAGCTAGATGACTAAGATTAATTGCAAGTCAGTGAAACATAGATATATTGCTATAACAGAGCCTTGGCTCAATCAGAAGATATATAGAGTGCCCTCTGAATGTCACATACAAAGGCTTAAAAAATTCCACACGACAGGTTCAACAGGAAAAAGGATGTGGAGTAGGATGTATGTCAGAGACAATATAAAAATTGTTGTGTAGACAATTATATAAATTCGAAGCGTCAGCCACTAATCTGATTTGGTTACAGCATCCGGGGCCGAGAAAACTAATTTTGGGTGTAGATTTGACAGGCCCCAATCTTGATAGGGAGTGCAGTAAACTTCTATGGTACGAAATTCGTAAGGCATCAACATACGAAAATGTTGTGCTAATGGGAGATATCAACTATATACAGATTGACTTGGACAATTTGACAGGAAATTTAGAGTCGGTGACTTTCTTGATACGATCCAGGATTGGTTTTTTTAAAACAGTTGTGACAGAAGCCAACTAGGAAATAACCTCCTTGACGGGTTCTTATCCAGTAGGGAAAAACTAATTAATAATCTTTGAGGTTAATGATGAGCTTTGGGGAGAGTGATCACAAATCACTCAGTTTTTAACATAATCATGTGAATTCCCCTAATAAAGGCAATCAAGTCTCCGTCCAAGACTTTCGCATGGCGATTACATAGGACAGCCGGAAAATACTTAGGTGGGCTGAACTGGAATGACCTGACTAGGGGTCAGGTAGGTGTGATGTTTGCCGAAGTAGATGCTTTCCATGGCATAGTTCTAGCTGCACAGTCCAAATAAGATGTTCCTAATAGGGAAATCAGATCAAACAAAAATGATCCCTAAAATGGATGAACAATATATTAAAATATCTGATTGGTCAAAAGAGAATGCAATATATCGGCAAATCAAAAGAGAGAGGGTGCAATAAGAAATCGGGATATATTCAGTTAAAGAAGAGACATAAAAAGGGAATTAGAAAACAAATAGGAGATTATGAGGTAAAGTGCAAGAGAATCGCAAGAATAAACCCAAAAGGATTTCCTTTCAGGTATACAGAAGTAAAATCAGGGACAAGATAGTGCCCACTCAAAAGTTCCCTCCGGGTCAGCTCACAGCAGTGATAAGGAAATGTTAGAATTTTTAACACATACTTCCTCACAGATATTAAACACAGGAGTGATCCTGCGATATTCCAGTAAATGATAAATTATGTAGAACAGGACTATAATAAACTGTGGGCACTATTAGGGTCACAAGAGACATGGTCCTTTAGGCAAATAGATAAATTAAAACCTAACAAATCCCCAGGCCCTGATGAAACTGTATGCAAGGGTTTCTAAAGGAATGTAAAGAGGAGGCTTAGCACGAGCCTGTTGGCTAATCTTTCAACATATCACTAACAAACTGGCATGGTTGCCTAGATAAGTGGAAAATGGCAAAAGTGATTACCTATTTTCAAAACAGGTGACAGTCCTTAGCTTCGAACAATAGACAATAAGCGCCTAACCTCCATATTGGGAAAAATTATGGAATCAATATTGCCGAGGCAGTTCGTAGCCACCATTGAAAAGCATAAAATAATCAACGAATCTCAGCATGGTTTTACAAATGGGCGTTCCTGCCTTACGAATTTATTACTTTTTCACTAAGTTATTGAGAGGTAGATCATGGAAATTAATATGATATTGTGATAGGACTTCAGTAAGGCCTTTTGACAGGTCCCCACAATCAGAGACTATTGAGGAAATTAAAGCACATGAATAGGAGAGAAAATTTTTTTCATGTGATAGAGGCATGGTTGACAAATAGGCAGCAGAGAGTTTTGCCAAACTGGGAGAAAATCAGAGTGGGGAAGCTTCACGAACGGTGTTCCACAGGGGTCATGTTGGCCCCCTGCTGTTCACAATCTACATAAACGACATAGATGAGGGCATAAAGGAGCGACATCGGCAAGTTTGCCGATGAACACCCAAAAAAGCCGTCGAATTCCTTCTGACGAGGGACATTCGAGCACTCCAGGAAGATTTGAATATACTGATGCAGTGGTCGGAGAAGTTACAGATGCAGTTTAATAAGACAAATGCAAATTCTAAATGTTGGACAGGTACAATAACCATGCACATATAAACTAAATAATGAGTAGATCTTAATATTACGGATGCGAAAAAGATATAGGATTCTCTGGTTTAGCAGTAATCTGAAACCAAGACGGAACAGTGCATAAGTGTTCGCAATAAAGCTAATAGAATCCTTGGCTATCATATCAAGAAGCTTAAATAAAAGGAGTCCTCAGGTTGTTCTTCAACCATATAGCATCCTTGTGGTATAAGGCCTCATTTAGATTATCTCACAGTTTTGGTCACCGAATTACAGAATGGATATAAATTCACTGGAAAAGTGTACAAAGGATATGACAAAGATGATCCCATGTATCAGAAACCTCCCTAAGAGGATAGACTAAGGGCCCAGAAAACTGCACTCTCAGAAAGACGAAGAATTAGGGGGGATATGATTGAGGTGTTAAAAGTGGAATACAGGAATAAATAAAGTGAAGTAATAGTGTGCTGAAAATATCTATCCTAGCAGGACTCCGCAGCAATGGTTTTAGTTGGAAAAATTTCAGATTCAGGAGGGATATAGGAAAGTATGGTTTGGTAATAGAAGTTTGGATGAGTGGAACAAACTCCCAAGTACCGTTATAGAGGCCAGAACGTTGTTAGCCTTTAAAAATTGGTTGGATAAATACATGATTAGATGTGGGTGGTGTGAGTTGGACCTGATAGCTTGTCTAACAGGTCGGTTGCCGTGTTCCTCCCTTAAGTCAATGTGACCTTGACCTGACTAGTTGGGTGCATTGTCTTAAGCCGGTAGGTACTTGGACCTGCCTCGCATGGCCAGTAGGCCCTCTGCGTGTTCCTTCGTTCATGTTCTTATGTTCTTATATAACATAAATATAAATATATATATATTATAAATATATATTATATAGATATATATATATAATATATATAGCATATATATATATATAATTTCACACACCGGTCGTCTCGCCACCCCCCCAAAAAAATAGATAATTTTCTCAAAAGAAAACACTTTCATCATCATTAAACACTGGTTCACCTCACTCAACCATAATCACTGTCTTTGCAGAGGTGCTCAAACGACAGTTCAGAAGTCCCGCCAAACTACCACTATCCCAACTCTTTTCCTTTAAAAGTGCAAGGTGTCATTGTAATTTCCCCATTTCCAGACTCAAGTCCGGCAAACCGGTTTTTCCTGAATTCCCTTCACAAAATATACCCCTGTTCCCCTCCAACAGCTCGTCAGTCCCAAAAACCATTCGTCTCCATTCACTCCTGTCTAACCGCTCATGTAGGCTTGCTGAGGAATCGCATGCCCCTCACCACACTAAACCTCCTTTGTCCATCCTCCCATCCAACCTTTCGAGGACGACCGCTATCCCCACCTTCCTTCCACTACAGATTATCGGGGGGGGGTTTTTTTTAATACTTTCTCCAGTCATCAACTTTGGATCCATTCTCTCTAAATGACCAAAACCACACCTCAACAACCCCTCTACAGTCTTCTGACTAATACTTTTAGCAACTCCACACCTAATTTCAACACCGAATCTCTGCATAATATTTACACCACACATTGCCTTAGACAGGATCCAATCTTCACTGCATCCAACCGCCACCTTCCTGCAGCATTTGGAATTCCCAAGAGTGTTGGTACCGGACTATACTTTCGTACATTCCCTTCTTTGTATACTATATTATATAAATATATATATATTAGGTATATAATATATTATATAATATATAGAGTGCCGAATATGTAAAACTGTCAGTTTGTAAGAACACATTTAAAATTAAGTCCTTTTCTAAAGTTTCTCTTATACTTTAAAGATATATTTTTTTCATTAATGTTAAAGTAAAAATTTTTAATTTTGCTCCAAAGTAACTTAGAAAACTTACCCTAACCTTATTATAACAAGAAAAAATAAATTTTAGCCTAAAACGCCATACAAATAGTATTTAGATTTGTTTACAATAATTAATACTAAACAAACACAGTGAAATAAATTTTTTTCGTTAGATTCAGAATGATTTTTGGCGAAATTAATTGCATACACAAATTTTCACTTGTCTATAAGGCAAGAATGAGCGTTTGCTATTTAAGCCAAGCATCGCAAGTATCATGTCCTATAAAAAAAAAATAAATATTTCCCCGGCACGACATATATATATAATAATATATATATAAAAATAATATATATATAAATATATATAATATATATATATATATATATATTAATATATATTATATATATATATATATATATATCATATATGTATATATAATATATATATATATATATATATATATATATATATAATATATATATATATATATATATATATATATAATATATATAATAAATATATATATATATATACATATATATGATATATATATAGTAATATATATATATATAAATATATATAGTATAATATATATATATATAATATAGTATATATATATATGTATATATATATATATATATATATATATATATAATATATATATATATATATATATATTATAATATATATATATATAATATATATATATAAAATGTATATATATATATATATTTATATATATATATAAAAATATATATAATATATATTATATATATATATATATATATATAAATATATATATATATATATATATATATATAAAGATATTATAAAAAATATAGGGGGTACCACCTCTAGAACTGTCATGGGGACCCTCATCCTCAGAGAAAAGAATTGAACTTGCTTCAGAGAAAACTCAAGGTTTTCCCTGAAGCTGTTTTTGAGAATTTCTCCTACACCCCCTATACTCAAGTATGTTTCATTTAAAGCAAAATACATTGGCCAAACATTCGCAAAAATACAACAGCAAGTAAACAACATAGGTTAACCTCAGAAGCTACATCTCGAATACTTGTCCAGCTCCCCGGCGGTGGCCGCGGTGCCAGAATGCTGCAGGCCATTTCCTCTCTGATCGCAACACTGAGTCTCTGAAATAGGAAGCTGGTCGCCCCTGTGGTCCTTGTTTTCATGACGAGCATTTTCACCCAGCTCTTTGGAGGAACTTTAGAGCTACACTTGCCTCCCATGCTCCAGTGACTCCGACCCTATTGCAATTAATGTTATAGCAAGGGTGAAGGTCATCCTATTTTCGGATCTTCCTCTGGTCTCCCTGTGGCTGCAGCTCCACCCCCTTCCACTACAGAGTATGGCCAGTAGGTGTCTGCCGAATGTGGCAGCACAGGTGTAGGTCCCAGGCATATCTGCTTTCCATCCTTCCAGGGTAGCATAGTGCTCTATCAGGAAACTTTTTGACTTACATCAGACTCAGTACTTGGGGTTTCCCGTTGAGCTGGCACGGGCTGTGGCTAGGCTTCTCTTTATTATGTCATTGATCTTTCTCATTACTGGCATACTTCCCTTCTGCTAGTGTGCACACGAGACATGAAGTCCGAATTTATGAGCTTGTCGCCCTGCGCAATACACCTATGTTCGGTTGAGGAATGGGGGGTGGCTATGCGAAGAGCAACACCAAATCCGAATGGCCTGTGGGTCGAGAACGGGTGCCAGGGAGGAATTGTGAACAGTTAACAGGAAATCTCCCTGAGTGTGTGTGCCCTTCACGAGCCAGGAACGAGCTTTGTATCTTTCCTGAAGCATTGGAGAGCATTGTGGATTGGCGATTTTTTCCATGATCGGTTTTGTCCCGGTGGGACTGATTTGTGCTGTTTTGGAGAAGCTGTCTACTGGAGGAGTTCTGTAAGGGTGTCCCACCGAATCGTTTCTGCTTCATAAACCAGGGGCTTGAGCTCCTACCAAGTCTCTCAAGCGTTCGGGCACTATCATTCATGACTAATGCTACTGGAAGCCCAAACACGAAAGACCGAAAAGCAGTAAAGCAACATGCCATTGCTTTTACGCACCCCAATACCCTCCCAGTTGCACTGGGAAGTTGCCTGAATCCCATTGCTCATCCCTCACAGTGACAGGTATTCAGGTGTGCCTTTCTTAAAAGTTGATTCAGGTGTGCGTCATATTCAACGAGTGTTTGGGTAGTCAAAAGAGGGTGCACACCTCAAGGAAGTAGTTAGTCTGGCATAGTAAACACCTGTGAGGAGATACAGAGCTCATGGGCAACAAGATCGCTTATTCTCTCCGTCCCTTGCTCACAGTTCATTCAATTTGTCCCTGGAGGACATATGTCGATGGCCAGGTGACCCAGCGGTGCCCCCAAGAGGGTACAGTTGGACGGAGTTGTAAGTTGAGATCTTCTGGAGAATCGTCGCACAGCACTGATTATTACCTGGTTCACTGTGATGATTTCACACTTTGGAGGATTGAGGATGAGTCCCATGTCTTCCAGCCTTCTCCCTGTGTTTTCACTCAGTTGTAGGTTCCCCCACTAGGGACTCTTCAGTACGCTGCCAGGAGTGCCGCATCCAGTGTAACACCAGATATGATCTCTACTGCGTAGGCTGTGAAGTTAGTTCTCGTACTGCCAAGCAGAAGAGAAGGTAGGAGCGAGTGGGTCACCCAGCTGAACACCCACTGTATGATTGAATTCATTTCTCCAAACAAAAGATTTGAGGGTTGTTGCAGTAGTCGGCTGAAATGAAGGGAAAGAACAGTGAACGCAACCCCAACAGCTGGCAAAACAGCATCCTCTCTTCACCATAATTAAAGGCATTCTAAATCAAGTTTGTCTAAGGCCTAGTTTCTGGTAGGTCCCTGATGTAGGCCCCTTGCTGTCTTGAGCTGGCAGCTTCAACGCCTTGAAGACCCCAAAGGCCCAGTTGGTGTGGCTGGAGTAAGTGGCAGCTTCAAGGGCGAATGTTTCTCACTGCTGTCTTTGGCAAGCGTGACAGCGAAGAGTGTTTCCAACTGCAATGGGTCTGATTCCCCCATCCCTCTTCTTCAAAGCACATAGTGTGGCTCCCAAAAAAGAAAGGTTTAATTCTTCTGGCGGATTCTGCCGGCCAGCAATTTTTTACTGAAAGTTGTTACTCTCGGTGAGAAGAATAGAATTCAGATTCCACCGAGTCCTGGATTTACTATCTCTTGAGGTGCTGAGGTCGAATTCCAGTGTGTAACCTCCGCAGATCCTCTGGAAATGCCCGATCGCCTTATAGACTTTCCGATTCCGGCAAAATTAATTGTTCAGTGATTGGTTCTTCCACGGTTGTCGTTTGGCTATTGTGTCCCTGTTGGATGCCTTGTCTCTTAGTGCTGGGCCTGGTCCTCAATCTTGGGCTACCTGCGTCACTTGTAATTATTCTTATTGCTCACCACTGTGTTTTACCTTTCAATTTTTTGCTAACCTGTGCGCAAATTTTCTCGTTTTCAGTGGGACAATTCCTTGGTCTACCTCTTTATATTCCTGCGATGATGGGCAGAGGGACACAGTTTATCCTTTCTTGGGTAGTTGCGCACTGCCTTGAAAACTTACGTGTTAGCAGTTTGCCTCGTCTTTCAGGAACTGTCAAGACAACATTTGCCGAATCAAGAGTAGGTTGCGCCATGCTGGATGGTGCCTCGGCTTTTAATTGGTGGAGCCTCCATTCACGCCCGCTTAAGAATGTCTGTGAATTTTTCCCTGGCTGCATATGGGCGAGCCGCTTAGGATGTGGGATAGTGTACTGCTAGCAGTGGATTGAATGCAACAGAAGTTATCGCAAGTGACGAGTGCCATTGAATTGACATCTGGCCTGTGGAGGCTGTGGGCTGACACTCTGCTGGAACATATGTTGATCCCTGAAAAAAAAAAAAACACCATGTGTGCACGAATGCGGCCGTCGCTGTTGCGTCTCGAAAACTCTCCCACACACCTGACATGTGCCTCTCTTCATTGTTGGGTGCATTGTTTCCTGGCTTTTGTGGCTGGCTGGCTTCATCGTCTGCCATACCTCAAACTGTGTGGTAACCCAGGCTGAAGGGAATATGGCTCATGGCACATACGCGCAAGTGGTTCATGGTGGTGGAATGGGGGAAAAGGTGTCCAGTCCTTTGTGGTGGGCGGTGAAAGAAAGGAGGAAGGAATATGTGTGCCTGAGCGGAGTTTGTGGGCACATCCCTCCCAGTACAAAGTCACTAAATAACACCACAATGCTCCGTGCACATGTGATACAAAACTAAAAAAAAAAAATAAAACGAAAATACACACGTACACTCGGCGGCGCAACTAATATTTGTCTCATGGTGGCACACCCCTCACTATCAACGAACACACCGCTATACACTGTCACATTCTATGAGCCTAACCATGCACATACTATGCACTGTACACTATAGACTATATACACAATACCCACACGGTGAACACAACACACCATTGTTGTAACACGAGCACACGGTGTATGCGCGCCCGTTTGGGGGAAGTGAAGGAGGACAGTTTAACCCCTCAACCTCCGCCTCCTCCTCCTCCCTCACCGACTTCTCCTACCCATGCGGTGACCCGTTAATGTCTCCTACTGAATGCACATACACAGAACTTTTCTTGATTCTGACGGAATAGACGAAATGCGAGTCTTCTGCCCGCTTACCACACGACCACAGATATTCACACACACCATTCTGTTGATGATAAACCTGGTAGGATGTTCTTGAATGGAACTATAATTTTAATAATTCTTGCTAAATGACCTATTTACCTATTCGGCACGACATTATACATATTCGTGCGAATAGATAAATTGAAAAAGTGCACACCATATGTATCATCTACTCAATGTAACGCCTCCAAGTGCATTAATTTTTGTACTACAGATAGCTTAACTAATTATTGGCTCAATAATAGTTGCCGTGCCTAGTGTGGACGCATTAGATGGGGTAACCCCCAACGACTTATTGGTAAGTATCTTTCATTTTGTACACTTTTGTATTACTTATGCAGTGTTTATAATCGATTTAATCCATTGAACAAGCAAAATACTTTAGCTGTCAAGTCACTTAAATAACTTTTAAAACAGTCCACACAACCTTAAATAACCAATATTGCTGGCTTAATTTTGTTTTTTTGTAGTAATTATACAAGGAGCAGTGAATGTGGCACGAAGGAGGGTCATTATGGTGTGACCTAGTGTCCTAAAGTCCTCACTTAGTTCCCAAGGTACATCAATATCAGCATTAAGTGAAATCTGTTTTGAAATGGTCCGGAACTCCCCAGAATGAGTGTGAAGTGTGTTCATGGTCAGATTGTACCTGTATTCACCCACATACTTCCTCTGTATGTCTTTGTCCTCTGTCTCTCACTCCTCCTCAAGCGCTCTCTCTCTCTCTCGCTCTCTGTCTCTCTCGTCTAAATCTCTCTTTCTCTCTAGACACACACATACATACAGACATAAATATTATATATATATATATATATATATTGTATATATATATATATATCTATATATATATATATAAATATATATATATATATATAATCAATATATATATAGTATATATATATTGTATTATATTTTTTTATTAACACACCTTGGCCGATTCCCACCAAGTCAGGTGGCCCGAAAAAGAAAAACCTTCACCATCATTCACTCCATCACTGTCTTGCCAAAAGGGTGCTTACACTACAGTTTGTTTTAATCTGCAACATTAACACCCCTCCTTCAGAGGTGTGCAGGCACTGTACTTCCCATCTCCAGGACTCAATTCCTCCTGCCGGTTCCCTGAACCCTTCATAGATGTTACTTTGCTCACACTCCAAAGCACGTCAAGTATTAAAAACCATTTGTCTCCATTCACTCCTATCAAACACGCCACGCAAGCCTGCTGGAAGGACAATCCCCTCGCACACAAAACCTCCTTTAACCCATCCCTCCAACCTTTCCTAACGCCGACCCCTACCCCGCCTTACCTTCCACACAGACTGATACACTCTTGAATTCATTCTGTTTCGCTCCCATTCTCTCTACATGTCCGAACCACCTCAACCACCCTTCCTCACCCTCTGGACAACAGTTTTGGGTAATCCCACACCTCCTCCTAACTTCCAAACTACGATTCCTCTGCATTATCGTCACACCCACACATTGCCCTCAGACATGACATCTCACTGCGTCCAGCCTTCTCCTCGCTGCAACAAACATCACCCATGCTTACACCCATAAAAGAGCGTTGTAAAACTATACACTCATACATACCCTCTTTGCCTCCAAGGACAAAGTTATTTGTCTCCACAGAGACATCCTAAGTGCACCACTCACGCCTTCTTCCCCACATCAATTCTATGATACACCTCATCTTTCATAGACCCATCCGTTTACACGTCCACTCCCAAATATCTGAATACATTCACCTCCTCCATACTCTCTCCCTCCAAACTGAATCCAATCTTTCCAATCACCTAATCTTTTTGTTATCCTCAAAAACCTTACTCATTTCCTGTATTCCCACTTTAATTTTCTTCTTTGCACACCCAAACCAAATTCATCCACCAAACTCTGCAACTTCTCTTCAGAATCTCCCAAAGCCACAGTGTCAAACAGCGAAGACAAGCTGTGACAACTACCACTTTGGTGTGTGATTCCTTTATCTTTTAAACTCCACGCCTCTTGCCAAGACCCTCGCATTTACTTCTCTTGACAACCCCATCTATAATATATTAAACAGACCACGGTAGACATCACACATCCTTGTCCTAAGGCCTACTTTTACTGGGAAAATAATTTCCCTCTTTCCTACATTCTCTAACTTGAGCCTCACTATCCTACGTAAAAACTCTTCACTGCTTTAAGTAACCTAACCTCCTACACCATAACACCTGCAACATCTGCCACTTGCCCCCCTGTTCAACCCTGTCATACGCCTTTTCCAAATCCATAAAGCCACAAAGACCTCTTTAAGCCTTAATCTAAATACTGTCACTTATAATGTTTCCACTGAGTACTACCCCCTGGTGTCCACACACCCCCTACCTTTCCTAAAAGCCCTCCTTGTTCATGCGCTATCCTATTCTCCGTCTTATACTCTTAATTCTTTCAATAAAAACCACCATACACTTTACCCATGTATACTCCAACAGACTTGATCCACCCCTATATATTTCCTATAATTTTTTGCACTCTCTTTTATTAGGCCCCCTCGCACACAAAACCTCCTTTTAACCCCCTCCCACCAAAAACCGGGTTGTACTAATACTAAACACTTGATCCTGCTGTGTGAGGACTAGTTACAGTGGGGGGTGGTGTGGTGGGGAGGGCTGTCGATCCTAGCTGTGTTGTACAGAACAATCAGGCCTGTGTAGGACCCGGTCCTTTCCTACTAGGCCGGACCCCTACCACCGACCCCGCTCTTCTTCCACACAACTGAATACAACTCTTGAAGTCATTCTGTTTCGCTCTATCCATTCTCTCTACATGTCCGAACCACACTCAACAACGCCTCCACAGCAGCCCTCTGGACAAAAGTTTTGGTAAATCTGCCCGCACCTCCTCCTAACTTCCAATCTACGAAATCTCTGCATTATGATTCACACCACCATTGCCCTCAGACATGTCTTCTTCCACTGCCTCCAGCCTTCTCCTCGCTGCACATTCTCAACCCACGCTCACACCCTAAATAGCGTTGGTAAAAACTATACTCTCATACATTCCCCCTTGCCTCCAAGACAAAGTTTCTTATGTCACCACAGAACCTCCTAATGCACCCACTCACGGCTTTTCCCTCATCATTCTATGAGTCACACGGCTCATCCTTTCATAGACCCATCCGCTGACACGTCCACACCCAAATATCTGAATACGTTCACCTCCTCTCATACACTCATTCCCTCCAATCTGATTATTCAATCTTTCATCCACCTAAATCTTTTTGTTATCCTCAAAACCTTACTCTTACCCTGAATTCACCTTTAATTTTTCTTCTTTTTGCACACCCTACCAAATTCCTATCCACCAATCTCTGCAACTTCTCTTTCAGAATCCTCCCAAGAGCACAGTGTCATCGGCAAAGATCAGCTGTGACACCTCCCACTTTGTGTGGTTGGAGGGAGAGGGTAACTCCACGCCTCTTGCCAAGACCCTCAGCATTTTACTTCTCTTACAACCCCATCTTATAATATATTAAACAACCACGAGGTGGACATCACACATCCTTGTCTAAGCCTACTTATACTGGGAAAAAATTTCCCTCTTCCTAAGCATACTCTTACCTTGAGGCCTCACTATCCACGTAAAAACTCTTCACTCTTCAGTAACCTACCTCCTACACCATACACATTGCTACATCTGCCACATTGCCCCCCCTATCCACCCTGTCATACGCCTTTTCAAATCCATAAATGCCACAAAGACCTCTTTAGCCTTATCTAAAATACTGTTCACTTTATATGTTTCACTGTAAAACACCTGGCCACACACCCCCTAAACCTTTCCTAAAGCCTCCTTGTTCATCTGCTATCCTAATCTCCGTCTTACTCTTAATTCTTTCAATTAAAACTCTACCATAGCACTTTACAGTGTACAGCTCAAACAGAACTTATCCCCCTAAAATTTTTGCACTCTCTTTTACCCCCTTTGTCATTTAACAAAGGAACTATGCATGCTCTCCTGCCAATCCCTAGGTACCTTACCCTCTTCCATACATTTATTAAAATAATTGCACCAACCACTCCAAAACTATATCCCCCCTGCTTTTAATCATTCTAACTTTATCCCATTAAAACAATCCCGGCTGCCTTGCCTTACCCCCTTTCATTTACCTACTTCCCTCACGAACTCCCCCAACACTCACAACTGGCTCTTCCTCACTCCTACAAGATGTTATTCCTCCTTGCCCTATAACGAAAATCACACAGATCTTTCCCTATCTTCATCAACATTTTAACAATTCCTCTAAAATATTCCTTCCATCTTCCCAATACCATCTACCTCTCCATTTTAATAACTCTCCTCTCCTAGTTTTAACGTGACAAATCCATTTGTTCTCTAGGCTTTCTTACGCTATTAATGCCTCACTTCCAAACTTTTCTTATTTTCAACAAAATTTGTTGTATAACATCTCACCCACTTTCTCTCATTTGCTCTCTTTTACATTGCTTCACCACTCTCTTAACTTATCTACTTTTCTCAATATACTCTTCCCTCCTTGCATCACTCTCTACTTTGTAAAAACTTCTCATATGCTAACTTTTTCTCCCTTACTACTCTCTTTACATCATCATGTCTTTCCACCAATCGCTCCTTTCCCTCCTGAACCCACTTCCTGTAACCACAAAGCTTCTGCAGACATCTAGAACACTACATTTTTAAACCTACCCCATACTCTCTTCGACCCCATTGCCTATGCTTCTCATTAGCCCCATCTATCCTCCAATATCAGTTTATATCTTACCCTAACTGGCCTCCCTTTTAGTTTATAAACCTTCACCGTCTCTCATTCCCTGATTGCTTCTATTCTCCTTGTATCCCATCAACCTTTTACTCTCAGTGTAGCTACAACGAAGAAAGTTGATCTTATATATATCTGTGGCCCCTCTAATAAACATGTACATCCTGAAGTCCTACTCAACAGTCCTATATATCTACCAATACATAATCCAACAAACTACTGTCATTTTTTCGCCCTACATCATATCGAGTATACTTATTTAACCTCTTTCTAAAATAAGGTATATACCTATAACTAAACCCCTATCTATACAAAGTTCATAATGTATTATATATATAATATACAGTATATATATAATAGTACATTAATATAATACATATAATTAATTTATTATATATATAAATATATATATATATATGAAATAATATAGTATAAATATATACTATAATATATATATATAATATATAATATATATATATATGGATATTCTTTTCGTTGAATCATCAAGATTCAGACAAAAGGAGCTCAAAACACAGATATACAGTACTTAAAAACCACAATTTGACCTGTTTCATTCAACCAAAGACAGCAGCGAGACGCTGAGTATCCTCAACTTCTAAATCGACTAATAATCAAAGAAAGTTGGGTACGACTTCCAGACAGGGAGACCTGCAGGCAAGATTCCGTGCATCTGCTGCCCCTGCTTACGTAGCTGCAAATGTGGGCTGGAGTGTTAGTGGGCTGTTAAAGGGGTTGAGTTTTGACTGGGGGAAGGAGGCTGAAAACATATCTTAGTGCTGAGCTCTAGAACGAGCTGAGGTAAGATAACAGCCTCTCTTGTAAATTCAACTAAATAGGAAAAATACTGGTCTCAGAGCATGGAAAGGCTGAGAAAATGCACCAATTGTAATATGTAAAACACCTGAAGACAAGCACAACACTGAATTGTGTGGGGCTGAAACACAAGAGAAACTGCTTTCTCCTTCCGAGTCTGAAAACTAGAGTGCGGAAAGTCCACGGGGATAACTTGAGTAATTATATTAATGCATTTGCTCGGGAACCATGGAAGGCTGGGAGACCGTTGGGTTATCTTTCTTGCTGCGCGGATAGCCCACGAGCTTAGAAGTCTAGTCCGCTTGAGTTAACGTCTCATTAAATGATATTACACGCATTTACGTAATAATAAGTGTGGATATTGCAAAAAAAAAAATGAACGTTATCATAAATTTTTAAATCCCTTGATGTGTAATTCCCTATGAAGGAGTTTGGAATAAACTTAAACATTTGTTGATATAAGAGACCTAGAAAGTTTAAAAACGAAGCATTTCGTTTGTACCTTTCATGTAAAACATTTATAGAGTTTTTACAACACTGTAACATTGCTGATATATAAGCGCTTGACATTAAACCCACCCACACACTCATTCCATCATTTAATTTAGTTTGTTACTGAGAACGCTCAATGTTGGGCTGTGTTTCAATCCCGTGACTTTTCTTCATGTCACGCCCTTAACAACGTTGGTGATAACATTAAAAACTATGAAGTCTGTTTATTCTTAAACAACTGAGTAAAGTAAGTACGTCACACACAATCCCACACACCCACCCAGCCAACCACCCACCACCCACCCCCCACCCACACACACACACACACCACACACACACACACACTCACACACACAACACACACACACACACGACACACACACACTACGTGGTCAGTGTGACAGTGGTCCCCATCGACACGTGAGGTCACAGACCCTGAGTCTTGCTTGGGGATTACGTGTGACGGTTTACAAAGCATGGATTTGCTTCACAGTGTTTTAAAAGCTGAGGTGGGAGAGTTGAAGGAGAGGTCTTGCTTCTTCTCCAGGAGGAGATTAGGAGGAGGCTGAAAGGTCCACCTCAATGGCCTGGGAGAGAGTGTGGAGGTGGTTGGAAGATGTGGGAATGAGGCTTCAGCAGTGAGGTGCAGTCTGCTCTCACTGTGAGGGAGCTGTTAGGTGGGGTGGGTAAAAGCAAACGGCTACCAGCAGTGAGGTGCATCCAGCACCTGCCTACAAGTGGCGAGTTTGTTTCACATAATGGGAGCGCATCAGAGTAATGAAAGTTAAGAGTGCAGATCTGAAGGTAGGAAAACGCTTCTCTGTTCTCCAGGATGAATGTACTTCAGTGGGCCAGTGAAGGTAAGGGTACAACTGCTACTCCTCTAATGAAGGTAAGCGCATTCCTTGGTTGGTGACTCTCAGGTAAGATTATGTTGATCGTGCTTATTGTAATCGGAATAAGAATATAGATATCGAGTGTGCTTCCCTGGAGCTGGTGTTGGTGGACATTGTCAACAGAACTGATAATATCATGTCAGGTAATGGGAACAAGCCACTATCTGTCTCAGTTGCTGGTGGAAATGATATGGTGAAGGGTAGAGAGAAGAGCTGCAAGATAATGTACAGGTCAGCTATAGATTTCATTAATCTAAGGAGAGCACCCCATCATATGTAGCATCTGCCTAGAAGGGGATAGGAAATAATGGCATGGTCTAGGCCAATTGGTGTAAATTGCAGCTAGACAGAAACTGCAAGTGAACTTAGCAATCCCATTCAATGACAACTGGAACAACTTTTAATGCAAACATGATATGTATGGCAAGGAATGGGTTTTCATCTCTGACTGGGGCCAGGGTGGTAGCACTTGCAGACACGATTGAGAAGGCCATTGGTGAAAATGCCTATGAATTTAAACTGATGGAAGATAGAGGATATGGGTGTGTAGGGAAACAAGCAGGTTGCCAAACACTAGGTTGGAAACAGTAAATTTATAAAAGGCATATCAGCATGAAAGTTATAAATAAAGACCATAGTACCGTCAGCAAACAAAGGGTGACAGCAAGGGCAGCAAGGGACTCGTCTCCCTTAATTTACTATACTAATAGCAGCGTGGTTTGAAATAAAGCTAGATGACTAAGATTAATTGCAAGTCAGTGAAACATAGATATATTGCTATAACAGAGCCTTGGCTCAATCAGAAGATATATAGAGTGCCCTCTGAATGTCACATACAAAGGCTTAAAAAATTCCACACGACAGGTTCAACAGGAAAAAGGATGTGGAGTAGGATGTATGTCAGAGACAATATAAAAATTGTTGTGTAGACAATTATATAAATTCGAAGCGTCAGCCACTAATCTGATTTGGTTACAGCATCCGGGGCCGAGAAAACTAATTTTGGGTGTAGATTTGACAGGCCCCAATCTTGATAGGGAGTGCAGTAAACTTCTATGGTACGAAATTCGTAAGGCATCAACATACGAAAATGTTGTGCTAATGGGAGATATCAAACCTAACGTAATCTGGACGTTCTAAGTCCATATATAAGCTGGTGGGTCAAAAAGGAGACGTTGGATTCAACGAATGTTGGGGAACCATCATTGCCATAATTTGTGAACGAAATTTTCGAAACTTTCTGTAGTTCGTTTAACAGCTCTCTTTTATAAATTCTGTAGGATGTGTTCCTAGTAGGATCTCAGTAGGACCTTGGAAGGGAAGAGGCTGCACAACCGACGAGCTGATAAAAAGACACTATGCCAGTATGAAAACATTTGGAGACCAAGCATTTTTAACGTTCAGAAGTCTTTTTCACGCTTTGTCAGGCTTGAAAAAGGCTTTGTCAAGCTTGAAAAAGGCTTTGTCAGGCTTGAAAAAGGCTTTCATTCAGGCATAGTTTTCTTTTAATCAGGTTCTTAGTAGCTTCTTTAATGTATCAGCCCTTGGAGACGATGCCAAGCATAAGCTTGAGAAAACATTCCTAGTGAATGTCTGATTGTGTGTGTGTGTGTGTGTGTGTGTGTGTGTGTGTGTGTGTGTGTGTGTGTGTGTGTGTGTGTGTGTGTGTGTGTGTGTGTGTGTGTGTGTGTGTGTGTGTGTGTGTATGTATGTGTGTGTGTGTGTGTGTGTGTGTGTGTGTGTGTGTGTGTGTGTGTGTATTTAGGTATTTTGTGTGCACTGTCTTGTACGGACCATGTACGTTCATGTTTGTTCACGCTTGTGTGTGTGCGCGCTGTTGTGAGGGTCGGGTGTCCAGGATTTGTTTGTGTTTGTGGAGGTTGTTCTGCGTATACGTTTTGTGAATGTTCTTTCATGTACGTTGTTGTTTTTTTTTGTCTACCTTTGTTTATAAATTTATATTTGTATATTTCGTGTTATGTTTTCTCGGTACGTTATTTTTTCTTTTGTGTGGACCGTGCTATATATAGTACAAAGGGCTATGTGCACGTTTCTGTGAATGCTGTGTGCATGTCCTTCTGAATACGCTTTTGCATATATGTTCTTGCATGGAAGACTCCACAATAATCGCGTGAATGCAAATATATAAAAATACCACCTGAACGCTTTCATGTGCTTACACACATCTTCAGAGGATGTGTTCGTAAGCACATGAGCGCGCTCAGGTGTCTTTCCTATTTTTGCGGTGGTATTTTTATATTCTCTTGTATATACGTTATCTGTGAAAGACATGGGAATGCTTGTACCGAGAGTGCCTCCTCCACCCCCTTCCAGTTACCGTTTCCGCCTCGCTCCCTCTAGTCCGGTAAAGCCAAACGAGAATTACGACATTCCCGCTATGAGAAGCAATTGCAGCCAAAACCGAATATAGACCTAACGAACGAGCTTAAGTTCGGATAAAAAACGAATAACCGGATGAGTGGGCGGTGGACGCTGTCACTGGCCGCAGCTGCACCCCCGCACATTCAGATTGCTACAACGATATTAAAACTTCTGTTTATGGCATTGGAACTGAGCAACTCTGTCTAGCAACAGTGGCTGTTACAGAGAGGTTTGTGTGTTTTTGTGTGTTATACACACACACATACACACTCACACAAATACGATAAAGCTCGTGGAGGTGAGGCGGGGCCGGGAGCTGTGAATCAACCCCTGCAACTACAAATAGGTGAGTACACACACACACATACACACACACACACACATGCACACACACACACACACAGTGAAGAGGCGGGGCCAGGAGCTGAGTCTCGACCCCTGCAGCCACAATTAGGTGAGTACAATTAGGTGAGTACACACATACACACGCAATCTCTCAATCTTCCCTAGAATCCAACATTTCCAGCAAAAAAAAAAAGTTAGCTACATCAATCCTTCTAACTGATCCTTTACTCATTTTCCCCACATATACATACATCCAAATGCCCCAGCAACTACTCTCTCTATTTTTCTACATTCAGACTCCTCTACATGCTCTTAAAAAATATGCTAGACAACCTTCAGCATCAATAGAAATTTCTTAAATGGCGCTTAACTGGAAATTTCACGGTACTCAAATACAGGTTCGGTTTGTGTCATCCTGCCTGTTACTTACTGCAACAGCTTAAGGAGACATTGTATTTCACTGTTCTGTATTTTACGAAATTCTGAACTTGTGTGGTTCATCCGGGTCACCCAGCGCAAGGAGTAAGAGAGGAGTTTCCATCCGATAATCTTGGCTTGGTCTAAGAAAAAACAGATATCTGTATTCTTCACACGGGATCCATCAAATTTCAGGCCACAGGAAGTGTATGAATCCGGATCGTAGTTTGTAGAATCAATCACATATCAAGCCTCTAGAATTGTAGGGGCCCCCAACCCGACACAACATGAAGCATCATATGTGAGGCCGCAAGAAGTGTAGTAGGGCCCTTAACCTGACATAACAGGATCCATCACATATTGAGCGCCTCCTCGGCTTCTGAAAGTGTGTTCGAGTGTTTTCAAGCCTGACATCAGCCGTGACGCTTTAACCTACCTGGATAAAATACTTCCTCCTTCAACTGCCTTGGGATCATTACATCTTAATGTTTATACAAGTTCTTGCAATTCAGTAGTTGTCGATAGCACTCGCCCGTTGGCAACCCAGCTGCGTATTGTTCCTTTCATTCTCCTCGTTCATCTTTCCCCTTATTCTTTCTCTTTATCCACCTTTCCTTTCCTCCTTATTCAAATTTTAATTTCCCTCTTTCTCTCTTTAGTCACATTCCGATTCCTCACTCCTTATCAGTCTTCATTTTTTCTTTTTTTTTACGCTTCTCTCCTTCTCCCTTTCTTTATCCACTTTTGCATTTCTCTTCCTCTTTATCCACCTTTTTATTTCTTTTCCTCTTTATCCACCTTCCCATTTCCTCCCTCTCTTTAACTTCTTTTTTATTCACTTTCCTTCTTTCTTTACTTTCATTTATCGTTTTCATTTTCTTCTGTTTTCCTCTATTTCACTCCATACCTTTACTTCCTCTCTTTCTTTTACTTGTCCTTTCATTTTTCCCTCCCTCTTATCTCCTTCCTATTCACAATATTTTTGTCTCCCGCCTCTCCGCTATTTTTATCCTCCAACATTTTTCTTTGTCTCAATGTCTTTATCTTACCTTTTCTTCCAGCTCTTTATTCACTTCCATTATTCTTTTCCTTCCTTCTCTATAACCTTCTCCATCATTTTCCCTCTTTTATAACTGCTTCTCAATCAAATTATTTATAATCTTCCTATTCATTCTCCTCTTTTCCTGTCTCCCTCCTTATTTCTTCCTCTGATCTCTATATTTAACCTCTTCCTCATCATTATCCTTCTTCCTATCTGTTTCTTTTCCCCCTCTTGTACTGTTCCTGTGATGTTTCAGGTAAAATCATGTTCGCTGTAGCTTCCATTACAATCTTAACGTAAAACGAAACCACTACGCACACGAATATGAAGCGTTCGTACGGTATTTCTCAATGTGTGCTCTACGCACATTTCAGTATTTAATAAATCGTATTTCATTTGTGTGTCATTATTGTGCATCGTGAGTACAAACAGTACTTATGCTAGTAAACTGTTACATTATTTCTGTTTTCATACACAAATAGCACCTTGAATTTGCACACTGAGCCATAGCATCAACACCTTTATATTCGCCCCAAAACACAATCCAGTACGACCTACACAAACCCTCTACACTTGTCTGTACATCTACATGGTGCAAGGTCCTCCACCCACTACTCTTCTCCCCTACTGCAATACCCACATGTATACTTGACCCTACACTTGTAGGCAGGTGTCTACATACGTGTACATGAACCTACCCATGCTTCATTTGCATATACCGTCCGGCTACACCTACACACTGAGATACTCCTGTACTGACACATTTTCACACATCCTCTATACTTACACACCTGCAAGCTCACCTACGCTTAATGTACACTAGGTAATGCATACTGACCAATCCACCATAATACAGGCATTCCTCCACACACTCATTCATACACATGTATTAATCGTCACATCTCCCTACCACACCACCACCACAAATACACACCACACCACTGCACTTTCCCTATTTCCATCGTATGTTCCCATTATACCACGACACCACCCTACGCCATATACCTTGCAGAGCCACACACCTCACACTACCCCAAACTATACCACACTCCACCATACCATACCAATACACTACTACAAAACACCCACCCCACACAACCTCCTCACACCCCCTCACTCACCACTCACCACCACATACCACCAAACACCACCACATACCACCACACACCACCAGACAGGTAACATGAATATCTGCATCAGCCAAAACGTGAAATAGGACACTTAGCGAAGGTAGGGCGGAGGAAATAGGCTCGTTTGGTGGCGCCAGGGATGTGTGAAATGATTGGCCGCTTGTGCGTATAATAGCGACCAATGATGCGCGTATTACCCACCAGTGGAGGGTGATGGGGGTGAGGGAGGGGGATGATGGTGGAACATGTGGGTGAGGGGGTGTTCGGTGATGGGGTAGGATGTAGAGGTATGGTAGTAAGTGGGGGGGTCTCTGGAGATTAAGTAAGTTTATTTAGGTACAGGTACACATAAATATAGTTGCATGAATTTACGTGACTACAGTTATCATGCACAGTAATATATGCAAAATAACCGCAGTGGTAAACAGTGAAATTCCAAGCGCTTTTTTTTATGGCTTCTCACATTATTTCTAACATTTTCATGATTTCTCTCATTGATAATATGAGAAATCACGAAAGCGCTGGGAATTTCACTATTTTTTTCACTGTGGTTATTTTGCACATTGTGATATCACCTGTTGCATCATACAGCAACATGTGTGTAAATCACCTAGGTTGACCCGGAGAAGGTCAGACGAAGCTGCTTATCTCCATTGAGGTTCTTGTATGGGGGCTGGATGGAAGAATGGCGAGGGGGGTTTGCGGGGAATGGAGGTTGACATAGGTGCTGGAGGGTGATGGGTGAGAGAAGATGACTGGGAAAGGGGTAAAGGAAATTTGTAATGATGTATGAATGGGAGGTTAGCGAGCCTTTGACAGTGGTAGTCCATGGAAGAAGGGCAGAGGGGCTTGGATATATTTTATGTCTTGATTCAATTTTACGTCTTCGAACAATTTTACGTCTTCGAACAATTTTACGTCTTCGAACAATTTTACGTCTTCGAACAATTTTACGTCTTCGAACAATTTTACGTCTTCGAGCAATTTTACGTCTTCGAACAATTTTACGTCTTCGAACAATTTTACGTCTTCGAACAATTTTACGTCTTCGAGCAATTTTACGTCTTCGAACAATTTTACGTCTTGAATCAATTTTATGACGTCTTGGCCTACACACTGAAACTCGGTTTTAATGCAAATTTGATTATTAAATTTAATTTCCACTGTTCTTTTCATGCGTTAAAACTGGGTTGTTCCATTTTTTAAGAGCATAGTAATTTTGCAGGCTAAGAGCTGTTATGATCCCTCAGTCCATTTCAAAGCCCAGCCCTAAGGTATACCTTTACCCCCCGGGATGCGACCCACGACAGTCATGTGACACCCAGGTATTTACTGTTAGAGCAGCAGGTGTAAGGAAAAATGCCTGTCGTTTTCACCCGTGCCGGGGGTTGCACCATGGACACTTAGTATGTGAGTTGAGTGCGTTACCAGTCGAGCTAGCTTCTAGCTTGTGAGTAACAGCTGCTCCTTCCCAGCTGATACCGTGATTGGAATATTGCAAAACTTTCTTATATATACTTAACTGATCATTTTTCTTTTCATCCTAATTCCTAAATTCATCCTTGTCTCAACGCTGTAAACTCGCAGCAGTTGCTAGGTATCTTGTCACTGCTAGTATTTCCCTGGTGGCAGTTTACATGTAGTTAATGTTTTTTTGAGAAACATAGACTAATTTTGTTGGGATAGGAGAAAGTGAGACAGGTAATGTTTTCGCTGCTTTCTTCGACCCCAGGATGAAAGGAGTTGCAGGTTGTGTTGGTTCGTTTCTTCCCTTGTTTACCTGTGCCATCCGTAAAGTAATTCTTATTAGCTTTATCGAGCCCGAGTGAAGGAGCCAGTCTGGGTCTCCTGACTCTGAGAATTGTTCCCAGAGGGAGGGAGAGAGAGAGAAAGAGAGAGAGAGAGAGAGAGAGAGAGAGAGAGAGAGAGAGAGAGAGAGAGAGAGAGAGGAGAGAGAGGAGAGAGAGAGAGAGAGAGAGAGAGAGAGAGAGAGAGAGAGAGAGAAGAGAGAGAGAGAGAAGAGAGAGAGAGAGAGAGAGAGAGAGAGTGAGAGAGAGAGAGAGAGAGAGAGAGAGAGAGAGAGAGAGAGAGAGAGGAGAGAGAGGAGAGAGAGCCTGCTTATTAAGTATGAATGCTTTATGGTGAGACTATATGAGGACGAGCCGTGCCCAGTTGACGAGAATGAGCAATACAGAATGATTTGTCCTGTGATCCCTCCCTAGTACCGTGTGTGTGTGTGTGTGTGTGTGTGTGTGTGTGTGTGTGTGTGTGTGTGTGTGTGTGTGTGTGTGTGTGTGTGTGTGTGTGTGTGTGTGTGTGTGTGTGTGTGTTACTATGGTCACGTCTCCTTTAATGAAGTTTGCTGCGACTTTCTAGAGTCTTTACTCAGCTTCCGATCTTCCTTTCCTTTCCCCTTTTCTATAACCTTACACTAAATGGGATTGAATTCCAGAAGTCGCTTGTGTGATCACCTCTGCAGTTTGTCTAGGTTATGTTCTTTACCTGTCATGTTCGATTTTTGTTGTCACTATTAATTTCACATTTAAGCTCGTTTTTTGTACATGAAAGCAGAAAAAAATATGTGATGTTAAACGTGGAGAAGATTGGGGGAAATGATTGGGAAATATGGGGGGGTGATACCTAAAGGATGTTTTTTTTGGGATCAATCCCCCCCGGGGCCCCGGGTCCTAGACTAGCCACCCTGGGGGAAATTAAGGCCTGTTCAACCAGGGTTTTCTGAGGGCCCACATGCAATCCAGCGCACTAACGACGGGCCGGGACTAAATCACGAACTGTTTTAGACAAAGGGCTGTCAAGTTCCCTTTTGAAAAAGCCAGAGGTTTCTTTTTTAAAATTTTTCCTATGCAGGGAAAGGGAAAAGGGGGCGTTAAAAGGGGTTTAGGGATTTTTTTCACGGATACTTTTTTTTTAAATGGAGGTTTTTTTCCCCCGTTGCCAATTTCTTGTTTTGTGGGGGAAGTTATGACGTGTTAATTTTGGAAACCAGTAAAAGTGAGGAAAAAATTTAAAAAAAAAAAACAGGTAGAAAAAGGGGAAAATTTTTTTATGGAGTGGAAAAACCAAGGGAAAATCAAGATGAAAGGGGGATGGGGAGGGGGGGGGTCATGGAGGAGAGTGGAGAATTTGGGAAAAAGAGTAGAGGAAGGGGGCTGACGAGGATTGGGGGGGGAGGGGGGGGGGGCAAAAAGAGGGGGCATATTGAAAAATTTAGAAGTAGATGGGGAGGTGGGGGACGAGGATAGGAGGCGTGGCGAAGAGGGAACGGGGGAATTTAAGAGAGAGTAGCTGCAGATGTAGAGAAAGGAGGAGCGGAAAAGATGAACCGGGAGGAGTAGAAGAGAAACGGGGAAGACGGGGTTCTTGATGTCAGGTTCACGGCTGGCTTAAAAACCCACCCGTGAACCCCGGGAAATAATCTCCCCCTTAAAAAAGTAAATAAAAGCACTCTGCACGAATTTAAAGGCGGTTTTTAATAAAGAAGCTGTCTATTATGCCCGGGGTGGAAATGGAACTGGAAAGGGAAAAACAAGAGAGGTTAAGTGAGCGTAAAATGCATTTTGGGAGCGGGTTTGGGGAGGGGGGAAGGGAAGATGATTAGTAAAGAAAGTGTGAGGGGGGAATTTGTGAAAAGAATAACCATACAAAAAAGGGGGGGGAAACAAAAATTTTTAAAAGGGATTTACGGTAAGGGGAATAGTAGTGAGGTTTTGGAACACAAATTAAATGGGATAAAAAAAACTGAGAGTATTTTTAAGGGAAGGGCCCGGACAGTAGGGGAGTAACGGTGGAATTGAAAAAAAAGGAATAGGGGGCGGGATTGGGGTTTGCAGATTTAAAATTTTTGGGGAATAAAATTTTTTTTTACGTGGGAAAGGCCGGGGGGAAAAAAAAAGGGAAAAAGGAAAAAAAAAAAATCCGATTTAAGAGCGATAAAGGAATGGTAATTTGGGGTAAAAATGGAATAACGGGAAGAAAAACTCACGGGGATCGACTAAAACTGGTTCAAAAGCTTCCCTTATCAGATTTTTTTTTCCTCTTAAAAAAGAGTTCTATGAGTTCATGACTGATCACGAATGAAAACGTCGTGAGTACGTGTTTAATCACGATTGAGGATCTGTAAATTTCGTGCAGATCACGAAATGAGAGTTCTAGGGAGTCGGGATTGATCTTGAATGAAAAGTTTTTACGAGTAGGGGGATTGATCACAAATGAGAGATCTGTGAGTACGTCCCTTATTTTTGGGGTGTGAGGTCGGAAAATACGTGTTTGGTTTTGAGCGCGAGGCCTATGAGAGCGGGGATTGGTTTTGTAACTTGCACTTGTTTGGCTGCGTAATATGGGGCCTGGTGCCCCTTATTTGGATTTAAAAAAAAAGCAATACCCCTGTCTAGTTATTTCTTCCTCGTATTTTAAAGGGGACCAAACGATTTATGGAACCCGGGCCCTTGTCTTGTTTTTTTAAATTTCTTCTTTTTTCTTTGATGTTATCTTATTTTTTAAATTATTATTAGTAGTATAGTGTAGTAGTGAGATAATAGTGGGAGTAAGAGTAATATTTGGGAATAGCAAAGTAGTAGTAGTAGAAAAAAAGTAATAGAAATTTAATAGTAGTAATAGTTAAAATTTAATATTTAATGTTGTAGTATTAGTAATAAAGCAAAATTTTAAAATAGTATTTGGGGTGGGAATAAAAAGAAATTTAATAAAAAACAGTAGAAAGGTGGTTGGGTAGCGTAGTAGTAGTGCAATAGTAGTAGCCTTAGTAGTATTAAATTAGTAGTAGCAGTTTTCCCAGACGATTTACGTTTTTGGGGAATACAAAATTTTGGTTTGTTTTTCCCATGCTACTATGGTATGCATGAATGCCCAGGGGAAAATGAAGAATATGTTGTTTTTTTGGAGTATACAACCCAAGGTCCCGGTTTTTCCCCGGGAATTCAGGCATCAAAGGTTCGTGATTTTTCCCAAGGGCATTGTTTACAACGGTTTGCATGTGGAAGGGGGTGTTCACCAGTTCTGCTGCTATCGGTTCTGTGCCCCAGTTATGTATAAAGGGTTTAAGGGTTTTGTAAATAACTGCTACTTAGAAAGCTGGAGGGTGCGGAGGACAGGGAGGGTTAGGGGGGGAACATGATAACGACATACAAAAATCGGGCCAAGAAATTGACAAAAGTGGACGGGGAGGGGATGTTCCAGAGATAGAAACAAAAAAAATTTGGAATTAAAGGGGGGACTCAGATGGGGTAAAAGGGATTTTAAATTAAGTATTATTTCTTCATTCATGGGAGTTCCCCGGGAAAAGGGAAATTTAGTCGGGGACAGTGCCCGAGTGGGGGGCGGGAAAACCACACAAAATTTTTAAAGGGACGAAGTTTGTTTAAAAGGTCATGGGCGGGGGAAAGAGACGACCTAGTAGCAACTAGTAAAGAGGGGGGGCCCAGCGGGGTATGAATCGCCCCTTTGAAAAAAAAAAAATAGATAAAGTAAAAAATAGGTAAAGTACACAGACCACAAACACATATGATATGAAAACGGAAACATATAAAATATGAGGGAAATAAAACAAGGTAGACAGGGGACAGGATGTTCCAGAGATGGGCCCCGAGCAAAAAGGGGTCACATTTGGGAAAAATTTCAAAGGTTTTAGAGGGAATCCAGGGTTTGTTAGTCACGAGTTTTTCAGGAATTTAAAAAAATGGTCTGTAGTGATGTAGTGGGGAGGATCTATACTTACCCTTTAAGAAGAGGTATGAAAAAGCCGGGAAGGGAAGAGTGCCCTAGTAGGGGCCCAAGCAAAAGGAGGAGGGGGCCGGGAGCTGTGACTGACCCCTGCAGCCACAACTAGGGGTTTTACAATATTTGGTACAGGACACACGCTCCAGCTTGGAATCCTCACTTGGTCAAGCACGTCGGGAAAATTAGAAAAAAGGTGCAAAGATTTGACACGGGGACTGTCCTGGAGCAAAGGGGGCCCTTTACCTACGACCCCTGGAGGACAGGAGGGAAAAGGGGGGATTGGGTAAAAAACATTAAAATACTGAAAGGATTCGCAAAGTGGACAGAGACAAGATAAATTTCCGATATTTGGGGCCGGGGAACATGGGGTTCAATTGGGGAAATTGAAGATCAGGGTGGGCCCCCCATGGATGTTTGGGGAAAATATCTTCCGTATAGAGTTGTCAGGAAATGGAAAAAGTCTGGAAAATGAAAGGGAAAGAAAAACAGGGGCCCAAAAAAAGCTTTAAGAAGAGGAATTTTTAAAGCTTTGTGGAGGGGGGGGGTCGACCTAAATGGCGACAGGAAGAGGGGGGGCCAAAGGGGCTATGATCGATCCCCGCAACCACACTTAGGTGGTACACACACACACACACACACACACACCCCACACACCCCCACAAAACGTTAAACCCCACCCCAAAACCACAACATACACACAACACACACCCCCACGAAAAACACCGCACCCCACACACAAAAAACTTTCACCACACACCCCACACCACAACACCACACAACCACCACCACACACACAACACACACATACCACACAAACCAAAACCACACACACACACACAACCCCACCACACACACACACCCCCACACACACACACACAAACACACAACAAAAACACGGGGGGCCCGGAGCTGGGACTCGACCCGCAAAATTTGGTGGTACCACACCCCCACCAAACCCCCACACAAACCCATACACACCCCACACACCCCCAAAACCCCCCCCACACCCACCACCACACCCACACCACACACCACCCACCCACCCACCCCCACCCCCACCAAAACCCCCCCCCCCCCCACAAAACCCCCCCCAACCACCCCCACACCCCCCAACAACACACACACCACCCACCACAACACACACCACACCCACACACACACACACACACCACCACACCCCCCACCACAGGTGGTAGTAAAACCCAAAAACCTTTTTATAAACCGGGGTTTCGTTATTTTTTCTAATTTTTAATCCAAATATTTCCAACTAACTTTTATTAAAACCCCTTTGCAAATTTAAAATTTACCTTTAAATTTTTTCTTTAATATTTTTAAAATAGGGTTTTTTAATTTTTTTTTAAAGGGATTGGGGAGGGGGTTTTTGTTAAGAATTTTTAGGGAGGGGGTTTTTTAAATTTTTTGAATTTTTGGGAATATGGGGAGGGGAAGGGTGTGTTGGGGAATAGGGTAGTGAATTTTTTGAAATTTTTAGGGAATATTTTGGGGGGTGGGGGGAGGGGGTTTTTGGGGTAGTTTAAATTGTAGTGTTGGGAAGGGAGTTGGGGATTTTTAACTTGGTGAGGAAGGTATGGGGGGAATGGTTAAGGAAAATGAGTTTGGGGGGGTAAATTGGGGTTATTTAGGGGGGGTATTGTTGAAAAATAGGGGGAGGGGGAAGGGAGTGTTTTGGGGAATAGTTTAGGGGTTAAAAGGATGGGGTTTAAGGGGGGGGTTTTGGGGGAAAGGTTTGTTAAAGGGAATTTAAAGGGAAAAGGATTTTTGAGGTTGGCTTTTTTGAAATAGTTGGGGAGGGGGTAATTTTTGAAGGGGAAAGGGATTGGGGGGGAGGTTTGGGGGTAGTGGGGAGGGGGGGTTGTGTTTAGGGGAAGTGGTTAGGAAAGGGTTAAGGGGTTGGTTAGGATAGGTGAAAAAAATGGTTGGTTGGGGGGGAAGGTTTGTGTTGAAGGAATAGTGGTGAGGGGGGGTTTGTGTTGAGGAAAGGGTGGGGTAGGGGGGTATGTTGAAAGGGAAAAGGAGTTTGGGGGGAAGGGGATTTTTGAGGAAGGTAGGGTGAGGGGGGTGTGTTTAAGGAAATGTGGGAGGGAAAGGGGGGGTGTTGGAAAGGGAAAGGTTTGTGGTTTAGGGGGGTAAATGTTTAGGGAAAATAGTGGTTTAGGGAGGGTAGTGTTGAAAGGGGGGGTTTGGGGAGCGGGGGGTAGGTTGAGGAAGGTAGTGGTGAGGGGGTATGTTGAAGGAAAAGGGAGTGGTGAAGGGGGGGAGTGTTTAGGAAAAGGGTTTTGAGGGAGGGTAGTGTTGAGGAAAGGGAGTGGGGGGAAAGGGGAGTGTTGAAAGGGGTAGTGGGTTTAGGGAGGGTAGTGTTGAGGGGGGGTAGGGGGTGAGGGGAGGGTAGTTTGAAGGAAAGGGAGTGGTGGGGAGGGGAGTGTTGAAAGGAAAGGGAGTTGGGGGGGGGGTAGTGTTGAAAGGGAAAGGGGTGGGAGGGGGGGGTTGTGTTGAGGGAAAGGTTAATGGTTTAGGGGGGTAGGTTGGGAAAAAATGGTGAGGGGGGGTAAATGTTAGGAAGGTTTGTGGGAAGGGGGGGTAGGTTAAGGAAGGTTTGTGGTGGAGAGGGTATTTGGGGAAAGGGAGTGGTGAGGGAGGGTGTGTTGAAAGGGAAAGGGATTTGGGGAGGGGGGTAAGGTTGAGGGAAGGTTTGTGGTGGGGGGAGGGTATTTTTGGGGGAAAGGGAATGGTGAGGGGGGTGTGTTTGGGGAAAGGTTTGTGGGTGAGGGGAGGGTATTTTGAAGGTAGGGTGAGGAGGGTAGTGTTGAAGGGGGGTAGTGGTGGGGGGAGGGTTTGGGTTGAAGGGAAAGGTTTTTTGGGATGGAAAGGGGGTTTGTGTTGAGGAAAAGGGGGGTGAGGGGGGGTAGTGTTGGGGAAGGTTGTGGGTGAGGGAGGGGGAGTGCTGAGGAAGGTCGTTTTGAGGGGGGGTAGTGTTTAGGAAGGTAGTGGTGAGGGGGGTTTGTGTTTTAAAAAAGGTAAATGGTGAGGGGGGTAAATGTTGAGGGAAAGGGGTTTTGAGGGGGGTGTGTTGAAGGGAAAGGTTTGTGGTGAGGGAGGGGGGTGTTTAGGAAGGTAGTTTGGGGAGGGTATTTTTGAGGAAGGTGGGGGTGAAAGGGGGGGATTTTTGAAAAAGGTAGGGGGTGGGGGAAAGGGGGTGTTGGGAAGGTAGTGGGGGTGAGGGGGGTTTGTGTTAGGGAAAGGGAGGGGGGGGAGGGGGGGTTGGTTGGGAAAGGGAGTGGGAGGGGGAAAATTTGTGTTGAAAGGGAAAGGGAGTGGTGAGAGAGAATTTTTTTGGGGGAAAAGAAAATGGTGGGAAGGGTTTTGGTTTAAGGAAAAGGTTTTGTGGTGAGGGGGTAGTGTTGGGGAAGGGAGTGGTGAGGGGGGGGTGGTTGAAGGGGGTTTTGGTGGGAAAGGGAGTGTTGAGGAAGGAGTGGTGAGGGACTAGTGTTGGAAATAGTGGTGAGGGAGGTAGTGTTGAAAGGGAAAGGAATTGGGGAGGGAGGGTAGTGTTGAGGAAGGAGTGGTGAGGGAGGGTGTTTGAAGGAAAGGTTTGTGGTGGGCGAGGGTAAATGTTGAGGGGGAAAGGTTTGTTTTGGGGGAGGGGAGTGTTGAGGGGAAAAATGTTTGGGGAGGGAGGGGTTATTTTTGAAAGGAAAGGGAGTGGTGGGGAGGGGGAAATGTTGAGGAAGGTATTTGGGGAGGAGGGTTGTTTGAAGGGAAGGGAGTGGTGAAGGGGGGGTAAATGTTGAAGGGAAAGGGGGTGAGGGAGGGGAGTGTTTTTAGGGAAAGGGAGTGGTGAGGGAGGGTAGTGTTGAAAGGAAAGGGGTTTGGGGAGGGAGGGTAGTGTTTGGGGGAAAAAAGTGGTGGGGGGGAGTGTTGAAAGGAAAGGTAGTGGTGCAGAGGGTGTTTGGAAAGGGAAAGGGAGTTGGGGAGGGAGGGGAGTGTTGGGGAAGGTAGTGGTGAGGGAGGGGTTTTGTTGAGGAAGGTAATGGTGAGGGAGGGTAGTGTTTAAGGGAAAGGGAGTGGTGGGGGGGGTTGGGGTTGGAAAGGAAGTGGGGGGAAGGGGGGTTTAGGGGAGGGGGGGAGGGTAGTGTTGAAAGGAAGGAAGGGGGTGAAGGGGGGGTAGTGTTGAGGAAAGGGAGTGGGTTTAGGGGGGGGTTTGTGTTTTAGGGAAAGGGAGTGGTAGGGGGGGTGTGTTGAAAAGAAGGTAGTGGTTTAGGGAGGGTTGTGTTGAAGGGAAAGGGAGTGGGTGGGGGGGGGTAGTGTTGGGGGAAAAATTTGTGGTGAAGGGGGGGTAGTGTTGAGGGAAAAAGGGAGTGGTGAAAGGGGGGGAGTGTTGAGGAAGGGGAATTTGGGGAGGGGGGGTGTGTTTAGGAAAGGGGTGGGTTTAGGGGGTAGTCTTGAAGGGAAAGGGATGGTGAGGGAGGGTAGTGTTGGGGGAAGGTAGTTGGGGAGGGAGGGTAGTGTTGAGGAAGGTAGTGGTGAGGGGGGGTTGTGTTGGGAAAGGGAGTGGTGAGGGAGGGTAGTGTTGGGAAAGGGAGTTTGGGGGGGGAGGGTAGTTTGAAAGGGGGTAGTGGTGAGGGAGGGTTTATTTGGGGTTTTAAAGGGAAAGGGATGGTGAGGGAGGGGGTGTTGAGGGAAAGGGAGTTGTGAGGGAGGGGGAGTGTTGAGGGGGAAAATTTTGGGTTTAGGGAAAGGGGGTGTTGGGGAAAGGGAGTTTGGTTTAGGGAGGGTAGTGTTAGGAAGGTTTGTGGTGAGGGAGGGTAGTTGGTTTAAAGGGAAAGGGATGGGAGGAGGGTAGTTGGGTTTAGGAAAGGTTTTGGTGAGGGGGGTTGTGTTGAGGGGAAAGGGAGTGGGGGGGAGGGTAAATGCTGAGGAAGGTATGGTGAGGGGAGGGTTAAAATGTTGGGGGGGAAAGGAGGGGGGTGAAAGGGAGGGTAGTGGTTTAGGAAAAGGGGGGGGGGTGAGGGAGGGTTAGTGTTGAGGAAGGTATGGTGAGGGAGGGTAGTGGTTGGGGGAAGGGAGTGGTGAGGGGGTATTTTGAAGGAAAAGGGAGTGGTGAGGGGGGTAGTTGTTTAAAGGGAAAGGGAATGGTGGGGGGGGTAGTTTGAGGGAAAGGGAGTGGTGAGGGGGGGGGTTGTGTTGAAGGGGGGTAGTGGTGAGGGAGGGTAGGGGGTTGAGGGAAAGGGAGTGGTGAGGGGGGGGGTAGTGTTTAGGAAGGGAGTGGTGGGAGGGGTTTTGTTGAGGAAAAGGTTTTTTTGGGGAGGGGGGGAATTTTGAAGAAAAGGTTTGTGGTGAGGGAGGGGGTTTGTTGAAAGGAAAGGTTTGTGGTGAGGGAGGGGAGTGTTGGGGAAAGGGAGTTGGGGGAGGGGGGGTAGTGTTGAGGAAGGTAGTGGTGAGGGAGGGTTAGTGTTGAGGGGGGGGAGTGGTGAGGGAGGGGAGTGCTGAGGAAAGGGGTGGGGAGGGGGGGTAGTGTTGAGGAAAAGGGAGTGGTGAGGGGGGGTGTGTTGAAGGGAAAGGGAGTGGGGGGGGAGGGGGAGTTTTTGAAAAAAAAGGGAGTGGTGAGGGGGGTAGTGTTGAGGAAGTTTGTGGTGAGGGAGGGTGGTTGAAGGGAAAATAGTGGGGGGGGGGTTTTGTGTTGGGAAGGTAGTGGTGGGGAGGGGAGTGTTTAGGAAGGTAGTGGTTGGGGGGAGGGTAGTGGTTGGGAAGGGAGTGGTGAGGGGGGGTTTGTGTTGGGAAGGTGTGGTGAGGGAGGGGGAGTGTTGAAAAAGGTGTGGTTTAGGGAGGGTTTTGTTGAAGGGAAAGGGGTGGTGAAGGGGGGGTAGTGTTGAGGAAGGTAGTGGGGAAGGGGGGTTTGTGTTTAAGAAAGGTTTGTGGTGAGGGAGGGTAGTGTTGAGGAAAAGGGAGTGGTGAGGGAGGGTAGTGTTGGGGGAAGGTAGTGGGGGAGGGAGGGGTTGGTTGAAAGGGAAAGGGAGTGGTGAGGGGGGAGGTTTTTTTTTGGGAAAAAGGGGTGGTGAGGGAGGGTAGTGTTGGGAAGGTAGTGGTGAAGGGGGGTAGTGTTAGGAAGGTAGTGGTGAGGGAGGGTTTGTGTTTTAAAAAAGGGGGTGGTGAGGGAGGGTTTTTGGGGTTGGGGGAAGGTAGTGGTGAAAGGGGGGGTAGTGTTGAAGGGGAAAGGGGTGGTTTAGGGAGGGTAGTGTTGAGGAAGGTAGTGGTGAGGGAGGGTAGTTTTTGAGGAAGGGGAAAAGGTGAGGGAGGGGGGGGGGTTTTAAGGGAAAAGGGAGTGGTGAGGGAGGGTAGTGTTTAGGAAAAGGGAGTGGTGAGGGGGGTAGTGTTGAGGAAGGTTTTGGTGAGGGGGGTAGTGTTGTGGAGGGGAGGGGTTTTGGGGGGGGGAGTGTTGGGAAGGTTTGTGGGGAGGGAGGGGAGTGTTGAGGGGAAAGGGAGTGGTGAGGGAGGGTTAGTGTTGAGGAAGGTAGTGGTGGGGGGGAGTGTTGAAAGGAAAAGGGGAGGTGAGGGAGGGTTTGTTTTTAAAGGGAAAGGGAGTGGTGAAGGGGGGGTAGTGTTTAGGAAGGTTTGTTGGGGAGGGAGGGTAGTTTGAAAGGAAAAGGGATGGTGAGGGGAGGGGAGGTTGGGAAGGTAGTGGTTGGGGGGAGGGTGTGTTGAGGAAGGTAGTGGTGAGGGAGGGTAGTGTTGAAAGGAAATTTGTGGTGAGGGAGGGGGTGTTGAGGAAGGGAGTGGTGAGGGGAAAGGGTTTTTGTTTGAAAGGGAAAAAAGTGGTTTAAGGAGGGTAGTGTTGAGGAAGGTAGGGGAGGGGGGTTTGTTGAGGGAAGGGTTTTGGTGAGGGAGGGTTTTTGTTGAAGGGGAAAGGGAGTGGTGAGGGAGGGTAGTGTTGAAAGGAAAAGGGAGTGGTGAGGGAGGGTGTGTTGAAAGGAAAAGGGAGTGGTGAGGGAGGGTAGTTTTTGAAAGGAAGGTTTGGTTTAGGGGGGGGAGTGTTGGGGGGAAGGGAGTGGTGAGGGGGGGTAGTGTTGGGGGAAGGTAGGGGAAGGGGGGGAAAGGGTTTTTTGGTTTAGGAAGGGGAGTGTGAAGGGAAAGGGAGTGTTTAGGGATATTTGGGGGGGAGGGTAGTGGGGGAAGGAAGGTAGGGTGAGGGAGGGTTTGTGTTGAAAGGAAAATTTGTGGTGAGGGGGGGGTTTGGGTTGAAGGAAGTAATGGGAGGGAAAGGGGTGTTGGGAAGGAGTGGGGGTGAGGGAGGGTAAATGGGGAAGGAAGGTTTGTGGTTTAGGGAGGGTAGTGGTTTAAGGAAGGTTTGTGGGGAGGGAGGGAGTTTGGGAAAGGGGGGGGTGTGGTGGAAAAGTATTTGGGGAGGGAGGGTAGTGGTGAAAAGGGAAAAAAGTGGTGAGGGAGGGTAGTGTTTAAAGGGAAGGGAGTGGTGGGGAGGGAAGTGTTTTAAAGGGAAGGGGATTTGGGGAGGGAGGGGAAAATGTTTAGGAAGGTGTGGTGGGGGGAGGGAAAAGTTTTTTGGGAAAGGATTGGGGAGGGGGAAAGGAAAGGGGGGTTTGTGGGGAAAGGGGGGGTAGTGTTTGGGAAAAGGGATTTGGGAGGGAGGGTAGTGGTGAAGGAAGGGGTTTTGGGGGGGAGGGTTTTGTGTTTAAAGGGAAAATAAAGGGTGAGGGGGGCGGTTTAGGAAGGTTTTTGGTGAGGGGGGGAGTGTTTTTGGGAAAGGGAGTGGTGAGGGGGGGAAATGTTAGGAAGGTAGTGGGGAGGGGGAAATGTTTGGGAAGGGTTAGTGGTGAGGGAGGGAGTGTTTAAAGGGGGAATTTGGGGGGGGGTTTTTGGGGAGGGTAGTGGTTTAAAGGGAAAGGTTTTGTGGGGAGGGGAAAGGGGAGTGGTTTAAGGAAAGTTGTGGGGAGGGGGGGTAGTGGGTTTAAGGAAAATAATGGTGAGGGAAAGGGAGTGTTTTAAGGAAGGGGGGAAAAGGGGGAGGGAGGGAGTTTTGGGAGGTAGTGGTGAGGGAGGGTAGTGTTGGGGGGAGGTAAATGGTGGGGAGGGAGTGGTGGAAAGGAAATTTGTGGTGAAGGGGGGGTTTGTGTTTAAGGGGAAAGGGAGTGGGGAGGGGGGGAGGGGGGAATTTGGTGAGGGAAGGGGAGGGTTTAGGAAAGGGAGTGGTGAGGGAGGGTATTTTTGGAAAGGGGTAGTGGTGAGGGAGGGTTGGGTTGAAGGAAGGTAGTGGGGAGGGAAGGGGAGGTTTTTAGGAGGAGTGGGTGAGGGGGGTAGTGTTTGAGAAAAGGGAGTGGTGAGGGAGGGGGAAATGTTTTAAAGGAAAGGGAGTGGGGGAGGGAAGGGGTTGTGTTGGGGGAAAGGGGGGTTTAGGGGGGTTTGTGTTGGGGGAAGGGAGTGGTGAGGGAGGGTGTGTTGAAAGGGAAAGGGAGTTGGTTTAGGGGGGTGGTGAGGAAGGTAGTGGTTTTGGGGGGGGTAGTGTTGGGGGAAGGTTAGTGTGGTGAAGGGGGGGGAGGGGGGTTTTGGGGTGAAGGAAAGGGGTGGTGAGGGGGGTTGGGTTGAGGAGGGAGTGGTGAGGGAGGGTGGTTGGGGGAAGGTAGTGGGGGGGAGGGTAGTGTTGAAAAGGGAAAGGTTTTGGTGGGGAAGGGGGTGTTTTAAAGGAAAGGGAGGGTGAGGGGGGTAGGTTGAGGAAAGGGGAAGTGGGGAGGGAGGGTAGTGTTGAAAGGGAAAGGGTAGTGGGGAGGAGGGGGGTTTTGGGAGGTTTGTGGTGAGGGAGGGTTTGTGTTGAAGGAAGGTAGTGGTTTAGGAGGGTATTGGGTGAAGGGGAGGGTGGGGGTTTTTTGAAGGAAAGGGAAATGGTGGGGGGAGGGTAGTGTTGAAGGAATGTAAAATTTTTTTTAGGGAGGGTTAAATGGTTTAAGGGGGGGTTTGGGTTTAAGGGGGGGAGTGTTGAAAGGGAAGGGAGGGTTTTAGGGGGGGGGAGTGTTTAAGGAAAGGTTTGTTGGGGAGGGGGGTGTGTTGGGAAGGTAGGGAGGGGGGGTAGTGTTGAAAGGAAAGGGAGTGGTGAGGAGGGTAGGTTGAGGAAAAGGGGTGGAGAGGGAGGGGGTTTTAAGGAAGGTAGGGTGAGGGGGGTAGTGTTGGGGGAAGGATAGTGGTTTAAGGAGGGTAGTTTTTAGGAAGGTTTGTTTAAAGGGTAAAGGTTTGAAGGAATTTTCTTACCAATTTTTTTCTTCCCCCTTTGAGGGGGGGGTAGTGGTGGAAAAAGGTAGGGTTGAGGAAGGGGGTAGTGGTTTAAGGGAATTGGGGGAGTGGTGAGGGAGGGTAGTGTTTTAAGGGGGAAGGGGAGTTGGGGGGGAAGGTTTTGTTGAGGAAGGTTTGAGGTGAGGGAGGGGAGTGTTTTTAGGAAGGGGAGTGGTTTAGGTAGGGGAGTGTTGAGGGGAAAGGGAGTGTGAGGGGGGGGTAGTGGTTGGGGGAAAAAAGTGGTGAGGGAGGGTAGGTTTAAGGGGAGGGAAGGTATTTGGTTTAGGGAGGGGGGAGTGGTTTAAGGAAGGTAAGGGGGGGTGAGGGAAGGGTTGTGGGGTTGGGGGGGGGGTGGGAAAGGTTTGTGGTGAAAAGGGAGGGTTGGGGGGTGGGGAGGGGGGGGTAGGGGTTTTGGGGGGGGTAGGGTGAAAAAGGTTGTGGGGAGGGAGGGTAGGTTGAAAAGGAAAGGGAGTGGTGAGGGAGGGTAGGATTGGGGGAAGGTTTGTTTGGGGAGGGGGGGTAGGGGTTTAAAAAAGGTAGTGGGTGAAAGGGGGAAGGGGATTGGTTTTTGGGGAAGGGTAGGGTGAGGGGGGTAGTGTTGGGAAGGTAGTGGTGAGGGAGGGTAGTGTTTAAAGGAAAGGGAAATGTGAGGGGGGGGTAGTGGTGGGAAAGGAGTTGGGGGTGAGGGGGGGGGTATTTTTGAAGGAAGGGGGGAGGGGGGTTTAAGGAAAAGGGATTTTGGGGAGGGGTTTTTGGGGGGTTTAAGGGGAAAGGGGTTTGGTGGGGAAGGTTTTTTGAAAGGGAAGGGAGGGTGGGGAGGGTTTTGGTTGAGGAAGGTAGTGGTGGAAGGGTAGTGTTGGAAAGGTTGGGAGGGGGAGAGGGGTAGTGTTGAAGGGAAAGGGAGTGGTGGGGGGTGGGTTTTGTGTTGGAAAAAGGTAGTGGTGAGGGGGGGGGTAGTGTTGAAGGAAATTTTGGGGAGAGAGGGTTTGGTTGAGGAAAAGGGAAATGGTTTAGGAGGGGGATTTTTGAAGGGAAAAAGGGAGTGGTTTTGGGGGGTTTGTTTTGGGGGGAAGGTTTTGGGTGAGGGAGGGTTGTGTTGAGGAAAAAAGTGTTTTAGGGCGGGTAGTGGTTTAAGGTTGTTTGAGGGGGGTAAATTTGAAAGGAAGGGTTGTGGGTGGGGTGGGGTATGTTTGAGGAAGGGAAGGGGGTTTAGAGAGGGTAGTTTGAAGGAGGTGGGTGTGGGGGGGGTTAAATGGGTTTTGGGGGGGTTCCCCGGGGGGGAAGGGGAGTTTTTTAGGAAAGGTGCGGGGGGGGAGGTTGAGGAAAAAATTTGGGGGGTAGGTTTTAAGGAAGGTTTGGTAGAGAGGGTTTTGTGTTGGGGAATTTTAGAGATTTTGTTGAAAAACCCCCCAATAATTTAAATTTCTAAATTTTTTAAAAAATTAATTTTTTAAATTTTTAAAAATTTTAAAATTTTTTATTTTTATTAAATTTCCTTTAAAATTTTTTTTTAAAATTTCTTAATTATTTTTTATATAATATTATATTATTTAATTTTTTTAAAATTTTTCTACAAGTTTTTTAAATTTTTTTAAATATTAATATTTTTAAGGGAATTTTATTAATTTTTTAAAAATTTTTTCATTTTTTTTTAAAAATTTTTTAAATTTTCTTTTTAAAATTTCATTATTTTTTTGTTAAATTTTTAAAATTATCTTTATTTAATTTAATTTTAAATTTTTTTTTAATTAAATTTTTTAAAAAATCACTTTATATAATTTTTTTTTTATGGGGTTTTTTTAAATATTTTTTTTATAGGTTTTTTATTAAATATTAAAGGGGGGTTGGGGGGTTTTTTTTAAGATTTTTATTTAAATTATTAATTTTTAAGGGAAATTTTTTAAATTTTTTTTTAAATAATTTTTAAAATTTTTTTAAAATATTCCCCCTTTTCTTTTTTAAAAATCTTTTAATAGTTTTTTAAAATTTTTCCCCAATTTTATTATTTTTCTTTAAATTTAATATGTTAAAATTTTTAAATTTTTTTTTTAGAATTTTTTTTATTTTGGGGGTTTTAGGGGGGTAATCCTTTTATAATTTTTTTTTAACATTTTTTAAAAAGGGTTTTTAAGGGGATTTAAGGTTATTCTTATTTTAAAAAATTTTATATTATTTTAATTTTTAAAATTTTTTTAAGGGGATTTTTTTTAAAATTTTTTAATTTTTTTAAATTTTTTTTTAATATTTTTTTTGAAAATTTTTTTGAATTTTTTTTAAAATTTTTAATTAAGTTTTTGAAATTTTTAAATTTTACTTTTAAAATTTAAAGGGTTATAAAATTTTTTTATCCTATTTTTTATTTTTTTATCTTTTTAAAAATTTTTAAATTTTTTTTATTAATTTTTAGATTTATATTTTTAAATTTTTTTTTTATTTAATTTATTAATTTTTTGGGTTTGTATTAATTTTTAAAATATTTTCCTATTTAAATAATTTAAAAGAATACTTTTTAAACCATTTTTTTAAATTATTTTTTTAATTTAATTTTTAATTTTTTTTATTAAAATTATATTATTTTATTTTATTAATTTTATAAGGGGGGGATTTTAAATTTTATTTATATTTTTTAATTAAAAATTTTTTTATTTTTTAAAATTTTAAACTTTTATTTATTTATATTAAAATTTTAAGGGGGTTTTTTTTTAAATTTTAATATTTTGGGTTTCTTTTAAATTTTTGGGTATTAAAAAATTTTTGGAAAAAAATTTTTTATGGTTTTTTATTTTTAAATTTTTTTAATTGGGGGTTTTATTTAAATTTAAATTTTTTTTTTTATATAACTTTTAAGAATTTCTTTGGGGGGGTTTTAATTAGGGGTTTTTAATTTTTAAATTTTATTAAATTTTATTTTTTAATTTTTTTTTTTATTTCTTTTAATTTGAATTTCTTTAATTTTTTTTTTTTGGGGGAAATTTTTTGGGTTTTTTATAGAATTTTTTAATATTTATTTTTTAATTTTTGTTTATGGGGGTTATTTACTTTTGGATTTTTTCTTTTTAATTTTTATTTAGACTAACAGGTTATGGGAAAATTTTTTAAATTTTTTGAAGGGGCTTTTTTAATATTTTTTATATTAGGGGGGGTTTAATTTAAATTAACTTTTATGGGGACCCTTTTTTATTATTTTTAATTTTTTTAAAATATTTTAATTTTTAATATTTTTAAATATTTTTATTTAAAATATTTTATTTATAGTTTTAAGGGGTTTTTTTCCCCCCAAATTAATTTTTTTAACCCCTTTTTTTAATTTAAATTTTATTTTGAATTTTTTAAAATTTTTTTTAATTTTGGAACCTTTTTTTTTAAATTATTTTTAAATATTAATTTTTTTTAAATATTAAATTTTTTTTAAAGGGGGGTTTTTTAAATTTTTTTTTAAATATTTTAATTTTTAAGGGAAAGGGGCAAATAAAGAATTTTTAAGGGGGGTTTTATCAATTTTTTTTATTTTTTATATTTTTTTTTTCATTACCCAAAAGGGGGGTTTTTTTAAATTTTTTTAAATAATTTAACATTTATTTTTAATATTTTTTAAAAATTTTTTTAAATTTTTTTTTTTTTAAACCTTTTTTTAAAGGGGGGTAACCCATATTTTTTTTTTTATTTTTTAAAATAATTAAATTTTTTTTTTGGGGGGGGTTAATTTTTTTTTTTCTTTTTTTTAATGGGGGTTTTTAATAGGTTTTTTGTCCCCTTTTCATTTTTTTTTTGGGGGGGTTTTTTTTTTTTTTTGTTTTTTTTTTTTTTTTTTTTTTTTTTCATTTTTTTAATTTTTGGGGGAAAATTTTAATTAAAATTTTTCCATTTTTTTGGGGGGGGGAGGGGGGGGGTGGGGGGGGTGTGGCGGGGGGGGTGTGGGGGGGAAGGTGTGGGGGGGGTGGGGGGTGGGGGGGGGGTAGTGGGGGGGGGGGGTGTGGGGGGGGGGGGTGTGGGGGGAGGGGATGGTTGGGGGGAGGGGGGGGGGGGTTTGGTGGGGGGGTGGGGGGGGGGTGGGGGGGAGTGTGGGGGGGAAGGGGTGGTGGGGGGGTGGGGGGGGGGTGTGGGGGGAGGTTGGGTGGGGGGGTCGTGGGGGGGGGGGGTGTGGGGGGGGGGTGTGGGGGGGAGGGGGGTTTGGTTTGGGGGGGGGGGGAGAAGGGGGGGGGAGTGGGTTTGGGGTGGGGGTGTGGGGGAGGGGGGTGGGGGGAGGGGGGGTGTGGGGGGGGGGGGGAGTGGTGGGGAGGGAGGGGGGGGAGGGTTGGGGGGGGGGGTGGGGGGGGGGTGTTTGGGGGGGGGGGGGTAAGGGGGGGGGTGGGGGGGGTGGGGGGGGTTGTGGGGGGGTGGGGGGGGGGGGGAAGGGGTTTGGGGGGGGGGGTTTGGGGGGGGGGATGGGGAGTTGGGAGTGGGGGGGGGGGGTGTGGGGGGGGGTGGGGTGGGGGGGGAGGGGAGTGGGTTGGGGGGGTGGGGAGGGGGGGTTGGGGGGGGAGGGTGTTTGGGGAGGGAAATTTTTGTGGGGTTTGGGGGAGGGGAGGGGGGGTTGTGGAGGGGAGGGGTGGGGGGGGGGGGGTTGGGGGGGGTGGGGGTGGGGGGGTAGGGGGGTTTGGGGGGGGGTGGGGGTTGGGGGGGGTGGGGGGGGTGTGGGTGGGGGGTGGGGGGGGGGGGTTGGGGGGGGGGGGGTGGGGGTGGAGTGGGGGGGTGTGGGGGGGGGGGTGGGGGGGAGGGTGTGGGGGGGAAGGGGGTGGGGGGGGGGGGGGGGGGGTGGGGGGGGGGGGGGTGGGTTTTTTGGGGGTGGGGGGGGGGGTGGGGGGAGGGGGGTTGGGTTGGGGGTGGGGGGGTAGGGGGGGGTGGGGAGAGGGGAGGGTGGGGGGGAGGGGGGTAGGGGGGGAGGGGGGGGGGGAGGGGGGAGTGGGGGAGGGGGGGGTGTGGAGAGGGGGGGGTAGTGGGAGGGAGGGTAGTGGGGGGGGAGGGTTGTGGAGAGGGAGGGGTTTTGTGGGAGGGGGGGTAGTGGAGAGGGAGGGGTTTGGGGGGGGGGAGGGAGGGTAGTTTTGGGAAAAGGGGGGGGTTGGGGGAGAGGGAGGGAGGGAGAGGGGGGTAATGGGAGGGAGGGTAGTGGGAGGGGGAGGGTTTTTGGAGGGATTGTAGTGGGAGGGGGGAGTGGAGAGGGGGGGGTAGTGGGAGGAGGGAGGGGTGTTTGGGGGGGAGGGGGAGTGGAGAGGGAAAAAATTTTTTTGGGGGGGGTTGGGGTGGAAGGGGGTTTTGGGGGGGGGGGGAAAAGGGGTTTAAGGGGGGTTGGGGGGGGGGGGGGAGGGGGGTTTTGGGGGGGAAAAAATTAAAAAAGGGGGGAAAAAGGGGGGGGGGGGGTTTAAAAATTTTTTTGGGGGGGGGTTTTTTTGGGGGGGGGGGGGGGGGGGGAAAGGGGGGGGGGGAGGGGGTTTGGGGGGGGGGAAAAGGGGGGTTTTTTAAAAAAAAAAAAAAAAAAAAAAAAAAAAAAAAAAGGGGGGGGGGGGGGGAAAAAAAAAAAAAAAAAAAAAAAAAAAAAAAAATTTTAAAAAAAAAAAAAAAAAAAAAAAAAAAAAAAAAGGGGGGGGGGGGGGGGGGGGTTTTGGGGAAAAAAAAAAAAAAAAAAAAAAAAAAAAAAAAAAAAAAAAAAAAAATTAAAAAAAAAAAAAAAAAAAAAAAAAAAAAAAAAAAAAAAAAAAAAAGGGGGGGGGGGGGGGGGGGGTTTTTTTTTTGGGGGGGGGGGGGAAAAAGGGGGAAAAGGGGGGGGGGAAGGGTTTTGGGGGGGGGGGGGGGAGGGGTTTGGGGGGGGGGGGGGGGGGAGGGGGGGAAAGGGGGGGGGGGGGGGGGGGGGGGGGGGGAGGGAAAGGGGGGGGGGGGGGGGGGGGAAAAGGGGGGGGGGTTTTAAAAAGGGGGGGGGGGGGGGGGGAAAAAAGGGGGGGGGGGGAGGGTTGGGGGGGGGGGTTGGGGGGGGGGGGGGGGGGGGGGGGGGGGTTAGGGGGTTTTGGGGGGGGGGGAGGGAAGGGGGGGGGGGGGAGGGGGTTTTGGGGGGGGGGGGGGGGGGGGGGGGGGGGGGGGGGGGGGAGGGGGGGGGAAAAGGGGGTTTGGGGGGAAAGGGGGTTTGGGGGGGGGGGGGGGGGGAAAAGGGGGGGGGGGGGGGGGAAAGGGGGGGGGGAGGGGGGGGGGGGGGGGGGGGGGGGGGGGGAAAGGGGGGGGAATTTAAAAAAATTGGGGGGGGAAATTTTTTGGGGGGGGAAAAAAAAGGGGGGGAAAGGGGGGTTTTTTGGAAGAAAAAGGGGGGAGGGGTTTTGGGGGAAAAAAGGGGGAGGGTTTGGGGGGGTTTTGGGGGGGGGGGAAAAAAAAGGGGGAAAAGGGTTTTGGGGGGTTTGGGGGGGGGGGGGGGGGGAAGGGGGGGGGGGGAAAGGGGGGGTTTTTTTAAAAAATTTTGGGGGGAAAAAAAAAAAAAAAAAAAGGGGGGGGAAAAAACCCAAAAAAAAAAAAAAAAGGGGGGGAAAAAAAAAAAAAAAAAAAAAAAAAAAAAAAAAAAAAAAAAAAAAAAAAAAAAAAAAAAAAAAAAAAAAAAAAAAAAAAAAAAAAAAGGGGGGGGGGGGGGGGGGGTTTTTTTTTTTTGGGGGGGGGGGGGGGGGGGGGGGTCAACAATAACAATAACATGAAAAGAAAGAGGAGAAGGAAGAAGAAGAGAATGAAGAGACATAATAATAATAAAACTATCATTAACAATAAATAAATATAAACCTGTAAAATATAATTTTAAATTACGATGTGGTTACAGAAGCTAGGTCACTGGCGCCTCTCTAAAGCATTAGATCTTATCGAAGTGAGAATCAAACACGAAATGAGTTACTCGATCGCTTTTATAATTCTAGCAGAGTGAAATGCGTACCTACACCAGGTGAATTTCAGGTCTCAATAACGTTGGCAGAAAGCACTGAATATTTCAGGCGGGGGGAAGCGGACGTGTTGGGTCGAACAGGCGGATCGTGTCCACTAGTTCGACGTCCCCATCATTTTTATTGTGCTTCCGTCCCTCCTGGTCAGCATGGAGAGCTGGAAAGAGTGGAGTGTATGTATCGTGAGGTGTAATGTTATAGAGGAGCGTGTGTGTGTGTGTGTGTGTGTGTGTGTGTGTGTGTGTGTGTGTGTGTGTGTGTACTCATCTATTTGTATTCACCTATTTGTGGTTGCAGGGGTCGAATCATAGCTCCTGATCTCGTCTTTTCTCTGATTGCTACTAGGTCCTCTCTCTCCCTGCTCCAGGAGCTTTATCAAACCTCGTCTGAAAACTGTTTATGATTCCCTCCTCCACTATGACACTTTCTAGGCAACTCTACTGTCTGACAACTCTGTGACTGAAGAAATACTTCCTAACATCCTTTTGACTCATCTGAGTCTTCAACTTCCAATTGTGACCCCTTGTTTCTGAGTCCCATCTCTGAAACATCTTGTCTATTCCGCGCAGTATTTTATATGTCGTTATCATGTCTCTCCTGACCCTCCTCTCCTACAGTGTCCTCAAGCCAATTTCCCTTAACCTTTCTTCTTAGGACATCCCCTTAGGTTTGGGACTAGTCTTGTTGCAAACCTTTGCATTTTCTCTAATTTCTTGACTTACTTGACAAGGTGTGGATTCCAAACTGGTGCTTCATACTCCAGTATGGGCCTGACGTATGTGGTGTACAGAGCCTTGAACGATGCCTTACAGAGGTATCGGAACGCTATCCTTAGGTTTGCCAGACGCCCGTATGCTGCAGCAGTTATCTGATTGATGTGCGCCTCAGGAGATTTGTTCGGTATTATACTCATCCCAAGATCTTTTTCCTTGAGTGAGGTTTGCAGTCTTTGGCCACCTAGACTATACTCTGTCTGCGGTCTTCTTTGCCCTTCCCCGATCTTCATGACTTTGCATTTGGCAGGGTTAAATTCAAGGAGCCAGTTGCTGGACCAGGCTTGTAGCCTGTCAAGGTCTCTTTGTAGTCCTGCCTGATCCTCGACCGATTTGATTCTCCTCTAACTTCACATCATCTGCAAACAAGGATACTTCTGAGTCTATACCTTGCGTTATGTCATTCACATATACCAAAAACAGCACAGGTCCTAGGACTGACCCCTGTGGAACCCCGCTTGTCACAGGCGCCCACTCTGACACCTCGTCACGTACCATGACTCGTTTTTGCCTCCCTATCAGATATCTCTGATCCATTGCAGTGCCTTTTCTATTATGTGGGCTTGATCCTCTATCTTTTGCATTAACCTCTTGTGAGGAACTGTGTCGAAGGCCTTGCAGTCCAAGAAAATGCAGTCTATCCACCCCTCTTTCTCCTGTCTTACTTCTGTCACCTTGAACATCAAAATGGTATACAATACCGACAAGTTGTTAGGTAAGACACATATGCAACAGTTAGACAACTTTATTCCGAAACGTTTCGCCTACACAGTAGGCTTCTTCAGTCGAATACAGAAAGTAGGCAGGAACAGTAGAGATGTGAAGACGATGTAATCAGTCCATCACCCTTGTAGTCGTAGAATTTGAGGTTGTCAGTCCCTCGGCCTGGAGAAGTTCAGTTCCATAGTCAGGAACTATCTGAAGATCAAGCGACAGTGCGGAGACTTAAATACTGTCGGAAGGAGAGGTGCAGAGTAGTAGTAGTAGTAGTAGTAGTAGTAGTAGTAGTAGTAGTAGTAGTAGTAGTAGTAGTAGTAGTAGTGAGAATGTAGCCACTGAGAGGTCATGTCCCTCTCAGATCCAACACTTCTCACTTGAAAAGCTTGTCCAAGGTGTTTTCTGTACCAAGACATAGACACTGCAACACATGGCATCTTGGTACAGAAAACACCTTGGACAAGCTTTTCAAGTGAGAAGTGTTGGATCTGAGAGGGACATGACCTCTCAGTGGCTACATTCTCACTACTACTACTACTACTACTACTACTACTACTACTACTACTACTACTACTACTACTACTACTACTACTACTCTGCACCTCTCCTTCCGACAGTATTTAAGTCTCCGCACTGTCGCTTGATCATCAGATAGTTCCTGACTATGGAACTGAACTTCTCCAGGCCGAGGGACTGACAACCTCAAATTCTACGACTACAAGGGTGATGGACTGATTACATCGTCTTCACATCTCTACTGTTCCTGCCTACTTTCTGTATTCGACTGAAGAAGCCTACTGTGTAGGCGAAACGTTTGTTTGTTTTTTCCCGTCCTATTCCTGCTACTCTCTCCACTTGTAGCTCAACTATGTAATCAAAGCACAGAACCACGTGATTACTAGCTCCAAGGGGTTTTTCATATTTGATATCCTCGATGTCTGAACTACTCAAGGTGAATACAAGGTCCAGTTTTGATGGATCATCTTCCCCTCTCTCTCTGGTAGTGTCTCTAACATGTTTATGCATGAGGTTTTCCAGTACCACATCCATCATCTTGGCTCTCCATGTTTCGGGACCTCTATGGGGCTCCAGGTTTTCCCAGTCATTCTCGTTATGATTGAAATCACCCATAACTAGTAACTTTGCTCCCCCCATGTGAGCTCTTCTGGCCACCTTTGCTAGTGTGTCAACAATTGCTCTGTTGCTCTCGTCGTATTCTTCTCTTGGCCTCCTGCAGTTCTGTGGCGGGTTGTACATTACTGCAATTACCACCTTATGGACGTGAGACTGAATTGTTCCTACTAAGAAGTCCCTTTCGCACACACCATCCATTCCTTCCATTTTCTCAAATTCCCACCGGTTTTTAATGAGCAGTGCAACTCCTCCCCCTCTCCTCCCTCTATCTTTCCTGAGGATTTGATATCTGTGTGTGTGTGTGTGTGTGTGTGTGTGTGTGTGTGTGTGTGTGTGTGTGTGTGTGTGTGTGTGTGTGTGTGTGTGTGTGTGTGTGTGTGTGTGTGTGTGTGTGTGTGTGTGTGTGTGTGTGTGTTTATGTGTATGTATGTGTGTACTCCTAATTTGTAGAGTCATGGCTCCTGGCCCCGCCTTTTCACTGGTCGCCCTAGGTCCACCCTTCTCCTGCTCCATGAACTTTATCATACCTCTTCTTGTGTGTTAGTTAGTTACCATTTTGTCCTAGGAACATGTCGATTAGACATGTATGTGTGTGTGTGTGTGTGTTTGTGCTGTGGCGGAAATTATTTAAAGACAGTGCCGTGTCGTGGAAGGAGTGTTTTAAGACAGTGTCAGCAAGGAAGAGTCGGCTACTATCAGGAACTGAACATGAAAATTCCTGGTGTAATTCCTGGGAGTGAATTTATGAAAAAAAGTATATTGTAATTATAATCTGATGTACTTGATAGAAATAAGCTGATGAAACATGTAGACAGAAGCAGTAGAATGTTACCTATTAAAAGCCTCGTGAGTCAACACTTGGACATGTATATTAGACAATGTTTTGGTCTGGGTACCTAAACACTTCTAACCACCTGTCGGTATCAGTTATCAAGGTTCATACCATGGCAGGTATTACCGACAAAGGCTGTTAGTAAAGTCGTTTCGTGTACGACAAACTTTTAATAGAGGCGCCGTCTCGCTCTGCTCTGGGTAGAGCTATATCAAGTCACGACTTCTATAAAATTGTTGTACAGTGGTATGTCTATGATTGTTTCTCTCAAAGAATCAGCTGTGAAACCAGCCTGTCCTCTGAGCCAATAATTAAACCTTTATGTTCATGTTAGTTAAACAAAATTAACATGAAAATAAAGATACAAGTCTTTTTTTTCAGGGGGGGGAGAGAATGTTTCGCTCTGTTTCGCTCATCAAAGTGAGAAACGCTCTTCCGGTAAAAATGTTTACTGTTTTTTTTTTATTTGTCAGCAATGCATTATAACATACTTTATAACATACATATAATGACATTATAAAATTCATTATAAAATTATAACGTATACTGACATTATAACATACGGTGTCAGCATTAAATGCAATAATGCGGAGAGACGAGGCTGTTGTGAGGCGAAGACATGAAAGGGGATTCACTGAGAAGTCTGAGGAAACATGACATAAAAATAAAGCCCGACGTTCACATTTTAGTGTCACACTCACTTTATCCTGAGTCACTTTGTCTCGAGTCGCTGTAAAAACCAAGGTTGACTTAGGAGAACTAAGTGGTGAGACTTGGCCCGCCAACCCGGCCGCCGTAGAGGCGTATCTCCCCCTTACCTGTTGAAGGAAGCAAGACTTTAGAGCATACCTGATCATAAGACAAATTAGAGTTTTGCTTACCAGATTTCCTTTGTAAGAGCCTGACTGGCGGTTAGCATAAGTTACATCCATGTTCCAACCAACACCTTGAGGTAGAGAGAGAGAGTGAGAGAGAGATAGAAGAGAGACTTTTTCCTTTCCCCCTCTAATCTACAAATAGCAGAAGCGTTCTCCTACCCTCCCTCGCCTCGCCAACTTGCTTCAACTCGACAAGCTTAGCATGTAAAGTATGTTTAATAAGACGAGCAACCTGGCAAGAATACCCGAGACGTCGGCAGTATGCACGGCGGAGAATTTTTCCTACTTGGAAGACTGTGTATTTAAACAGGACTCTTGCGGTTCCGGCTCCCACTTCCGCAATTTTCTGGCGCACGCGTATGATTTTAACCTCATTTTTTAATGGCGTAATAGAGCATAATAGATAAATTTGGTTATGAAACATATTGCTAATTACATGCATTATAACTCTTTCTATTTGCACAGAGTTCACGAGTTACGAATTATTCACGTTTGACGAATATCTAATTTGTGGAGAAGAAGCGACTGTTTGGTTACACTGAAGAGATTTGTTCAGTGATAGGAGAATCATGTGTGCTTGTGTGTGTGTGTGTGTGTGTGTGTGTGTGTGTGTGTGTGTGTGTGTGTGTGTGTGTGTGTGTGTGTGTGTGTGTGTGTGTGTGTGTGTGCGTGGGTGTGTGTGTGTTGACGATTGCGGGTTTCCTTCTTGTGCTTCGCTGTCAGCGTAAATGTGTCATCCCGTTGCTGTCAGCATATGACTGCCATCCTATCACTTTCAGCTTATGTTTGTTATTATGTCACCTGTCAGTATCTGTCATCGTCGCATATCATTGTCAGCGTATATCTTTCAGCCTGTTACCCTTCATTGTCAATGCATATCTCTTATCCCATCACTGTCAGCCTATATTTGTTATCCTGTCACTCATCACTGTCTTAGTAAGCACCATCCTTTCACTGTCATCCTGTGAATCTGTCATTTCATCACTATCAGCGTTTGTCTAGGCAGCCTGTCACTCTCAGCTCATACCTGTCCTCTTGTCACTTGTCACTGATAGCACGAGTCTCATCCCAACACTGTCCTAGGACATCCCCTTTTTCCAAAGCATAGCCTCGATGATCCCCCCCCCCCCACACACACACCGCAAAAGCACATTATTTTGAGGCAATCAGAGGGTCTTCTTGTGTTTACAGGACTATTATCAACTGCTCAGGTGTTTGCCCAACATTAAAGCAGCTCCTCACACCTCTGTATCTCTGGAGCGATGCAACAAAACTCTGGAGCTCTGCACACGCAGCGGGGAGGACGCTGCTCACCCATGTTTGAATATCATTACAGCCCAGCCAGATACCGCAGTTTGTACAGCCACGAAGATCAAAGACATGCCCTTCCCTTGCTGCGGTGCTACACGGCTACAGCTGTGAGTACCTGCTGTTACTGTGGGTCCCTGCTGTAGTTGTTGCTGCTGCTGTTGTTGTGAGCCCCTGCTGTTACTGTGGGTCCCTGTTGCTGCTGCTACTGTAAATCCCTGCTGCTGTAGCTCTTGCTCGGATCTGTCCTTGCCGCTACTCCTAAAATGGGTCTTTGTTGCTGCTCCTGTTGCTCCTGCAATACTGGATCCCTAGTGACACTACTTCTGATGCTACTGGAAGTACCTGCTGCTACTGCTGCTCCTGCTGCTCTTACTATATTGGATCCCTAGTGTTGCTACTTCTAGTGCTGCTGCGGTGGGATCATAGTGCGTGGGATCCCTGCAACAACCTGCAATTCATACGTTCCACGCTTATCAAATTCACCAGCCATATGGGTGTTGTATGCCGTCAGAAAGCCTCGGTAAAAATGACCAGAAGCTGCAGTTACCGGTGGTAATATGACCAAGACCAGCTTCAGGAAGCAATTGCCATCTCTCCTGACAAATAAAATACCACACAGTGCTGTGGCTGCCTGGCGCACCCTGTCTAACACACCAAATACACTGAGTGATTGGAATCAATATGATCGACTCGCAAACACCATCACAGGAGTTGCTTTATTATTTTCCCTCGTATTTAATGCTTCAATTTCCTCCACAACAATATCAGATATGTGAACATTTTTATAAAAAAATAAACTCTTTACAGTTACAATAACTGCAATTTTTTGTTGTTTGAGGGACCCCTACGTGTTTGTGAAAAATATGTAGCAGGAATTATACTATGGAATGGGAATTACATTCGTGTAACAGGATTTACACTAGCCTGGATTACACTCATGGAAAAACAATTACACTCATTTAACAGAGATTATATTCGTAGACCATGCATTAAAGTAATTAATCAAGAATTTCTCCCATTAATCAGAAATAACACTCGGGGTAATTGATAGTAAGAAGATACCAATGTGCAGTTATATAGAATCTTTACTGAACCTTTCGCTCGAAACGTCATCCATTTTCTTTCCATATACCTACAACAGTTATTACATTCATTTTTTACGAGCTGCATATATGAATTAGGAATTACATTCATGTTACAGCAATTACGCTCATGTGATAAAAATTACAGCAATTTATCAGGAATCACATTCAAGCTACAGAAATTACTCATTAATCAGGACTTCCACGTATGTAAAAAGAATTTTTCTCTCACGGCTGAAATTTGAACACCGGTGTATGTAGCGTGTGTCAATAATGATGGAGTGTTTTCTAATGGGATTCCAGTCCACTTGTTTATTTAGAGCTGCCGCTGTAAAGGTACACAGCTCAGCCACATCACAGAGCAGCAAACAGGACACGGGTCCCAGGCTAACGTCAGCACAGAGCAGTACACAGGAGCATATGTTTCTTCTTAGTTACAACACAGAGCAGTACACACAATGTCACGGGTCCCTACGTAGTGCCACACAATCACACACACTCACATTAACATCACTCACACTGGATGTAAATGAAAAAAGAACAATAGAGCTTAATGAGAGTGCCATCGGAATTGCATGTAAATGTGATCTAAAATTATATCACAACTTTACAACAACAGCAAAATTTCAATCCGTGTTTGACTTTTTTTTCTAGTTAGTGGTCACAATAACACGGTGATGATGACCACACAAGGACAATTTTTTTTTTATAACAAGCCTCGTTCTCCGGCTTGATACCGCTGCAGGAGTTGTTGGTTTATTCATCAGGACAAATCACATGACATCGGTTATTGTCATGACTCCCTTAGAGGTGCCCCCTAGCGGAGGGCGTGTCAAAGCGGTGGTGTCTAAGGACACTTGCGATGGTAGGGTAGTATTTGGCTTTCTGGGGAGCCGTGGCAGCAGCAACTACATTCCTACAGGTGCTGGAATCGATGGTCTCGGTCACTGGTAAAGGAAATTCAGTTTTCAGCAGTCCTGGGGAGGTTACTGCTAGACACCAGATGTAAGGCTGGGGAAGGGGAGCCTCAATAACGAATACGTTCACTAGTACACGGAGGCACTCGGTTAAAAGCACTTTCTTGGGGCCTAATAAGTTTAATCTTCGCTAAGTAATTACTCATACCTGATCTTCCTAAGGTAGCTTTTGAGGTCTTGTGTTACCAGTCCACGAAACAGCAACTAACAGGACTTCCATGAAGATGGTGTGAAAGGACTAATGATTCTCTCATTCTTAGTCATGTCCTCTCTTCTGCAAGGTCCTCTGTGTTGTATCACCATTTAATCAACTCCGACTTAGCTGGGCCGACAAGCAGAGCTGCATTCTCCAGGTGCCATGATAGCTTTTGTGTACGAATCAGTCTTCCTGGAGTGTCGTTTTCCAAACACTTTACTGTAAAAAATTCCGACTTTGATAGAAATTCTCACCACATCCTTTACCACATAACAGGTTTTCTCTTATATTTAGTCTTGAAAAGACCACTGAATATTACACGAATTTCTCCAAAATCGCAAGAAGTTGTTGTTCATCAAAGGTTTCGTAAGAGTAATGGAAGATTATGAAGTCTTTCTTGAAGTTGGCAGCAAAAATAATGCATTTATTTGATGTCGTCCAGCTCACAGGAAATAACGAACTGGTGATGAAAGAGACAACACCACCTCGGCTTGTAGTGTTTTCACTTATCCTTTGACGCTGATCGGCTAAAAAACAGGCCAATCAACCGTTCTGAGAACAAACGATCTGAGTGACGTTTCAGCTCTGTGCACTTGTCAACATCTCATTATTTCACAGACAGGAATGTCTTTGGAGGAAGAACAGGTGGGGCATAGACCGGAAAATAACGAACTGGACAATTAATTAGCGTAAGTCTGCTCTGTGAGGACTTTTGAGGAAAAAGGATCTACATTCATTGGCACATTATTACCTCTGCGTGCTGCAGGCCTCTGGCAGCAACAGCGTAATTGACCAGTCCGTCAGCAATAAAATCTGGCCTCAAACCAGTCTTAAAAAGTTTAAAAACTCCGAAAACTGGTCACAGGAATGTCCAGAAAAATATGAAGTGACTATTATTATTAACTAACTACATTAAAATTAATTTACTCAACTATACGAGTACATAACATGATGAGTGGGTGTGACATGATCTTGCCATCAAAAGATGTGGGGTGACATGATCTTGTCCTCACAAGATATGACTCACGAGATCGTAATGACACGACTGCTAACGCGACGGTCTGGAGTTTTGAGACTCTCTGATCGCGGGTTCTATCCCCGTCCGTGGTATGGTTTCTCACAAGATATGTGTGACATGACCTTGTCATCACAAGATGTGGGGTGTGAAGTCTTCAGAAAGCAACGAAGTTAAGAAACTTGCCTGGCGAGTTGCACTGTGGATTCCAGACTCACTTAAAACGTTTACATTTTCTTCGGTGTAAATAAAACTTTCCCATGTGTAAATATCTTCAATTTATTTACATGCACTATTTCCTTCTACTGGTGTGGGAAGATTCCTTATATCTCAAATTTTGCTGCACTTGTTTTTCTTTCCTTATTATTCGGAAGGTTGTTGTTGTTGGATGTTATTACTTGTGAGTTGTTGTTGCTGTTATTGCTGTTGTTCCCGTTGCTTTTACTGCTGCTGTTGCTGCTACTTTTCATGCTGTGGTTTTATCCATGGAAAGTACTAAACCCTTAACTGCATCAAATCACTTCTTCCTCTCTTGAAAATATTACAAGGTGGAGTAGACCTGAATTCACGTATCTACTTACAATAGTTTAAGTCAAGTGAAAAACAACAGTCTTTCATTGTTTTCAAATTTCTTTTAGGTCTGAATTTCAAGGATTTTCAGGATAATGTTATCTCCTAAACCAGTTGATTTTGGCCTTTTTTGGCCTTATCACTCTTCGAGATTGCATACAAAACTGTAACTGATTAAACAACAACCATCATCAGTGTCGTCGGCTTTCTCGCCATATAGGCAGAAGTACTCTCTGGGGAAATGGGCAATTGCCCCAGGTTAGAAATCACTGTCTTAACCTGTTTATCATATTGATCCATAGTTTTGTGCGGTACTGGCTACCACGTACAGTACATCAACTGTTTAATTTTCCCTGGCTTAATTTGGGCGAGATGTATAGTAAATTGTTTCTGGCAAATATCTCGAGGTTTTATGTGGCAAATTTGTATCCCGTGAAAGAGGTATCTGGACCTGGAGTTTACCTGGAGAGAGTTCCGGGGATCAACACCCCCGCGGCCCGGTTTGTGACCAGGTTTCCTGGTGGATCAGAGCCTGATCAACCAGGCTGTTACTGCTGGCTGCACGCAATCCAACGTACGAGCTACAGCCCGGCTGGTCAGGTACCGACTTCAAGTGCTTGTCCAGTACCTGCTTGAAGACAGCCATGGGTCTATTGGTAATCCCCCTTATGTATGCTGGGAGTCAGTTGAACAGTCTCGGGTCCCTGACACCTATTGTATTGTCTCTTAACGTGCTAGTGACACCCCTGCTTTTCATTAGGGGGATGTTGCATCGTCTGCCGAGTCTTTTGCTTTCGTTGTGAGTGATTTCCGTGTGTAAGTTCGGTACTAGTCCCTCTAGGATTTTCCAGGTGTATATAATCATGTATCTCCTTTGCCTGCGTTCCAGGGAGTTCAGGTTCAGAAACTTCAAGCCCTCCCTAGTTGAGGTGTTTTATCTCCGTTATGCGCGCCGTGAAGGTTCTCTGTACATTTTCTAGGTCAGCAATTTCACCTGCCTTGAAAGGTGCTGTTAGTGTGCAGCAATATTCCAGCCTAGATAGAACAAGCGACCTGAAGTGTCATGAACAATAAAATGGTATAAAATTCCGACAGGTTGTTTAGGTAAGACATATGCAACAGTTAGGTATCTTTATTTCGAAACGTTTCGCCTACACAGTAGGCTTCTTCAGTCGAGTACAGCAAAGTTGATAGAAGCAGAAGAGACTTGAAGACGATGTAATCAGTCCATTACCCTTAAAGTTTTGAGGTGGTCAGTCCCTCAGTCTGGAGAAGAGTATTGTTCCATTGTCTGGAATAATATGGAGTTGAAGTGATAGGATGGAGCCTTATATAGCGCCAGGAGGTGAGACGTAGGTCACTAGTAGAGTAAGAATGTAGACATTGAGAGGTCAGGTCCCTCTCAAATCCAGCCATTCTCACTAGTAGAGGTTGTTGAAGTGGTTCCAAGTCTGTACCAAGATACCCTTGTGTTGCAGTGTCTGACAGAGTGAACAATAAAATGGTATAAAATGTGTCTTACCTAAACAACCTGTCGGTATTTTATACCATTTTATTGTTCACTCTGTCAGACACTGCAACACAAGGGTATCTTGGTACAGACTTGGAACCACTTCAACAACCTCTACTAGTGAGAATGGCTGGATTTGAGAGGGACCTGACCTCTCAATGTCTACATTCTTACTCTACTAGTGACCTACGTCTCACCTCCTGGCGCTATATAAGGCTCCATCCTATCACTTCAACTCCATATTATTCCAGACAATGGAACAATACTCTTCTCCAGACTGAGGGACTGACCACCTCAAAACTTTAAGGGTAATGGACTGATTACATCGTCTTCAAGTCTCTTCTGCTTCTATCAACTTTGCTGTACTCGACTGAAGAAGCCTACTGTGTAGGCGAAACGTTTCGAAATAAAGATACCTAACTGTTGCATATGTGTCTTACCTGAAGTGTCATCATGGGCTTGGCATCTCTAGTTTAGAAGGTTCTCATTATCCATCCTGTCATTTTTCTAGCAGATGCGATTGATACAATGTTATGGTTCTTGAAGGTGAGATCCTCCGACATGATCACTCCCAGGTCTTTGACGTTGGTTTTTCGCTCTATTTTGTGGTCGGAATTTGTTATGTACTCTGATGAGGTTTTAATTTCCTCATGTTTACCATATCGGAGTAATTGAAATTTCTCATCGTTGAACTTCATATTGTTTTCTGCAGCCCATTGAAAGAGTTGGTTAATGTCCGCCTGGAGCCTTGCAGTGTCTGCAATGGAAGACACTGTCATGCAGATTCGGGTGTCATCTGCAAAGGAAGACACGGTGCTGTGGCTGACATCCTTGTCTAGGTCAGATATGAGGATGAGGAACAAGATGGGAGCGAGTACTGTGCCTTGTGGAACAGAGTTTTCCACCGTAGCCGCCTCGGACTTTACTCTGTTGACTACTACTCTTTGTGTTCTGTTTGTGAGGAAATTATAGATCCATCTACCAACTTTTCCTGTTATTCCTTTAGTACGCATTTTGTGCGCTATTACGCCATGGTCACACTTGTCGAAGGCTTTTGCAAAGTCTGTAAATATTACATCTGCATTCTTTTTGTCTTCTAGTGCATCTAGGACCTTGTCGTAGTGATCCAGTAGTTGAGACAGACAGGAGCGACCTGCTATAAACCCATGTTGCCCTGGGTTGTGTAATTGATGGGTATCTAGATGGGTGTTGATCTTGCGTATCTGTGCTTCTTGTTCCACCGAGGAGAATGTTCTGGTAACAAACTGTGTGGACTATGAGAAGACAATGCTTTAAGGGATAATAACACTGGCGTTATTGTAAATTAATTACGTCTACGATGCTGCAAAATTCACATGGGCTGGAGTGATTGGCATGTGATCGACGACGGTGCTGACAAAGTCCGTGCGTTGTACGTCTTTCTGTAAAAAAAAAAAAAAAAAAAAAAAAAAAAAAAAAAAAACGATTTGAGGAATTGCTGGGTCTGTAAAAGTTCGGGTTTGGGAGGTTCGCGTTGATGCATCGCCTGTGAGGTGTCGATCTGGCATGTGTGAGATCAGGGGATCCGTCCCAGTATTCGCTACACTATTTACTAAGCGATGATATGCACCTCACCTTTACAATATATATTACATCTATATTTTCTTTCTGATTATTGTTTAGTAGATCTGATTGTTTTCACTATTTATTTTTTATTTTTTAAGCAGTGAACCGTGACTATCTTCTGCAGATATAATAAAACCTCTAAAATTTAAACGGCACTTAACATCAAGTCTACTCTGTTAGCTGTATTTCCAGCTACATATCATCATAGCCAACTTGATCCGCTGCTGTTAAATTATTTATATTTAGCTGTCCAGTTGCTTGCACTGATAATCACTAGCAGTATACCATTAATTTTTCCTGTCTCATTGGAATATTCAGTTGAATTTTAAAGTTCCTGCTGTTTAAGATAACCGTTCATCGCTTGTACTGCCTTATTACAGCAGCAGAGTAATGCAAGATGCAAAACAGACATCAGCAGCTTCGCTGAATGATGCAAGATGCGCATCAAATGTCAACAGCCCCACTTAGAGGAGTTCACCTGCTTGGAAGACGACTGGTGCTGCGTATAGCAAATTAACTTCGGTATTGCAATTGGAAGGTTACTCCTCTTGAAATGAAGGAAGGGGTGACTTAGTCCTTATCCAGTGACAAGCCGGTTTGTAAGCAGAGTCAAAATTGAATCCCCTGAATAAAGTTGTGTAATATTTACGGTGAACTTTAACGTGACAAATGAAGATTGTAATTCCCTGTATCGTGTTCAACAGTAACAACTTCGGTAATTCGAGCTGGAACGGGAATACCGAGGTGTCTTACTCTAGTTTTTTCTTGTATAATTCTCTTTCTACTCGTTTCTAGTATGACTGATGATCCTAAG
>NC_069402.1:35512636-35522636 GCF_026875155.1 Cherax quadricarinatus
TGAGCCCATGGGTCACTCAAAGATGTTGATAGGCCAAAACCAAGTGTGCTAGAGAATGGAAGACGTATAGAAGGCAAAGAACCCAGGAGAATGAGAGCAGTCGTAGAGGTAGAAACGAATATGTGCAGGTACGAAGGGAGACCCAACGACTATACGAAAATGACATAGCAGCAAAAGCCAAATCTAACCCGAAGCTGTTGTACAACCACATCAGAAGGACAACAATCTTCAACACATCTATTGAAACAGGGCGACTACCTGAGGTATAGAAGACAGCAAATGTAGTCTCAGTTTTTTTTTTAAAGGAGACAGACACGAAGCATTAAACTACAGACCAGTGTCACTGACATGAATAGTATGCAGAAGATTATTAGAAGAGTGGTGGAACACCTACAAAGGAATGACCTAATCAACGACAGGCAGCATGGTTTCTGGGACGGGAAATCCTTTGTCACAAACTTACTGGAGTTCTATGACAGGGTGACAGCAGTAAGGCAAAAGAGAGAGGGGGTGGGTAGGCTGCATTTTCTTGGACTGTAAGAAGGTGTTTGACACAGTTCCACATGAGATATTAGTGCAAAAACTGAAGGATCAGGCAGGATAACAGGGAAGGCACTGCAGTGGATCAGGGAATACCTGTCAGAAAGACGACAGCGAGTCATTGTACTTGGCGAGGTGTTGTCTCTGGTATTTGTGAACGATGTGACAGAAGGAATAGACTCAAAAGTGTCCCTGTTTGCAGTTGATGAGAAGAATTCAATCTGACGAGCACCAGGCAGAACTACAAAGGGATCTGTACAGGCTGCATGCCTGGACCAGCAACTGGCTCCTGGAGTTCAACCCTACCAAGTGCAAAGTCATGAAGGATGGGGAAGGGCAAAGAAGACCGCAGACGGAGTACAGTCTAGGGGGGTTAGAGACTACAAACCTCACTCAAGTCAAAGGATGTCGGGGTGAGTATAACACCGGGCATCTCTCCTGAGCAACACATCAATCAAATAACTGCTGTTAGCATGCGGGCGCCTAGCAAAAATAAGAACAGTATTCCAACATCTTAATAAGGAATCGTTCAAGACCCTGTATACCGTGTAAGTTAGGCCTGTATTGGAGTATGCAGCGCCAGTTTGAAACCTACACCTAGCCAAGCACGTAAGGAAACTAGAGAAAGTGCAGAGGCTTGAAACTAGACTATTCCCGGAGCTTAGGGGCATGTCCTGTGAGGAGAAGTTAAGAGAAATCGGCCTGAAGGCACTGAAGGACAGGAGAGGTAGGGAGGATAAGATAACGGCACATAAAATTTTGAGAGGAATCGACAAGGTGGACAGAGAGAGGATGCTCCAGAGATGGGACACAAAAACAAAGGGTCTCAGTTGGAAGTTGAAGACTCAGATGAATCACAGGGATGTTAGGAAGTATTTCTTCAGTCACAGGGTTGTCAAGAAGTGAAATAGTCTTGGAAGTGATGTAGTGGAGGCAGGATCCATACATAGCTTTAAGAAAAGATATGATAAAGCTCCTGGAGCATGAAGAGCGACCTAGAAGCGACAAGTGAAGAGGAGGGGCCAGGAGCTGTGAATCGACCCCTGCAACCACAACTAGGTGAGTACACACACACACACAAGTGTGTGTGTGTGTGTGTATAACACCAGGCACATCTCCTGAAGCGCACATCAACCAAATAACTGTTGCAGCATATGGGCGCCTGGCAAACTTCAGGACAGCATTCCGACATCTTAATAAGGAATCGTTCAGGACCCTGTACACCGTGTACGTTAGGCCCATTTTGGAGTATGCGGCACCAGTTTGGAACCCACACCTAGCCAAGCACGTAAAGAAACTAGAGAAAGTGCAAAGGTTTGCAACAAGACTAGTCCCAGAGCTAAGAGGTATGTCCTACGAGGAGAGGTTAAGGGAAATCGACCTGGCGACACTGGAGGACAGGAGAGATAGGGGGGACATGATGACGACATACAAAATACTGAGAGGAATTGACAAGGTGGACGAAGACAGGATGTTCCAGAGACTGGACACAGTAACAAGGGGACGCAGTTGGAAGTTGAAGACAGATGAATCACAGGGATGTTCGGAAGTATTTCTTCAGCCACAGAGTAGTCAGTAAGTGAGATAGTTTGGGAAGCGATGTAGTGGTGGCAGGATCCATACATAGCTTTAAGCAGAGGTATGATAAAGCTCACGGTTCAAGGAGAGTGACCTAGTAGCGATCAGTGAAGAGGCGGGGCCAGGGGCTCGGACTCGACCCCTGCAACCTCAACTAGGAGAGTACACACACACACACACACACACACACACACACACTACCTGAGGTATGGAAGATGGCAAATGTAGTTCCCCTTTTTAAAAAGGAGGGCAGGAAAGAGGCCACTAAAATATAGACCTGTTCATTGACCTGTATAGTATGCAAAATTATGGAGAAGATTTTCAGGAGGAGAGTGTGGTGGGGCACCTGGAACGGAACAGGAGTATAAATGCCAACCAGCACGGATTTACGGAAGGCAAAATCCTGTGTCACAAACCTTCTGGAGTTCTACGATAAAATAACAGAAGTAAGACAAGAGAGAGGGGGTGGGTTGATTGCATCTTCTTGGACTGCAAGAAGGCCTTTGACACAGTTCCTCACAAGAGATTAGTGCAGAAGCTAGAGCATCAGGCGCATATAACAGGAAGGGCACTGCAATGGATCAGAGAATACCTGACAGGGAGGCAACAACGAGTCATGGTACGTAATGATGTATCACAGTGGGCACCTGTGACGAGCGGGGTCCCACAGGGGTCGGTCCTAGGACCAGTGCTATTTTTGGTATATGGAACGACATGACGGAAGGGTTGGATTCAGAAGTGTCTCTGTTTGCAGATGATGTGAAGTTAATGAGGAGAATTAAATCTGATGAAGACCAGGCAGGACTTCAAAGAGACCTGGACAGACTGGACACCTGGTCCAGCAAATGGCTTCTCGAATTTAATCCTGCCAAATGCAAAGTCATGAAGATAGGGGAAGGGCACAGAAGACCACAGACAGAGTATAGGCTAGGTGGCCAAAGACTGCAAACCTCACTCAAGGAGAAAGATCTTGGGGTGAGTATAACACCGAGCATGTCTCCGGAAGCACACATCAATCAGATAACTGCTGCAGCATATGGGCGCCTGGCAAACCTGAGAACAGCTTTCCGATACCTTAGTAAGGAATCATTCAAGACACTGTACACCGTGTATGTCAGGCCCATACTGGAGTATGCAGCACCTGTTTGGAACCCGCACCTAGCCAAGCACGTAAAGAAACTAGAGAAAGTACAAAGGTTTGCAACAAGACTAGTCCCCAGACTAAGAGGTATGTCTACGAGGAGAGGTTAAGGAAATCAACCTGACGACACTGGAGGACAGGAGAGATAGGGGGAACATGATAACGACATACAAAATACTGAGAGGAATTGAAAGGTGGACAAAGACAGAAATGTTCCAGAGATTGGACACAGTAACAAGGGGACACAGTTGGAAGTTGAAGACACAGATGAATCACAAGGTGTTTAGGAATATTTACTTCAGCCACAGAGTATCAGAAGGGGATAGTTTGGGAAGCGATGTAGTGGACGGCAGGATCCATACATAGCTTAAGCAGAGGTATGATAAAGCTCACGGTTCAGGGTAGAGTGACCTAGTAGCGATCAGTGAGATGGCGGGCAGAGGACTCGACTGGCCGAACTCCAACTAGAGATACACACACTACAAACACACACCACCACACAACGCACAACAACACAACCGCACAACAGCACGGCCACAAGCAACTCACACACACACAACACACAACAACACAATACATACACACTACACGCACACAATACACACGCACCACACACACACAACACACACACACACACACACACACACACACACACACACACACTCATACACACACACACACACACCACACACACACCACACAACACACAAACCACACACACTGTACATGGAAAATAAATAGCTACTTTCGTTGTTGGTAAAAAAAATGGGTAACCCAAGTGGGCAGAGACCCAGGGGTGTGGTGGACGAACCCGGGAGAAAAGAACCTGGGAGGGAAGATTGGGAGGTAGAGCTCAAAAAAATGGAGGAAGAGTGGGGAAGGAAGCTAGCAGTGCTTGGCAAGAAAATGGAGGAGAGGATAGCTGAGGAGAGCAGGAAGTGGGGACTACAAGTCTTAGCAGCAGAAGATAAGATAAAGTGCTTAAATGAGGAACTAAAAAACCTGAAACAGATTAGAGAGACAAATGTCAGTACAGACATGACATCAGGAACTTCCATACCAGTCACAGACAAGGGGACTGTAGGGATCCAGGAAAAGATGTTCACACTAAGATCAATTTAGAGACCTGTAGACAATGAAGGAGACTTCAACAGGCAACTGCAGTGCAAGGAACAGGTGAGCAGGAAAGACTGTCTACTGTGCATAGGGGCTGCAGCAAGGGCAGGGATTGAAGGCAGGTGCGTTTTGATGGAAGGAACTAAAACTCCTCAGAGGATACAGAGAGAGACACAGTGGGGGGAGGAGAGGGAGAGATCAGTGTTTGTCTATGGGCTCCGAGAAGTTGAAAGGGAAACCTACGATGAAAGAAACCAGGAAGAGAAGAAAGTGATCGAAGGTATCATGAAAGCAATAGGTGAGAGGGACATGATTCAGGTGACAAATTTTCAGAAAACTGGGTGGTGGGCGAGGGGAAGGAAATGGCTTGTCAAACTAATTTTCAAGGCAGAATCAGCTCGAACGAGGATCCTGCAGGAGAAAGCACGACTGAGGGACAATTAGAGTACCAGAGAGTGTACCTCGATCGCGACAGGACACAAGAAGAAAGAATGATACTGAGAGAGAGGGTGCAAAGACGAAAGGAGGAACGAGATACATTGATGAAGATGAGCAGAACCCAGACTCAGGTGGAATCGCAAGCACACCTTACAGAAACACCCACAGAAGGGCTCCAACCACGACAACCCCAAAGAAAATGAATAATCTAAACCAAAACCCACACACTGTTCCCTTTGCCCCCACCCCACATCACAAACCCCACCCCTACAGCAGCCCCCCTATGGGCACTCTGCCCCTACCCCCAGTGACAACCCCAGTGCAACTGAACAATCTATGCCAAAACCCACATACTGTTCCCACTCGCCCCCACCCCCACATCACAAACCTCATCACTATGGCAGCTCCCCATGGGCACTCTGCCCTCACCCCCCAATCACAAACTCCACCCACACAGCAAACCCCCATAGGCCCCCACCAGGGCTCCTGCTCCCCCAACCCCAATATTTTCCCAGGACCACCATGACAGATAAGAAGCTGAAGGTGTGGTACATGAACACAGATGAATTAACAAATAAATACGAGGAGTGGCATGAAAAAATCAATGAGAAGTTCCCAGACATCATAGAAGTCACAGAAATGAAACTCACTGAGACAATAACAGATGCAGTCTTCCCACTGGGATATTAGATCCTGAGGAAAGACAGAAGGAGCAGAGGGAAAGGTGGGATTGCACTGCTCATAAAAAAACCGATGGGGTTTTGAGGAAATGGAAGGCATCAGCGAGATTGGAGAAAGGGACTACAATTCAGTCTGGGGAACATATGGTAGTCACTGCAGTGATGTATAACCCACCACAGAACTGCAAGAGGCCAAGAAAGGAATATGAAGAGAACAACAGAGCGATGGTGGACAGACTGTCTGAGGTGACACAAAGAGCTCAATCGTGCAGAGCAAAGTTACTGATTATGGGTGATTTCAGCCATAGGGGGATCGACTGGGAAAACCTGGAGCCTCACGGGGATCCTGACACATGGAAGGCCAAGATGATGGATGTGGTACTGGAAAACCTCATGCAGCAACACGTCAGGGACAGTACCAGAGAGAGAGAGAGGGGAAGATGAACCAGCAAGACTGAACCTTGTGTTCACCCTGAGCAGCTCGGACATTGAGGACATAACATATGAGAGGCCCCTTGGAGCTAGCGATCACGTGGTTCAGTTTTGATTACATAGTAGAGCTACAAATGGAGAGGGTAACAGGAGTCGATTGGAAAAAAACAAACTATGAAAGGGGGAACTACACAGGTATGAGGAACTTCTTGAGGGAGGTTCAGTGGGACAGAGAACTGGTAGGAAACTCAATAAACTAAATGATGGAATATGTAACAACAAAATGCAAGGAGGCAGAGGAAAGGTTTGCTCCCAAGGGCAACAGAATTAATGGGAAAACCAAAGTGAGTTCTTGGTTTACCCGAAAGTGTAGGGAGGCAAAAACTAAGTGCATTATAGAATGGAAGAGATATAGAAAGCAAAGGACTCAGGAAAATAAGGAGAGTCGAAGAGCCAGAAACGAGTATGCACAGATAAGGAGGGAGGCCCAGCGACAGTATGAAAATGACATAGCATCGAAAGTCAAGTCTGACCCAGAACTGCTGTATAGCCACATTAGGAGAAAGACAACAGTCAAACACCAGGTGATCAGGCTGAGGAAAGAAGGTGGGAAACTCACAAGAAACGATGAAGACGTATGTGAGGAGCTCAACAAAAGATTTAAGGAATTATTCACAGTGGAGACAGGAAAGACTCTGGGAAGACAAGACAGAGGGGGACACCAACAAGTGCTGGATGACATACACACAACTGAGGAGGAGGTGAAGAAGCTGCTAAGTGACCTTGATACCTCAAAGGCAATGGGATCAGACAACATCTCCCCATGGGTCCTTAGAGAGGGAGCAAAAATGCTGTGTGTGCCATTAACCACAATCTTCAACACATACCTTGAAACTGGGCAACTACCTGAGGTATGGAAAGCAGCAAATGTAGTTCCCATTGTTAAAAAAAAAGGAAACAAAAAAGAGGCACTAAACTACTGACCAGTGTCACTGACGTGTATAGTATGCAAAGAAATGGAGAAGATTATCAAGAGGAGAGTGGTGGAGCCCATGGAACGGAACAAATGTATAAATGACAACCAGCACGGTTTCATGGAAGGCAAATCCTGTGTCACAAACCTTCTGGAGTTTATGATAAAGTAACAGAAGTAAGAGACGAGAGAGAGACAGGCGTGGGTTGATTGCATCTTCTTGGACTGCAAGAAGGCCTTCGACACAGTTCCTCACAAGAGATTAGTGCAGAAACTAGAGGATCAGGTGCGTATAACGGGAAGGGCACTTCAGTGGATCAGAGAATACCTGACAGGGAGGCAACAACGAGTCACGGTACGTGACGAGGTATCAGAGTGGGCACCTGTGACGAGCGAGGTCCCATAGGGGTCGGTCCTAGGGCCAGTGCTATTTTTGGTATATGTGGATGACATGATGGAAGGGATAGACTCAGAGGTGTGCCTGTTCGCAGATGATGTGAAATTAATGAGGAGAATTAAATCAAATGAGAACCACGCAGGCCTTCAAAGAGACCTGGACAGGCTGGACACGTGGTCCAGCAACTGGCAACTGGAATGGGGCCCCTCGTCCTCAGAGAAGACAATAAACGCACCTCAGGGAAAACTCAAGGTTCTCCCCGGAGCTGTTTGAATATTTTCTTCTCCTACCACCTATATTTTATATTCTATGTGAACATTTATTGATAAACAGAATACATTTACAGAAAACACACATGAATACAATGGTACAATGTATCAAAGATCATGAATTTCCTCCATCTCCTCCGAAGCCAGACGCGAGCCAAATATGCAGCAAGCATTTCCCCTCTGGATGGCCACGCTGAGGCGCTGGAACATGAAAGTGGCTGCCCTTGGGTCCCTGGTGGTGTCGATGAGTCGGGAACCCAGTTCTTCAAGGAAACGTGAGACATTTTTTTCCCATGATCCCAAGGTCTCTGATCCCACTGAGACAAATTGATATTGTTGGTTTATGTCCCTGTACTTGCTAATCTTGTACTCCTCCCTGTGGTCAGCAGCTCCTCCCTGTCACCCAACACTGTGATGGATATAGGTGTCAGCCATTGTGGACTCACAGGTATTGTCCCATGCTAAGAGCTTGCCATTCTTCCAAGGATAGATGGTGATCCCGTCGGGGTGGTTTGCTGGGTTGTGGGTATTGTTGGCTGCTAGTGATCGGGGCTCCCTCTCGGCTGGGCATCCAGCTGTAGCAAGGGTTCTCTTTATGATGCCATTGACTTCATTGTGTCTTGCATGCCAGCTCTTGATTTTGGAACAGTTAAGACCATGTAGACCGTATTGGTCTGTTTGCGCTTCGCCGCAAATACACACATATTCTGTGTGAACTGGGGCAGCAAGGCGCAGAGCCTCTGCAATACAGAGGGTCTTAGGGCCGAGTCGCATTCTCATTGTCGATATGGGAACTGTTTGGAGGAAGTCCCTGGAGTGAGGTGCGCTCACAGCCTGGAGACAGGCAGTCTCCCTATCTGATGTTGCAGCCCTGAGCATGTTGGTAAGCACCTTTTCAGCGGTCAGACCATCCCAGCTTGACTGTTTGTGAGCCAGTGCTGCACTAGGGTTTGGTGCTGGAGCAGCAAGAGTCTCCCATTCAGTGATGGCACTGGCATAGCTAGGGTCCTGTATTCCTGCTGAGTCACTGAGGTTATCAGGAAGAATTTGTCTTATCAACTCGTTTGTTGCTATGGAAGAGGATAGGAAAGCTGGTAGAGCAATCTGGAAGGATCTGCACACTCCTAGCCCCCCAAGCCTGACCGGAAGTGAGGCTTGCAACCACTGTCCATCTTCAAGGGAAAGATTCAATGCACTCTCTAGCATGGTCTTAAGGAGAGAGTCATATTCCTTGAGTTTTGGACTGCTGAAGGCTGGGGAGCATTTCAGAAAGTAGGTAAGTTTTGGGATTGACAGGCACCTGGTGAGTAGCTATAAGGCATCATGTGTGTCAATGTCTTTCATCCTGTAAAGTAAGAGGACACAAGTGCAACTAATGTGACATTTATTGTGGCAACGTTTCGCTCTCCAGGAGCTTTATCAAGCCATTACAAACAATACATGGACACAGAGGGTATATAAAGGCTCAGAGTGAGGTGAATACTAGTGAGGTACCATTTCGATGTTCACTAGTGGTAGTAGTAGTAGTAGTAGTAGTGGTAATGACAAAAGTAATACAATATGGTAGAGCAATTAATTCGTACATGAGTAAAAGGATATAAAAGCTATTACTTGGGTAACATAAAAATAGGTTGGACAAATATATAAACTGGAATGAGGCAGCTTGTTTCAGTGTTCACTTTCTGTGCTTTGTGTAGTATAACAGGAGAGACTATGTGATGGCAGGGTTTACTGTTTTCAGGAGGATTCTTGCTAAGACTTCGGAGATGGTGAAGCTGCCGTTGTTTTGTTTGATTGTATTCGAAACAGCGATCAGTGCTGATTCGAGGCACTTGCGTCTGCGGAAATTAGTTTCTTTGATCACTAATTGGGCGTCTCTGAATTTCATGAGATGATTGGTGGAATTTCGGTGTTGTACACAGGCGTTGTTCAGGTTATCGTTCCTACATGCGTAAATGTGTTCATTGAGGCGGGTGTCGAGGTTTCTGGCTGTTTCACCTACGTAAATCTTGTCACAGCCTCCACAGGGTATAGTTTAAACTCCTGCATTGACTGGTTCGTGGTGCTTGGATTTTGTCCTGGTTATATCCTTTATTGAAGTGGTAGAAGCGATGGCGACTCTGGTGTTAGCTTGTGAAAGTGCTTTTGAGACGTTCAGTGCAACCTGACTGTTGAGAAGAATTATAACTTTGGTGGGAGTGGTGTTGATGCGTGGAGAATTTATGATCTGAAGAGCTCTTTTCTTGCAGTCTTTGATGAAAAAAGAAGGAAAATGTAACTCTGTGAATGTTTGGTGAATGTATGTACACTCCTCGTCAAGAAACTCAGGACTACAAATTCGGTATGCTCTTAGGAAAAACCCGATGATGATGCCTCTTTTGGTCTTGGTATCTTGACTGGAATAGAAGTGTGTGAGATCATTTTTATTGGTGGGTT
>NC_069402.1:35527636-35552945 GCF_026875155.1 Cherax quadricarinatus
CGGACCTAAAATAGCAAACGAAACAAAGTTTGACAGCAGGGTTTGTGTCCGTTCACACGGCAGGAGAATAAGTACTTTGTCTCCTTCACAGCAGAATTAAACGCCGCCATCTCCTGATCACTGATCAAACACACTGGAGGACAGACGGCGTCAGTCTTCCTGGGCAGGTCATCCAAGCAAACAGGAGGAGAGAGGCGTCTCCTAAGATCCAGTAGCAGTAACGCCTGCAGCCTACCCTCAAAACTGTTCCGCATGAGTGTATAACCAACTCATTACACCAGTGTCAGTGCCTCTTCATTCCTCTCCTTATCGGTTGCAGATCTCGCTCACGTGACTGCTCACACCAGTGTTCGTTATCCAGTGGCGCCTGTATGTCTGGCGTCAAGACGACGGAACTACGCACATGAACACCCCATACCACTAAGGCACGCCACGCAACAGGTATACACGAACACAAATATACAAGAGGACTGGTCTAACTTGATGGATTTCAGGTATATTACCCTGTCAAGTAACTAAAATAATTTAGTTACTATGACAGGGAACTATTGAAGAATCATACTGCACTCTTGGAACGTGAAAACAATACATCATAATTTGCATATATTAATTTCTGGAAGTGTTCATCCCAAATCTACATATTGAAATGACTCCCTGTGTAATGAATAGATTTAGCAGAACCTGCAAACTACCCCTAAAGAAAAGCTAGTGCGCATTGAATACACTAAGCGACAACTCAGTAAGACTAAAAGGTTCAAGACTCTTCAACACTGCCCCTTTATACATAAGAGGAATTTGCAGGATGCTCTTAGCTGTCTTCAAGACGGAGTTTAAGTTCCTCCAGTCAGTTACTGATCAGCTGAGCTGCGCTCATGCGTTGATCTGCGTGAGGCTAGCACCAACAACCTGACCGATGAGACCCGCAACCAGGAGGCCTGATCTGGACCGGGACGGGGGGCCCAAATCACCAAAGCAGTCTACAGATGATCTACAAGTAGACAACATTTACATCTCTGTTCTCGAGTTAGAGAGAGAAGTAATTATTAATCACTGATCTGTTAATAGGACACAATATGCTGTTGACGACATACTGCCATAGACCGCATATTTTCTTACTACCATACCTGTCGGTACATAGTTCCATTAATAAACAATATCTGCTGCACGTCTGCATCTTTCTTACCAGTAGGAGAGGGATACTTCTTGATTGCTATTCTAATCTCACATCTTTCTTATTCCACTCCGGATCATGAACTGAATCCCTTGTTTAACACTCGAGTCGACTCATCAGGTGATAGTAACCCTAACATTCACCAAAACACCGAGACGCAAGCTTCCATAAGATGTTTTTACTCTCGCTGGAGAAGACTGGGAGGGGATGAAGGGGGATGATATTTGGTGTAAAGCAATACAGAGTCGTTATGACAAAAATCGTCCAGCATTTAGATCAGAGAAGTGCGCAATTATGAACGCCGCAACATGCCACAAAAATTGGGAATCTGTATCGTGTAATGAACCGATGGATGAGTTTAATGAGTCGTTAGACGCTTATGTCTACTTGAGACGAATGTATATTTACGAAAGTGTTTACACACACACACACACACACACACACACACACACACACACACACACAAACACACATACACACACAACACACACACACACACACACACGCACACCACACACACACACACACAACGCACACACACTAACACACACACACACACACACACACACACACACACACACACACACACACACACACACACACACACACACACACACACACACACATACACACCCACACACACAACACACACACACACGCAAACACACACCAACAACGCAAACACACACGCAAACACACACGCAAACAAACCACACACACCACATCACACACACACACACACACACACAACACACACACACACACACACACACACACACACACACACACACACACACACACACACACAAACTGGGCACTGACAACTTCTCACTAATTTGAAAAATCTTAAACTAACTCAAGAAAAATGAGTAAGTCAATATATAGCAGTGAGACCGGTCTATAGACAGAAGAGAAGGCAAAACAGAAAATAAAGATTGAAAAGGTAAAAGAGAATGATTGATTAAGAAAGAGAAAGGGAGTGAATGAGGGAGAACGACTGGAAGGGGCATAGAGAGATAGAGCTGAGTGAAAAGGAGAGATGAGCGTGAGAGAGCACAGTTGTGTGTACTCATCTATGTGTTGCAAGAGTAGAGGTTTTCCTTCTGTGTGTGTTTGTGTGTGTTTGTGTGTGTGTGTGTGTGTGTGTGTGTGTGTGTGTGTGTGTGTGTGTGTGTTGTGTGTGTATGTGTGTGTGTGTGTGTATGTGTGTGTGTGTGTGTGTGTGTGTGTGTGTGTGTGTGTGTGTGTGTGTGTGTGGGTATTCACCTAATTGAACTCACTTAATTGTGGTTGCAGGGGTCTAGACTCAGCTCCTGGCCCAGCCTCTTCACTGATCGCTACTAGGTCCTCTCCCTCTCTGCTTCCTGAGCTTTGTCATACCTCTTCTTAAAACTATGTATGGTTCCTGCCTCCACTACTTCACTTGCTAGGCTATTCCACTTCCTGACGACTCTATGACTGAAGAAATACTTCCTAACGTCCCTGTGACTCGTCTGAGTCTTCAGCTTCCAGTTGTGACACCTTGTTTCTATGTCTCCTCTCTGGAACATCCTGTCTCTGTCCACTTTGTCTATTCCCCGCAGTATCTTGTATGTCGTTATCATGTCTCCCCTGACCCTTCTGTCCTCCAGTGTCGTCAGTCCGATTTCCCTCAACCTTTCCTCGTACGACATTCCCCTGAGCTCTAGGAATTAGCCTTGTTGCAAACCTTTGTACTTTCTCTAACTTCTTGACGTGCTTGACCAGGTGTGGGTTCCAGACTGGTGCTGCATTCTCCAGTATGGGCCTAACATACACAGTGTACAGTGTCTTGAACGATTCCTTATTAAGGTATCGGAACGCTATTCTCAGGTTTGCCAGGCGCCCGTATGCTGCAGCAGTTATTTGGTTGATATGTGCCTCCGGTGACGTGCTCGGTGTTATGGTCACCCCAAGATCTTTCTCCCTGAGTGAGGTCTGTAGTCTTTGTCCACCTAGCCTATACTCTGTCTGGGGTCTTCTTTGCCCCTCCCCAATCTTCATGACTTTGCATTTGGCAGGGTTGAATTCGAGAAGCCAGTTTCTGGACCACATGTCCAACCTGTCCAGGTCTCTTTGCAGTCCTGCCTTATCCTCATCCAATTTAATTCTTCTCATCAACTTCACATCATCTGCAAATAGGGACACTTCAGAGTCTATTCCTTCCATCCTGTCGTTCGCATATATCAAAAATAGCACTATTCCTAGAACTGACCCCTGTTTGACCCCGCTCGTCACAGGCGCCCACTGTGATACCTCTTCACGTACCATGACTCGTTGTTGCCTCCCTGTCAGGTATTCCCTGATCCATTGCAGTGCCCTCCCTGTTATATGCGCCTGATCCTCCAGCTTCTGCTCTAATCTCTTGTGAGGAACTGTGTCAAAGGCCTTTCTGCAGTCCAGGAAAATGCAATCAACCCACCCCCTCTCTCTCGTGTCTTACTTCTGTTACCTTGTCATAAAACTCCAGAAGGTTTGTGACACATGATTTGTCTTCCATGGATCCATGCTGGTTTTCATTTATAATCTTGTTCCTTTCCAGGTGTTCCACCACTCTCTTGCTGATAATCTTCTCCATGACTTTGCATACTATACATGTCAGACACACAGGTCTGTAGTTTAGTGCCTTGTTTCTGTTTCCTTTCTTAAATATGGGGACTACATTTGCCGTTTTCCATATCTCAGGTAGTTGCCCAGTTTCAAGGGATGTGTTGAAGATTGTGGTTAGGGGCATGCACAGCATCTCTGCTCCTTCTCTAAGGACCCACGGGGAGATGTTGTCCGGTCCCATCGCCTTTGAGGTATCAAGGTCACTTAGCAGCTTCTGCACCTCCTCCTCGGTTGTTCGTATGTCATCCAACACTTGTTGATATATTCGCTCTTGATGTTCCCTTCTGTGCTGTCTTCACAGAGCCCTTGCTGTCTCTATTGTACAAACTTCCTTAAATCTCCTGTTTAGCTCCTCACATACCTCCTGATCATTTCTTGTGAGTTCTTCACCTTCTGTCCTCAGTCTGATCACCTGGTCTTTGACTGTTGTCTTCCTCCAGATGTGGCTATACAACAGTTTCGGGTCAGTCTTGACTTTCGATGCTATGTTATTTTCATACTGTCGCTGGGCCTCCCTCCTTACCTGTGCATACTCGTTCCTGGCTCTGAGACTAATCTCCCTATTTTCATGTGTTCTCTGCCTTCTGTACTTTTTCCATTCTCTATTGCACCGTCGGGTAAACCAGGGGCTCGTTCTGGTCTTCCCATTGTTTCTGTTGCCCATGGGAATAAACCTTTCCACTGCCTCCTTGCATTTTGTTGTTACATATTCCATCATTTCATTTACTGGCTTTCCTGCCAGTTCTCTGTCCCACGGAACCTCCCGCAGGAAGTTCCTCAAACCTATGTAGTCCCCTCTTTTATAGTCTGGCTTTTCCCATTCAACTCCTGTTACTCTCTCCACTTGCAACTCTACTATGTATTTAAAGCACAGAACCACGTGGTCACTAGCTCCTAGGGGACTCTCATATGTGATGTCCTCAATGTCTGAACTGCCCAGGGTGAACACAAGGTCCAATCTTGCTGGTTAGTCCTCCCCTCTCACTCTGGTAGTGTCCTTAACATGTTAGTGCATGAGGTTTTCCAGCACCACATCCAACATCTTGGATCTCCATGTTTTGGGACCCCCATGTGGCTCCAAGTTTTCCCAGTCAATCTCCCTGTGGTTGAAATCACCCATAACCAGCAACTTTGCTATGCTCGAGTGAGCTCTTCTTGCCACCTTCGCAAGTGTGTCCACCATTGCTCTGTTGCTCTCTTCATATTCCTCTCTTGGCCTTCTGCAGTTCTGTGGTGGATTATACATCACTGAAATGACCTGCTTGTGCTCCCCAAACTGAAGTGTACCTACTATGTAGTCCCTTTCTCCAGTCTCGTCTATGCCTCCCATTTTCTCGAATTTCCATCGGTTTTTTACGAGCAGTTCAACCCCTCCTTCCCCTCTGCCCCTTCTATCTTTCCTCATGGTCTGATATCCTGGTGGGAAGATTGCATCTGTTATTGTCTCCGTGAGTTTTGTTTCTGTAACTGCTATAATGTCTGGGGACTTCTCATTGATTCTTTCATGCCACTCCTTATGTTTATTCGTTAATCCATCCGCATTTATGTACCAAATCTTCAACTTCTGTTCTAATACTGTAACTGTGGTCCTGGGGGAATACTGGGGTTGGGGGAGCTGGAGCCCTGGTGGGGGCCTGTGGGAGGTTGCAGTGGGAGTGGAGGAAGAGCTCACATAGGAGGTTGCTGTAGGGGTTGGGTTCGGGGTGTGGGGGGGGGACAGGGGTTGGGTTATTTTTGGGTTTAGTTGTTCATTTTCCCTTTGGGAAGTGTCGTTGTTGGAGTCCTTCTGCGGTGTTTCTGGGGTGTGTTTGTCCTTCCACCTGTGCCGGGGTTATTCTGCTCTTTTTTTCATTTCCTCCCATTCCCCCTCTCGTTTTTGAATCTCTCTTTCATATCATTCTTTCCTCCTGTGTTCTGTCTCGATCGGGGTACACACCTTGAACTCCTGTTCGCCCTCACCCTGCTTTCTCCGCAGGATCATGGTTCGATTTGGGGTTTTCCCTTGAAAATTTTAATTTGATGGGTTTCCCTTTCTTTTTGGGAACCCACCCCGATTCTCTGAAAATTTGCCCCCTGGGTCATGTCCCTCCCCTATCCCCTTCAAAATACCTTCAATCGTTTTTTTTCTCCTCCTGTTTTCTTTCACATGGGTTTCCCCTTCAGCTTCCTCTAACCCAAGACAAAAATGATCTCTCCCTTTCCTCCTCCCCTGTGACCCCTTTGCTCCTCTGAGGTGTTTTATTTTTCCTTTCCCCCTGATGTTCCTTCCTTCAATCCTATTAAAAAAAAAAGTAATTTTTTAAAGATGGAATTTTTACTCGATTTTGTAATAAAGATTTTTCGGGATACATAAATAGACATTAAAATAAATTAATCTTTAATATAATAAAAAAAAATCAATTTTGGGTCTGGAGGTATTAAAATAATATACAGTTACAATAAAAAATTATTAGCTTTTAAAAAAAATATATATATCTATGCTAAAAAAATAAATTATACGATCATATTACAATAATAAATTACAAAATTTATGACGCCCGTGTCTCTCGCGAACTTATTTGGTGTGCTGTACGCTCCCTCTCAACTTGTCATTTGACACCCTTCCGTGTAAGACGCCCTGAAAAACCGTGCCCACAGACACCCTTTTCTCTGTGTCACACCACCCTTTCTCTGGTCTCACGATCTCGTCACTTTTGACACCCTTTTTCTCTGGGGCGCACACTATCACCCACAGCGTTTTTCTCGGGGCCATAAATGATAATTCAAGTGTAAAAACCCTTTGGTAAAAAATCCGACAAGTTGGTTTAAAAAGAAGTAAGCAAACACATGACATATTTTTTAAAAACTTTTCGGTCCGGGGCCCTTTGATCACTTCTAAAACAAGGAGAAAGACATTTTATAATAGGGGGGGGAGTGAGGTGTGACGCCATCTATATCGGGCCCTTACCAACAGGTGGGGCTTTAACAACGACAACAAGGAAATGGTGAAATATTGAAATCCCAGTACACCTGTGTTTTGTGAACCACTAACGGTTAGGATCACGACCCAAATGATTTTTTATGAATGAGCCTCAAAACTCCATAAAGAGCCAGATTTTCCGACATTACCCCAACCCGTAGATTTTAAAAAGCCATTACAACATGCCTAGCACTCAGCCCCGGGCCCAGACTCGTGGAACTCTGTTTTATTAAGAAATAAAGAAAAACCCCCCTCCCGGCCCTTAAGACACATGGGGAGGGAGCTTGGGCATGGGGGGGAAAATTTCCCGTCACTTAAAACAACGGATATAGCCCCCCAAAAGGTGGCAGCAAAGCATTAGCTAAGAACTATAGACCAAAAACCGACACCCCAAACATAAAAAACTTTAAAGAGTGCTAAGAAGCGGGGTTGCCCAAATCACCCGGATTCCCAAAATCTGCACAACCGGGCAACATGGGGTTTAGGGGATCCCCCTCCTCCTCTCACAAATACTGGATCATATGACAGGGCCTTTGGGTGCATGGAAGAAAATCAAATGCAGATTAATATACCAGACTTTTCAAAAGCATTTGACAAATGCGATCATGGCGTAATAGCCCATAAAATACGTGCTAAAGGAATAATGGGAAAGTGGGGAGATGGATCTTCAACTTCCTAACAAATCGAACACAAAGAGTAGTGGTCAACAGAGTTAAATCGGAGGCTGCCATAATGAAGAGCTCTGTTCCACAAGGCACAGTACTCGCCCCCATCTTATTCCTTATCCTCATATCAGACATAAACAGAGATATACACCACAGCACCGTATCATCCTTTGCGGATGATACTAGGATCTGCATGAGGCTGTCATCTGCTGAGGACGCGGTTAACCTCCAAGAAGATATAAACAAAGTTTTCCAGTGGGCAACGGTAAACAATATGATGTTCAATGAGGACAAATTCCAACTACTCCGTTATGGAAAACTGGAGGAGATAATAACTAGAACAGAGTATACTACTGACTCCGGCTATACAATAGAGCGGAAAAATAATGTAAGGGACCTGGGAGTAGTAATGTCTGAGGATCTCACTTTCAAGGATCACAACAGTGCCACGATCGCACGTGCAAAAAAAATGATAGGATGGATAATGAGAACTTTCAAAACGAGAGATGCCAAGCCCATGATGATCCTTTTCAAATCACTTGTTCTCTCTAGGCTGGAATACTACTGTACATTAACATCTCCATACAAAGCAGGTGAAATCGCAGATCTAGAGAGTGTACAGAGATCCTTCACTGCATGTATAAGTTCTGTCAAGCACCTTAACTACTGGGAACGCTTGGAAGCACTTGACTTGTACTCGTTGGAACGCAGGAGGGAGAGATATATCATAATCTACACTTGAAAATCTTGGAAGGAATGGTCCCAAATCTGCACACAGAAATCACTCCCTACGAAAGTAAAGACTGGGGAGGCGATGCAAAATGCCGCCAATAAAAAGTAGGGGCGCCATTGGTACACTAAGAGAAAACACCATAAGTGTTTCCCGGGGGCCCAAAACTGTTCAACAGCCTCCCATCAAGCATTAGGGGAATTGCCAATAAACCCCTGGCTGCCTTCAAGAGAGAGCTGGACAGATACCTAAAGTCAGTTCCAGATCAGCCGGGCTGTGGCTCGTACGTTGGACTGCGTGCGGCCAGCAGTAACAGCCTAGTTGATCAGGCCCTGATCCATCGGGAGGCCTGGTCATGGACCGGGCCGCGGGGGCGTTGATCCCCGGAATAACCTCCAGGTAACGTGACCTGAGGAATGTCATAAGAACATGAGAACATAAGAATGGAGGAACACTGTAGAAGGCCTACTGGCCCATGCGAGGCAGGTCCTTATCAAACTAACCTCTGCCTACGATGAGGACGGGTAGACGTTGAAATCATGTGACTCCTGTGCTGTTGGGTTGGTTTATATATATAGGCGGAGAGTGAGGTATGACGCACGTGACCTGACCAACCCAACAGCACAGGAGTCACATGATTTCAACGTCTACCCGTCCTCATCGTAGGCAGAGGTTATTTTGATAAGGACCTGACTCGCATGGGCCAGTAGGCCTTCTACAGTGTTCCTCCATTCTTATGTTCTCATGTTCTTATGACATTCCTCAGGTCACGTGCGTCACACCTCACTCTCCGCCTCTATATATATAATGCCTTTCTACCTCTGTATGTTAGAAGTGATCAAGGTCCCAGGACCGAAACGTTTTCTAATAAATATGTCATAGTGTTTGCTTACGTGTCTTTCTAAACCAACTATTCAATGTACACTACAACCTGACCATCTTCAGTGTCACACGACACCCTTTTCTTCTCAGTGTTCCACTACGGTCCTGTAGCATATCTCAGTGTTCCACTCCATCATACTTGCTTAAGTGTCACACTACGGTCCTAGCCCAGTTCAGTGTAACACTCCAACCTTTTCTTCATGTAATGTCCCACTAAACAGCATCCGATGACTCCGGCCCACAGTTGACCAGCGTAGGCGGTGAGTCCGCAGACATCACCGGTAGTGTGGAAAAAGACACTTATGTACAGTTCAGGACATTTATTAAAGGAAACGTTTCGCCACGAGTGGCTTCTTCTTGTCGGTATCACCATACCATTTCCCCATCACCGGTAGTCCTGTAAATACTCTCTAAGGCCGGTAGAAGTACACCGTAAGATGGTCTGGTGAGTACTATCTACCGCCTTCAAGACCAGTTGACACACCGAAGGTGGTCCGGTGCAGCACACACTATGTTGCAAGCTCACTGAATGCGGCCGTCAAATAACTGAGGCCAACAGACTCAGTGAGCTGCGGTGAGTGCTTCTTCTAAAATCAGTAGAAGCCAGTAGAATACTCTCTACTGCCAATAGATGTGTACCATTAGGTGTTCAGGTACTTAATGCTCTAAGGCCGGCTCAGCAGTCCCCGCAATGGGTTTGATGACGTACCCAGTGGTACTGCCGGCCAGCAGGTTAACCATTTAACCGTTAGTTTGGTAGGGGGCCGAAACAAATCCTTTCCCTAGCGGATGTGTGTGTGTGTGTGTGTGTGTGTGTGTGTGTGTGTGTGTGTGTGTGTGTGTGTGTGTGTGCGCGCGCTACTGAGCGAGAGTTAAAATAAGTGAGTTAGTCGCCAGGTAAAGAAGATCAATTAAGATAATGGTTAGGTGGGTAGGGTCAGCGGGACCTAGTGTACAACTCACTCTCTTTACGGCCAGTATAAAACATTTACTGCCTGAGGGACGTGAAGCTCTGATGAAACCTCCAGCACTCTGACTCTGGCCACAGCTCACTCTCACGTGAAGCTCTGATGAAGCCTCTAGCACCCAGCCCCTGGCCACAACTCTCACAAGCTCTGATGAAGCTTCCAACACCTCGACCCTCGCCACAACTCAATCTCAGATGAAGCTTTGATGAAGCCTCCACAACCCCGCCCAAGGCCACAACTCTCACATGAAGCTCTAACGAAACCTCCAACACCCGGCCACACCTCACTCTCTGGTAAAGATTTGATATGAAGCCTCCAACACACAACGAAGTGAAGCTCCAGCGAAGCCTTTTAGCATGTGTTTACGCACGGCAGGGCCTAAGACCCCCTCGTCGAGTTTTCACAGGTTTTAGTGAGAAAATAAGGAAACACGTCAAAATGTAACAGGGTGAAAAAAAAATAGAGAAAGGGATCTGAGGTGATCTGGAGCCTTGAAGTTATTTCCTCTCACCCTTTCAGTTAGTGTCACAGTGAATCAGATATCAGGAGTTGTCGTAAAGTCTAATACACAATGGTCCGGCGTCGTGGGAAGAAAAGGATTGTGTTTCTAGGACATTTTATGGAAAAAGGTGATATAAGGTCTGTGGGAAAGGCCAGTTATAAAATAGATTTTTTTTTTTCACAGTGTTCAATGAGAAAATTTTCCAATTCATATTCTGGTTAAGAAAATGAAGACGTTTCAGAACAAGATTGTTGTCTCGACAAATCTCTACTTTGTCTTGATAAAAAATAATCTTCAAGGAAAACAAAACACAACGATGAAACCTGGAATAGAAAAAAAACTACAGATAAGTTTGCAGTTTCAAATTTGAATAATTACACGAAGTACATACATATGGGTTTACCATGTTTACATAAGGACAGTCATATGTGAGAAAAAGTGCGAGTTGGCCTTCAAACTGCCATTTACAAGTGTTTAGTAGAAGGACGCATTTAAAATAATAAATGACTTGAAGAAATACAAGGACTGTAAATCTCAAACAATTAGGCCAGACTTACCAGAAGAAGATCGGAAAGAAAAGGCTTTAAACAATACGGAAAATGCTGAAAAATTTAATTTGAAAGCTGAGCAAGAAAATAATGGAATTTTATAAAGGAATAGGCCGAAAATTGCCTAGTAATTGGTCTGAAATTACTTAGTAATAAGTCTGAAATTACCTAGTAATAGGTCTGAAATTACCTAGTAATAGGTCTGAAAGTGCCTAGTAATAGGTCTGAAATTATCTAGTAACATGCTTGAAATTACCTAGTAATAGGTTTGAAATTACGTAGTAATAGGTCTGAAATTGCCTAGTAATAAGCCACAAATTATCTAGTAATAAAATTAAAATTGCCTAGTAATAAGGCTGAAATTACTTAGTAATAAGTTGAAAATTGTCCCGTAATAGAGCTGAAATTACCTATTAAGAGGTTTGAAGTTACCTAGTAATAGGCCAGAAATTAGAGGACAGAAGAATCGGAGAACTGATAGCGACGTACCAAATACTTACAAGAAATTATAGAGAGGACAGTGACAAGTTGCTGAAGAAGTAGGGAAACAGGTACACAAAACCACAGCTGGAGGTTCAAAATCACTGACGAGTCTCTGTTAGAAGTACCATCAGAACACTGCACAAAATACACAAACACATGATGAGAAGAGCCAGATACAGGTCTTGAGGATTATTACTTAAAAGGGGGGAACCATATATCTTAGTTCTAAGAGAAACTAAATTAAGGATATGTTAAGCTAGGCGACATTTAAGTTAAATTATTATGGAGCCGAGACTCGACTCCTGCAACCACAAATAGGTTAGTAGTGTAAATGCCATGATAGTCTGAAGGACTATCACGGCATGTATGTGGTAGCACATGCAAATTATTCACATAAATGTTCCAGAAAGTGTGTATAGAACATTAGGTGAGGTAATAGTGTGTGTGAGACAGACAGAGAGAGAGAGAGAGAGAGAGAGAGAGAGAGAGAGAGAGAGAGAGCAATACAATAGGTTGAAACAATACAGAGAATGCGACGAACGCACTAAGAGAGTAGGGATTACATGGAACATACCGTGTTAAGAACTAGTGAGTGGCTGGAAGACTCTAAGTGGGGCTGAGAGAGGAATGAAGGCGTATAGGTAAGTACATGTGAGGATGCATAAACAGAAGAATGGCTGGGGGACTCGAACCGTGGTCTATGTATATAGCAGGCCCAATGTTGGACCATAGTTTGAACCCTCGTCCATTCTTCTGTTTAGTCATTCTTTTGTTCACTAATCGTTCTTGGCTTTACAAGTGAGTACAGATAGATGTGTACATGCAGGTGAGTGTATATATATTGATGAGTACGTGTAGAAGAATCCATGCAGATGAGTACATATAGGCGAGCACATACAGGTGAGTGAACACACGTATAACAAAACGCACAAATACGGAACTAATCTCACATAAACACATTTCAGGCCAAACGCACAAATACACCGCCTCTCATATGGCAACACATTCCCGTCGTCGAAATCACAAAAAAATATTTTGTAAAAACCGTAAATTTTTGACATTGTTAAGGTCAATCCAAAATATTTACGTATTTCCCAACTTTGATGTCAGAGGATAACAAATTTATAATCTCGTAGAGGGGAGGGGAAGAGAAAGGCAAAGAGAGGGGAAAGAGGAGAGAATATGGGAGATAAGGAAAAGGAAAGAGGAGGGGGAAGGAATATAAATATATGAGAGAGGAGAAGGAAAGATGGGGAAAAGTGGAGGGAGTGAAAAGTAAATGGCAGTAAGGGGCATGGCAGGAGAGTAGAAGAGAGCTGATCTGATTGTATTTGTGCAGTTTTCCTCCTCTCCCATACTTCTCTCATGTCCTTCCCCTCCCTATCTCTTTTTCCCCCCCATCTTGCTATCTCTTCTATTCTGCTTCCCTTCCCATTCCCTTTAAAGTCTTACTATAGCCTATCATCCAACTTCAGCTGAAGAACCGTGATGTGTCCCACACTGCCAGTTACAAGCCGCTATTCTGTTATTTCGTGACTAACCGTTAACGATACCTAAATATAGGACACTTCACGTTAACCAAACGTAGAATAACAAATATTTATTTTGTTTAGCTGTTTTTGATACACATGGCACCGTACATAAGAACATAAGAACATAAGAACGAAGGAACACTGCAGAAGGCCTACTGGCCCATGCAAGGCAGGTCCAAGTCCCTACCGGCTTAAGCCAATGCACCCAACCTAGTCAGGTCAGGTCACATTGACTTAAGGGAGGAACACGGCAACCGACCTGTTAGCACAAGCTATCAGGTCCAACTCACACCCACCCACATCTACTCATGTATTTATCCAACCTATTTTTAAAGCTACACAACGTTCTGGCCTCTATAACGGTACTTGGGAGTTTGTTCCACTCATCCACAACTCTATTACCAAACCAGTACTTTCCTATATCCCTCCTGAATCTGAATTTTTCCAACTTAAAACCATTGCTGCGAGTTGTCGGGCTAGATATTTTCAGCACACTTTACATCCCCTTATTTTTTTCCCTGTCTTCCCACTTAAAACCCCAAAATCATTTCCCCCTAATTTACGTTTTTCTAGAGGGCAGTTTTCAGGGCCCTTATCTACCCTAAAGGGAAGGTTTCTGATACATGGGTCATCTTTGTACCCTCCTTTGTACTTTTCCAGAGAATTTAACCCATTCTGTAATACGTGCCCAAATGTGCAGCTAACTAAATGGGCCCAAACCCAAAGGGATGTATGGGTTTTGAAAAACAACTGAGGATCCTATTATTTAGCTTCTTGTATAACCAAGGTTTCTATTAGTTTATTGCGAACACTTATCACTGTTGTTTTGGTTTCGATTCTCTAACCAGAACTCCTAAATTTTTTTCGCAATCTTAATATTAAGATCTACATTTTTTTGTTTAATTATTCGCAAATAACCCACTCGGATTCTTTCCGTGTTTACTCCATTTATGCTGCCCCTCTCCTGAAGATTTTCACGACCCCAAAAGAATGTTCACCTTCGACACAATAGTGCCTTTCGTCATGTTAGAGACACGTCCTATCAATGATCCTTACTAAAATATTACTCTTCTAGCCTTCACAGACCCATCCTGTCGAATCACCCCATATACCAAAATTTTTCCTGAACGTTTATGCCCCTGGCTTTGTTTCTTTTAGATGTTCCCTGTTGAAACCCTGAGGGTTTTGCAATGATTTTATTTTAATATATAATTATTATTTTTCATATAATTTTATTTGCTTTATTTGCGTAATGCTAAATCGAAATGTTTTGCTTTATATTGTTATTTGACTTATGTTGTTGGAGTAATTAATTATGTGCTAGTTATCCGTACTGTAAGTATCGTTGTACTCGTTAACTGCGGTTTCTGAGCTGATTTGTCCCGTTGCTACAGTGATGGGGGGGGGTGTCCCCCTCGCTTGAAGTTTTCGTCGCTGTAGACTCGCTTGGTGGTTGGGACGTTGTCTGTCTCATTTTCTTGTTTGTAAAAAACTTGTACAGAACATTGTATAGACTTAGTGATTTTCGACGTTGTTTGAGGTTGTGGTGCAAGACATTAAAAACCAAGTCCTGAACTATAGCTTATGACCTAATTTGACTGTTTTGTGATTATCACATGGGGAATTTCTTATGCTGAACTTAGTTTTCAGTATTGGGATTTTTGTAACTTTTGTGGGGGATTTGTGATGGTCCCTACTTATGTCGTTATATTATTCCTTGTTCCTGATTCGTGTCGCGTTGTTTGTTGTTGCTAGGGGCTTTGATTCTTTTTTGTGTTCAAGCAGACTGTTCTGCTTCCCAGTCGGTCAAAAAGTTAGTTTTTTTGAGGACTTTGTCGTACTTGTTTAAGTCTAGTCGAGTCGTGAGCATGTGAACTAGTTAGGCCTTATACACTTTCCAAAAACTTATTGTACATTTTGTAATATTTATTAAAGTTAAGTACCAGACGGAAATTAAGATTTTAAATGTTATGTGCTTTAGCACAAAAATAGGGATGAGAGGATTAATATTATTTTGATTACTGTGTTTAAAATTTATTTAATTTGTAATTTTCCTTAATTAATAAATTTTTAAAATTTTAAATTTCTTTTAGCCTCCATTTTAAAACCTGAAGCACTATTGAATATACTGAATTTCTAATGGTAAATTGGACAAGGATATGACTACTTTTTACAAAAACCAGTAACAGGTGGATGCTAGAAGGGCGTCCTTTCTATATTCACGGGAGATCTCTAAGCTTTTAGAATGGGTTTTTTTTGAAACAAAGGGGGGCCCTGTGGGATGTTTGATCCAAGGTTTGGGGAAACTGTCGGGAGGCTTTTGCCCAAGGTGTTGGAGAAATTTGTCCATTTGCTTGTAACTCTTTTGATCAACACTTTGATATTTTCCTAATCTGAAGACTTTGAGTTTAGTCTTGTACAACATACCGGGTGGATGTATGTACCTGATCCGTGTTCCAAAGGGATGGAAATATTTTTGATTTCTAACTTAAGATATCCAACACTAAAATTCCCTTTTTGGTTTATTTTCCCCATAATCACTCTGTAGTACAATTATTTTTGTGTGTAGCCAAAGTGAAAACAGTTAATTGTTTTGCTTTGTCTGATTAAGTACATTAAAACTTCAAAGTTTTGCGATAGCCAATTCCGGTGTGACGTATAAACGGAATTTCCCCGCAGAAACTGTCGAGCGTTAATTAAAGATATTTTTGTTTCCGTCATACGATATGTTGATTATGATTCAATTAAAAGGAAAGCCTATTGTCAAATTAGAAGCTGACTTATTTGTTCTTAGAAGGAGAGCAACTCTGCAAAAGTGTCTGACCCTAGTGTAGCTCATTCCGTCACCCTTCCTCCAACCTGTTAGCTGAAGCCTAATACTAGTACAGTGTTGCACATATGTATATACTTATCCTAGACCAGATCTAGATCTTGGGGACGGTTGGCGAGGTCCGCCCTAAGGCGTCCGAAAGACATTTTAATTTCCCCCATCCCCCATTACCCCTGGTCCTTCTCTCGGGGAAACAGTTTGAGAGGTTTGAACGCCTCTTTTTTTCAGACTGACAAAAGGGTCTCAGGGGAAATTGAACGAAGTTTTTCCAAAGAGAAAATGTTCGTCGGGGAAAGAAAACAATGATAGATCACAGGGAAAATTTAATGTGCAGAAAGCTGCCACTATGGTTCCTAAGTTTTTTGAGAAGGGGACTTGCACCTATTTTGGTGTTTGAGAACCGGCACGTGCTCTGAACGGGGTCACGTAAGCATGGTCAACATTGTTCATACGCGTTGACAGGAAAGCTAAAACTTGTACTGCCTTTTCCCATTTCCCAAGACATTAGTTTGATGCTGCCCAAACAAACTTTTGAGACATATAACTTGTCTGTAATTTTCAAAGAGCATTTCGTACTTACAACGACGACAAGATCAGCCTTGTGTAGAGTTTGCTCGTGAAAAAAAAAGTTGCTTTTAGAGAGGGTCTAAGCTGTAAATGAAATAAACGACACCCTTGTTCATTTGTTATTTCCCAAAGGTTTAACAACTGTTTCTCCTGACATACAAGAATATCTGATCGATCATACTACCCGGTATTCTGGAAACTGCAGCATTAGCAGACAATTACAAGATTTTTCACAAACTTGTACGTACTAAAACACAGAGAAAAAAGGGTAACTAAAAATTGTCCTAAAAGTTGGCAACCTAAATCGGCTCTTGCCGGCCTGGTACCTGACGAAACTTTTCTCCCTTTTACCAGGAAAATCACAATCCAAAAACTTTTTTTCTGTGGCAGACAGAAATTGATATCGAGATAAAAAGTAAAATGAAAATTTGAAAACGAAAAGGACATGCAGGGTATTGCTATAAATTAGAAAGAGTACCAGAAACTTTTGGTGAGGCTAGCGCCCCCCCCACAAGTCGTACCTCTTCCGGGAGCAACAAAGGCACCAAAATCCTAGTAATCCCTTGTCCTCTGTTTTAGTAATGTTATAGGATAGATGACTAGGTCGAAAGTGATCGACAAAAAGATTTTCACCCATGGGTCCTTACTTTTCGAGAGGTAAAGTGGATTTGCGAATCACATCTAACTAAAATAGTTATTTCAGAGACACGGCAGTTTTCTCACTTTATTAAGAGAGATGACTGCCCAAAAATGAGATTTTAATTGCGATGATGTATGTTAAACCCTTTATGGTGGGCTGTTATAAAAGTACCTCTTCACAAGGATACATTGAAACAAGCTATTATATGGTTATATTTAAGTGGGTAATCCAGTGGTGTATTTCCCATCAGGTCAGGGGACTTGTTGATAGGGAACGATATCCTTCGCTGGTATTGTAAAAACCATTGTGATTGATAAAAACATGATGATAATTAGCCATGAAAAGGTGTAGAGAGAAACCCATTTTATTTCCTCTCAGCGCAATTACTAGACTATGTAAAAAATTCAACAACCCCTTTTCCGTTGAGTTTGTGGATGCAAAGTTTGGGTTGAATATGTTGTTTATGATGCTCTGCGCCCCGGATCTTAAAAACTGACTCCCCCCCGGGCATCAACCTAGTCAAGACAAACTGAGTTAAATTTCTACTCGATGATTTAATAAAAGGGTCAGTTTGTTGATCATCATGGAAAGACTGAGGATATAGCAGTTACTGAGAGTGAAGCAAAAGGGTCTGATAATTGTTACATTATAGTAAAGGTGTACTGATGGAGGGAAAAAAACATGTAAGTTTTCAGCTGATAGTGTTTCCAAAACCCCAGTCAAGCATCTCGTAGTGTTTCCAGTTCATGTCGTGCAACCCTTGATTTTGCTCCCCAATAGTCCCATAGGGGAATTGGGTGTCAGAAGAAATGGTAAACTGGGAAAATTTTTATTTTGGCCAAGATGAAGGAAAAAAGTAGTTTTATTGCGACGTTGCCAGTGTGTCGTGACAGGCAAGCCAGACACACACCCCCCCTACACCTCTCACTGAGTTCATTAGTCAAAGTTTAGTTCTTGGGTTGATTGTTTGATTTGTTCAAAAGGTTGAAGCATTGCTTTTCCTCCCCGTGTTGAGGCCTAATTTTAATCTTTCCATCGTTTACTATGATGGGGTTTTTTTTGCAGTGGGTGTTGGCGCTCCAACATCAACATCCCTGATTTTCTCCTCCCATATGTTTCTATTATCTAACTTAACACACCAGAAAAATTAGATATAGCTCTTGGTGTTTCCCTTTTAAAATTTTGACGTGTATTGGGGGATTTTCCCCCTTTAAAATTAAAAGTTTTCTGACCCCAAACTATCACTTATATAAATACTATGAAGAGTAAAAAAAGCTGGATCAGAGGGGGGCTCCAGAATCCAAAACCTTTTTCTTTTTTATAAAACAATAGTGGTCTTTTTTTGTAATTGCGATGCTCTGTACGTCCTTAATAAAACTCAATTTCATTAAAAAACGTAATTTTATGCCCCAAAAACCTTTTTTTTCTTGCTTCTCAATTCCTAAAGTAACTTTAAACCCCCCAGCCCCAAATTAAAATTGTATACTCATGTATGTCTTATTTTTTTTATAATTTCACATATTGTATGGTAAGGAGACATAAGCTGAGTGTTGAGTGGGTAGTGTGGTGTGGGCGATGTACTGCGGACGCAAAAAACGTCCTGCCCGCAGACCCCTCCCTTAATACACCCCTTTAAACTGTTTCATATCGATGTTCATACTGCCCCGATTCCCAACCACTACTTAAGAGTGGAATGCGTTCCCCTACTTGTCGAGCCTCAAAGTGCCCCCTCCTTTTTTGCGTATCCTGTCTCTCATGAGTACTAACCCGAGTAGCAAGATACGATAGTTACTGCCCTGTATAGGGCATATCCTAGTGACGGGCGCTTGAAAAAGATTTTAAGGCTTGGCACAAGAAGAGACTGTTTTATTTATATTAAATTTTATTGTATGAGTAAACGTAAAAAGGGGGAAAGACATTTTGCAATCCTAGTGCGACCGTCTGTCGTGTGGGGGGGGGGGGGGTTGAACCCCCGAATGGGTTGCAAGATTTTATGTATATATATTTTTAAATTTTTACTTTTCATTAAATTTTTTATTGCTTATATTTCGATAATAAATAATCGTAAAAGTAAAGCTTTTTTATGTTATTTGACTTATGTTGTTTGGGTAACATATTATGTGCTCGTTCAAGTCTTGATTGCAAAATCTGTAAGTATCGCTTGTAGCTCGTTAGACTGCCCCCTTTGAGCTGCAGTTGTCCGTTGCATCACGTGATGAGGGGGGGGTCCTCACCCGCTTGAAAAACAGTCTGCTGTAGACTCGCTTGGGGGTTGGACGATTGTCTGTCTCTTATTCTTGTTCTGTAGAACTCTGTTCACAAACTTGTATGCTTGTGATTTTCGATGTTGTATGAGGTGTGTGTCGCATAGACCTCTAAACAACTCAGGTCCGAACTTAGCTAGCCTAATTTTTACTGGTTTTTTTGATTACACATCGGGAATTTTTTTTTGCTGAAATTTGATTCAGTAGTATGGGGGTTTTTTAACTTTTTTGGAGGATCTGCTGAGGTCCCCTTAGGTCGTTATATTATCTCCTTTTTCCGATTTTGTGTGCAGTTGTTGTTGTATTGCTATTGGGTTTAGCATTTTTTTTTTTGTTCAAGCGACGTTTGGTTGCAGTCAGTCAAAAAGTTAGTTTTTTTGAGGACTTTGTAGTCATTGTTTAAGTCTAGTCGAGTGTGAACATATGAACTAGTTAGAGCACTTACCACATACACACAAACTTACTTTTAATATTTGAATATCTTATTTAAATGTTAATTTCCAACGGTATAAAAAATTATAAATGTGATATGTGCTTTCAGCACAATAAAAATTTTTACGAGGGATTAAAATTATTTTGATTCTGTGATTAATTTAATTTAATTTGAAAAATCCTCAGACTTTAAAAAATTTATTAAATTTAAATTTTTCTAGTAGTAGCCACCCGTTGTATCCTGAACACTATTGAATCATAGAATTCTAAGGATAATTTTGGGCAAAGGGTATGACACTTTTACGGAAAACCCCTTAAAAGGCTGGTGCTGGAAATAAATGGGGATAAATACCCAACCAATGGCAAAATAAACACAAAAGCGTTAAGTGATCCTTTATTTACTACGTTTCGCCCACCAGTGGGGTTTTTCAAGTCCCAAACAGAAATACCTGGGGTGGAAAGGAAAGCGGTATTTTTAGCCGGTGAGGTCAGGGGAAAATGCGCTTTAATCATTTGTGTTTATATTGCCCGGCTGGTGCTAGAAAAAGCATCCTTTCTGTATTCACTGGGGGATCTTAAGCTTTAGAATCGCGTTTTTTTTAAAACTGCCTTTTTCAGTGCATTGTCAAAAAGCTCCCTCTTTAGAAAACTCTTGATTGACCCGACCCTTTTCCTTTTCTCCTTTCCCCTTGATCTGTCTTCTGTATTTCCTTTGTTTTTTTATCTTCTGTTTTCCCTTTCCCAGCTGGGTAGTTGGCCCCCGCAGTGCTTCTCGGGCCCCTTTGGGAAAAATTTTTGGGGGGTTTTATTACTTGGATCCCCCCTGCCTTGAGATGCAAATTTTCCTTTATTATTGTCATTTGTCCCGCCCAGGGGAGCCACTAGGCCCCCGCAGTGTTTTTTTTTTTTTTGTTGTGATGTAAACTGCTACTACTATGAGCTAGTCTCCTCTGCTGCTGTATACTACAACCCCTCTCTCTATGCTACTCTACTCAAAAAACAACTTAAAAATAAGAACATAAGGGAAAATAAGAATGGGGGAAAAACGCAGAAGGCCTTGGGCCCCGCAGGCAGGTCCTTATCAAACGCTACTACCTAAAACTTGTAAAATTGACACATGTGCAACTCTTGGGTTCTTTATTGAGGAAAAAGTTTCGCCACACAATGGCTTCATCGTCCATAAAAGGAGAAACTTTAAGAACAGGGGAGAATGAGGTAATAGTCCCTCAAATTGAGTCCTCCTGTTCTTTAAGTTTTCCCTTTGTTTGGGCTGATGAAGCCACGTTGGCGAAACGTTTCCTATAAAAATACCCCAAAAGTTGCACATTTTTAATTTATCAACTGTCGGTTCTCTGAAAATTCATTAATACCTAAAGCTTCCCAAGAAATAACTCCCATACCCAATGACACCAATCAAACCCAGCCCCTCCCACTCATATATTTGTCCAGTCTCTTCTTAAAGCTACCCAAGGTCCTAGCCTCTATCACCCCACTGGGAAGACTGTTCCACGCATCTACAAATTTAAATTTATCCAACTTAAATCCATTATTCCTGGTTCTTACCTGGTTCGACACCATCAGTACTTTATTAATATCTCCCTTGTTTATGCCCGTCATCCACTTATACACTTCAGTGATATCTCCCCTCATTCTACGCCTCTCCAGAGAGTGGAGATTTAAGGCTTTGAGTCTATCTTCATACGGGAGGCTCCTTACACAGTAAATCATTTTAATCATTCTTCCCTGTATGTTCTCTAATGAGTCTATATCCATCCTGTAGTAAGGGGACCAAAACTGAGCAGCATAATCTAAATGAGGCCTCACTAGTGATGTATAGAGCTGTAAAATAACTTTTGGGCTTCTGTTACTTATACTTCTTGATATAAATCCAAGTAATCTGTTGGCCTTGTTGCGCACACTAAGGCACTGCTGTCTTGGCTTTAGATTTCTGCTTACCATGACTCCCAAGTCTTTTTCACATTCTGTATGATCAAGCTCTACTTCACCTAGATTATAGCTTCGAGGGTTATTTTCATTACCAAGGGCAAGTACCTTACACTTATCCACATTGAACTTCATCTGCCATTTTTCAGACCAATACATTAATTTGTCCAAATCGTCCTGGAGTTCATTGATATCCTCCTCTGAGTGAATTATACGGCCTGTCTTTGTATCATCAGCAAATTTACTCATGTCACTCGTAATCCCTTCATCAAGGTCATTAATGTAAATTATGAACAAGAGAGGGCCTAAAACTGATCCTTGTGGAACGCCACTAGTGACTAATCCCCATTCAGATTTCACTCCATTAATGGTAACTCTCTGCTAGAACTTTACCTCCTATACCATGAGCTGCCACTTTTCTTAAGAGTCTCTTGTGAGGTACTCTATCGAAGGCTTTACTAAAATCCAAATAAACAATATCATATTCCTTATCACTGTCAACTGCCTCAAATGTTCTATTGAAGAACATCAGTAAGTTTGTCAGGCAGGAATGACCTCTCGTGAACCCATGCTGAGATTCATTTATCAAGTTATGCTCTTCAAAGTGACTTCTGATAATGTCAGATATAATTGCTTCTAATAACTTGCCCACTATAGATGTCAGGCTTATTGGACGGTAATTTGAAGGAGTGGACTTATCCCCTGATTTGAATATAGGAACCACATTAGCCATCTTCCACAACTCTGGCACAACACCGGTAAGGATGGACGCATTGAATACACTCGTTAATGGCTGACTAAGCTCCATCTTGCATTTCTTAAGTACCCTGGAAAACAACTCATCGGGTCCCGGGGTCTTATTTTGCTTCAGTTTGTCTATCTGTTTAATAACCATGTCCCTCGTGACAGTAATATTAGTTAACTTAAATTCATCAGGAACTAAATAATTGTTAATTACTGGAATCTCATTTACATCTTCCTGTGTAAAAACTGACAAAAAATAGTCATTAAATAAGGAACACATTTCCAGTTCATTATCCGTCAGCTGTCCATTCCCAGTTTTCAGAGGTCCTACTTTTTCCTTCACCTTCGTCCTATACACTTGAAAGAACCCCTTTGGATTAGTCTTTGATTCATTAGCAACTCTAATTTCATAGTCACGTTTAGCCTTTCTAATTGCCTTTTTTACTTCTCTTTTAAGCTGAACATATTGGTCAGTAAGGTTAACCTCTCCTCTTCTGATGCGCCTATAAATTCCCCTTTTCTCCCCTAATAGATGTTTTAGCCTCCTGTTAACCCATTTGGGATCGTTATTATTAGACCTAATTTCTCTCTGGGAAATGTATATACTCTGGGCACTGTGTACATTATTAAGAAAACAATCATAAAAGCAGATCCCTTCATATTCATTAGTATGATTATCGTCAATAAAATCATTAGCTAGATAACCCCAATCAAGATTAGACAGATGTTCCCTAAATCCATTATAATCGGCAGAACGAAAATCAGGGATTTTTACTGTATTATCATTATTCTTGCATTCCCAATTAATGCTAAAAGTGATGGATTTGTGATCACTTGCGCCAAGCTCTTCAGTGATCTCCAGATTATTCACGAGTTTTCCCTTATTTGACAAGACTAAGTCTAGCAAATTATTACCCCTGGTAGGCTCAGTTACGCTCTGTTTCAGAAAACAGTCCTGAACTGTTTCTATAAAGTCACTGGACTCTAGATTACCTGTCAAAGAATTCCAGTCAATTTGACTAAAGTTAAAGTCCCCTACTATGACTATGTTACTGTGTCCAGAAGCCCTAACAATTTCGTCCCAAAGAAGTCTCCCTCTATCGTGATCCAAGCCTGGAGGTCGGTATATTACACCTAGAATTAGTTTTTCTTCTTGACCCTCCACGAACTCTACCCAAACAGACTCTGTTACTGCTCCATCTATTTTTATACCTGTTTTTATGCAACAATTAATATTTTCTCGAACATACAATGCAACTCCTCCCCCCTTCCCATTACATCTATCCACATTGAACACAACTTAAATCCCTGAATATTACACTCAGCAGCATTATTCCGACTCTTTAAATCATACCACGTTTCAGTTAATGCATATGATATCAAAGTTCCCAGCACATGCTAACAAACGTAGTTCATTAATTTTATTTCTTGCACTTCGACTGTTAGCATAAAATACCATCATATGTTTTTTCTTCTGCACATTATTCCTATTCATCTTTTTTTACACAATTTCTGAATTATCATTACCCAAGTTACTCCATGACAGTTACATTAAGATTCTTAATATCAAGCATAAGTCAATATATCCATACTCATTATTTATCATTTCTAAACCCATACCTCTAACTAATCCTAGTTTAAAGTCCTAACAACCCCCCTCAACTGAGTTAGCAAGAAAACCCTCACCTGCCCTGGATAAGTGAACCCCATCCCCTGGCATACATGTCATTTCGGCCATAGAAGTTGTCCCAGTTGTCAATGAATGGTACTGCATTATCCTTACAGTGTTTATCCAGCCAACAATTAATACCAATTGCTCTGGACAACCATTCATTACCAACACCTCTTCTTGGCAAAATGCCACATATAACAGGGCGCCCCCCTTTCTTCCTAATTATGTCTATAGCTGTCCTGAACTTTCTAACTAAATCCTCACTTCTAACGCTTGCTACATCATTGCCTCCAGCACTGAGGCAAAAAATAGGATTGATCCCATTACCGTTCATGATGTTGTCAAAGCCGGCTAACAATGTCCTCCATCCCAGCCCCAGGAAAGCAAACCCTCTGTCTCCTACTCCCTGTCCTTCAAGCAGAATGCCCTATCCATGTATCTAACCTGGCTATCCCCAACAACAACAATATTCTTACCTTCCTTGTTGTCGTTCGTCGTGACGATCCCAGTAGTCGACTCACATTCGTCGGGTAGCACCGAGAATGCGTTGGAGGTTTCCACAGGAGTTTTCCACAGCAGTCTCTTTCTTCCTTCTATCGTTTCTGGCTTTCCATTCGTCTTCTTGATCGTCAACTTCGTCGTCCCCTGCTGTCCAGTCACTGACCACAATCCCTTCTTGACCTGAGGACTCGAAACAGGAGGACTACTACGAATCCTCTTGTTTTCCTCGGTCAATCGCCGTATCTCCATCTTCGCTACCCTCAATTCTTCCTTAAGTTGCTGGTAAAGTTGCTCGATGGAGGGCATCTTGGTTCAGTCCACGGGGAGCACACAAGACACTTCTTCACGGAGCAAACAAGACACTTCTTCACACTGCTTCTACTACTACATTCTATTATAATTACTATTTCTGCAATTATTACTGCTACTACTATTACTACTACTGTTACTGATGGGTGATTTGTGAAATGTTCCAGTCACGATCTTCTTAATTAGACTTTTTAATTGCACCGACATATTCACAAAGTCTAGAAACGCTATTACACAATCAGATATGACAGAAAAAGACCCACACAAGGCAATCCCATTCCACAAAAATCTTCCAAAGTGGAACTTACACCCAGTATTAAGCACTAGAAAACGATAGC
>NC_069402.1:35553445-35555945 GCF_026875155.1 Cherax quadricarinatus
GTGTGGTTGGGCCCTGATGCCGGGCGTAGTGTCCCCATGATGCCTGGCGTAGTTTTCCTATGGGGGGTGTAGTGCCCCCATGAGCCGGGGTGTAGTGTCCATGATGCCGGGGTGTAGTGTAGCCATAATGCCTGGGAGTGTGCCCTATGCTTTGTAGGTACCATGATCCTGGTGAGGAGAAAGCGGCTGGGTGAGTGAAGGGAAAAGATAAAGGGAGGGTCGTATGGGGGGGAGTTGAAAAGAAAGGGATTCAAGGGTTAGTAAGACAGATGCCTGGGTAGTGTGACCATAAATGCCTGGCTAGGTAGTGTAGCCATAATGCCTGGCTGCAGTGTGCCCATGATGCCTGCTGTAGTGTACCCATGATGGCCTGGATGCAGTGTGGCCCATATGCCTGGCTGCATGTGCCCATGATGCCCTGGCTGCAGGTCCCCATGGACCTATTTTGTAGCGTCCTCATGATACCTCAGAGGAGAGAGAAGCGGAACTAAAGGTGAGAGGAGGGAACAAGATAGAGGAGGAAGGATTCGGGATATGGGAAAGGGAAGCATATTAGACACAGATAGGGATTCAGAAGGGGTTATAGTATTAAGGAGCGAGAGAGAGAGAGTGACGAGAAGAGATCAGAGAGAGAGAGAGAGAGAGAGATGCACAGAAGGAGTGGAAGAGGAAAAGAATGTTCAAAGATGATTAGAGAAAAGAAATGATGATATAGAAGAAAACGGGAGTAGAAAGAAAAGGAGGGAATGGTTGGTTGCATGACTCTCTTCCCTTTTCACTTCTCTGCAGCCACTCCACTTACCCCTTTATCTTCCTCTCTCCCTGTGTTAGAAAGCTCCAGCACCTGTGTTAGAAAGCTCCATCACCTGTGTTTGAAAGCTACATCACCTGTGTTAGAAAGCTCCAGCACCTGTGTTAGAAAGCTCCATCACCTGTGTTTGAAAGCTACATCACCTGTGTTAGAAAGCTCCAGCACCTGTGGAAGAAAGCTCCAGCACCTGTGTTAGAAAGCTCCATCGCCTATGGTAGAAAGTTCCAGCACCTGTGTTACAAAGCTCCATCACCTGTTTTAGAAAGTTCCAGCACCTGTGTTACAAAGCTCCATCACCTGTGTTAGAAAGCTCTATCACCTGTGTTAGAAAGCTCCAGCACCTGTGGTAGAAAGCTCTAGCACCTGTATTAGAGAACTCCAGCACCTGTGTTACAAAGATCCAGCACCTGTGTCAGAAAGCTCCAGCACCTGTGTTACAAAGCTCCAGCACCTGTGTTACAAAGCTCTAGCACCTGTGTTACAAAGATCCAGCACCTGTGTTACAAACCTCCAGCACCTGTTACAAAGCTCCAGCACCTGTGTTACAAAGCTCCAGCACCTGTGTCAGAAAGCTCCAGCACCTGTGTTACAAAGCTCCAGCACCTGTGTTACAAAGCTCCAGCACCTGTGTCAGAAAGCTCCAGCACCTGTGTTACAAAGCTCCAGCACCTGTGTTACAAAGCTCCAGCACCTGTGTTACAAAGCTCCAGCACCTGTGTCAGAAAGCTCCAGCACCTGTGTTACAAAGCTCCAGCACCTGTGTTACAAAGCTCCAGCACCTGTGTCAGAAAGCTCCAGCACCTGTGTTACAAAGCTCCAGCACCTGGTGGAAGGCTACAGGAAAAAGGTATACGTGCTCCTAATAACGATACACAAATAACCTGCACATAGAAGAAAGGAGCTTACGACGACGTTTCGGTCCGACTTGGACCATTTACAAAGTCACACTGTGACTTTGTAAATGGTCCAAGTCGGACCGAAACGTCGTCGTAAGCTTCTCTCTTCTATGTGCGGGTTATTTGTGTATCGTTCCAGTCACGGTATTGTGCCTTTTTTTGTTATTCCCAATAATGATGTTAATTAAATATAAAAAAGGATACAGCCTCCTCGTCACCATCAGACTCACCTCTTCATAACCCAGGCAGGAACTCCATCGCTCGGCTACTCCGACGTGCTGAGCAAAACACGGGAAATTCAATTCGCTCCAATTTGCGCTGCGCCAGAGCACGACGGTCTTGCCATAGCCAAGCGTCAGAGCGTCTTCCACCCACTTCAGAGACCATCTCTCACTCTCCGAAGACGAGTACTAGTCAATTTTTCTTCAGTGTGTTTGCGTGTGTTTGTCCGTCTCTTGCGTGCAATCCCTAGGTGTTGGTAGATTTAATTTTTTTCGGGTTGTTTGGAAGTAGAATTTTGCGTTTCTTTACATGTAGGTTTTTGGGTAGCTTTATAATATATTTTTTTGGTTGCTGTAAATGTAATTTTTGTATTTTTCAAAAATGACTGGATAAATATATCAGTGAAAAGAGTTATGTCTGAGAAATACCTACACAGTGGAATATGAGCCAGTAGGCCTTCAGCAGTGCTCGTCTATTTGTTCTCAAATGCGCCATCAAAAAAGAAAAACAGCGCTAAATTGCCGGTTTCTGTGAATCCTGGACAAGATGGCTGTGTGCTAGACGCAGTTGT
>NC_069402.1:35565945-35580945 GCF_026875155.1 Cherax quadricarinatus
AACTAACACACTGATAGAGGCCATGGTGCTGGACTCCTTCAGTACTGAACGACACCTCAAAAGTACTTCTTCAAGCCTGATAGACTGATCACATCCTCTTTACCTCTTCACCGCTTCTGCTGTCTCCAGTTTCGGTCACCTCTGTATTTGGTGAAGAAATCTACTGTGTAGGCGGAGCGTTTCGGAGGTAGGATTCTGAAGTTCTGTACATGTGTCTAGTTCATAATGAAAGTAATAGCACACTGACTCAAACAGGCTGAATTTCAAATGAAGAGGATTCCTATTGGCTTCATTCCTGTTGACAGGATACCTACTGACAGCATGGCTACTTACAGGAATCGTGTTGACAGGAAACCTTTTCGACAGGATTCCTAATGACATAATTCCTAATGGGATTACTTAGGACGAGAGAGTTTCTGCTCGTAGGATTTCGGTATATTTGGTGGTAGCTTATATCGAGATGTAAGACACTATATGCTGCTTATGGCATTTACTGAGAAGTCGTTTCGTCCAGCAAGCATTGACAAAGTCTCTGGTGCAAGGATCGTCATCTAAATAAATTTTATGAACAGCACATTATGCCTTTTTTAAGGATTTCTGTAGAAAAGATCTTTAATGAGACGATTCCTGTGGACAGGAATAGTAGACGGAGATGGGGTTGCTATCACTGACCCACACGGGTTTAGCACAAAAAAACACGCACATATTATACAGGAGCGTGCAAATTAATTGGGACAAGAGTAAATTTTGTGATTATTTCATATGTCTTAGTCTCCTGCTTAATTAATGCAGTGCTACAACAGCTGTTGTTCTGTGAGATACTTGTGCAAGCATGCTCCGTGTGTGTGAATGTGGCTTCTCCAAATTAAGCCCTTCATTTCATGATTACTTCTGAAATTCATGATGGATGTTACACCTAGGAAGCATGCAAGTATTGTAGTTCTTAGAAAACATGCTGATTTCAGATCAGATTTTGCCACCGAAGTGGATAGTTTATTGTGCATCTCATATTCATCCTGTGGACGGTAGCGCAGGAACTAGGTCGCAAAAGGGGTTAACAGGAGCACATCTAGATTTACATCTTCAGTTCACTTATCTGTTACCAGCAATTTTTTGGAAATTTGCTTAATATATCTGGTATACTATTTTCACTAATACGATATCTTAACATGTCACATAGGTTATTATACTGTCTATCTCTATATTCTTCAATAAGTGGACAACTAAGCATATAATGTTCAAGATAGTGACCACAGGGATGGCCACATACTTTGCATTTGGTTTGATCATCTGTGTGTCTCCCAAACTGTCAGAAGTACTTGTAACCAAGCCTGAACCTGGCCACTACAACATCAGTCAGTCTGTTCACATTGTAACTTGTTCCATAAGCGTATTTATCTACGTCATGTTATCATAGTGGGTTATGGATCTACTAATGATTCTAATTGTATTCCTGTAACATTCAGTGTCATTATTTATTTCTCTCTTAATATTTTTCCTAACGCTAGACACAGATACACCAAATTTATATTCTGCATTCTCCTTCAGGGTTCTTGGCCGACGTGTCAACTTTATCATGAAGGAGTAATCCAATGTATGATGAAATCCATAAGAAATGTACATTAATTTATTTTCTCTGAATTTTTAGTATCTATATCTGACTTCTTATTGCGACCTCTGAATGGGTCACAATGTATATAATGTATATTACCTGTTCATATAATTTTATATTGCTTATATTTGCGATATTAGCTAAATCGTAAATATATTGCTTTATATTATTATTTGACTTAGTTATATTATTAGGTAGGATGTAACATTTATATATTATTCAGTGCTCATAGTTCGTGAGTGTTAAGTAGCTGACAGCATTGTCTAACTACTGTAATTTTCACTTTGCTCGTTTTGCTGCTGGCTTCTGTGTTGCTGGGCAGCAGCAGTCCATGGAGAGTCACGTGATCAGGGTGGGGTGATCACACATCACCAGGAGTGAGTGACTGCCTGGCCTGCGAGTTCTGGTCTGTTTGACGTGCCTTCCAACAACACGGCCTCTCCAGCTCTCTATTGCGGGCCCTTGTTGGAAGATCGTCTCTGTCGCTTTCTTGATGTTGGTTCTGTGTACTCTGTTCTCAGAGCATGGCCTAGACTTGGTGATTTTCGACGTTGTACTGAGGTTGTGTGTCTCATTGACACTGAGAAACTCAGGTCCTGAGCTGTAGCTTCTGACCTAATTTGTACTGGTATCTGTGTACTGTCACAGTCGGGGATTTTGTAATGCTGAACTTAGATTCAGTAGTATGGGAGTTTTGTGACTTTTGTGGAGGATCTGCAGATGGTCCCTACTTAGTGTCATTATATTATCTCCTTGTTCCTGATTCTGTGCCGCTGTTGCTTATAATATTGCTGTTCGGCTTATCAGTCGTTTTATTGTTCAAGCAAGCTGTTCTGATTGACAGGTTGGTCAAGAAGTTAGTTTATGTGAGGACTTTTAGTCAGTCACTGGTTAAGTCTAGTCCAGTCTTGAGACATAGCGAACTACTTAGAGCATTTACACACATACACACAAACTTACTTGTATATATTTGTATTATGTTATTAAATGTTAACAATGTACCAGACGGTACATAAAAGCCATAAAGATGTGATATGTGCCTTCAGCACAATACTACTGTACACCAGAGAAGTGTAGCAACTTGAATCCTAAATTATATTCAGTTGATTACTTTAATTTACTTTGATAATATATGCCTAGACAACTTTGTTATTAATAAACTTATTAAATTTTAATTTCTTTAGTTAGCAGCCTACCAATTGTAATCCTGAAGCACTATTGAATCTTACTAAATTCTAATGGATAATTGGACCAGGATACTGACTACTTGCTACAAAAACCCAGTAACAGGCTGGATGCTAGAGGGACAGTCCTTTCTAGTATTCACTGGAGATCTTAATGCTTATTAGATATCGCGTTTTTTGTAACACTTCTCCGTTGAGCATGTTGTTAGTTATTATGTCAGTGATGACAAAGAATCAAAATGATGGTAGAGTCAAACTAAGTGTCATAAGTCAGCTTTAGCGCCATTAGGATGGCAAACAATTAAGTTTCCAGTGCACATGCCTAGTTGTTAATTCTTATACCAAACTCAAGAAAGTTCCCATCGTTTTCTTAACTAAGCAGGTGGCAATAAGAGCAGATGCAGCCCTGCCAGTGGACTCATGCTTAGATCCATCAGTGTACATAACTTGTAATAAATTACTACTAGTCAGGAGAGAAATTTCTTCGTATGCAGTTGCTTTTACAAGTGATTTAAGGAAGGGATTACTAGTGATGAGCTTCTTGGAAGGGTCTTACAAGTAAGTGATATTAAATGAAGACATCTTCAATGGAGAGGTGAAACGATTTGAGTATTAGATCGCCGAAAATTTGAGCCTAGAAAAGTCAACTGTTGGTCAGATTCTGAAGAGAGCTGACCACACTGGTAAGTGTAGAGTGCTGCGTCGAGGAAGAGGTGAAAGGAAAAACGCAAGACAACACCTCACGATGACAAGGTTATCATAAGAAATAGTGTGAAGGATCCCAAGAAAACCAGAAAATATCTACAGGGAGATTTGGCTTCGGCTGACATGAATGGTGTTTCTTCAACTGTTTAACGAAGGCTCCTCGAAGATGGCAGAACTGCCAGAAAGCCTATAAAGAAACCTTTCTTGACTGCTGCTAGGAAGAAAAGACAGCTGCAGTGGGCATTCGATCATAAGGAATGGACGACAGATGAATGGAGAAAAGTTATATTTTCAGAAGAGGCGCATTTTGAAGTACATGGGTACAGATCATTGGTAGTGAGACGAAGCAAAGGCGAGCCTCTTTGGAATGAACACATTCAACAAGCGCCAAAATAACCACCTAAGAAGGTGTTTTGGGGCAGTTTTACTGCAAAAGGCCCTGAACGGCTTGTTACTGTTGAGGGAACGATGAACAGTGGCAAATACAAGGCAATCCGGGCAACTCATTTACTTCCAGTTGTGGATAGAGACTTTCCTGATTATATATATGTCGTGCCGAATATGTAAAACTGGTCAATTAGCAAGAACTCATTTAAAATTAAGTCCTTTCTAAAATTTTCTCTTATACGTTTAAAGATATATTTTTTTCATTAATGTTAATGTAAAACTTTTTAATTTTGCACCAAAAAAATCTTAGAAAACTTACCTAACCTTATTATAGCAAGCGCAATTTATTTTAGCCTAATCCTACTAAATATATTTTAAATACGTTTACAGTAATTTAATACTAAACAAACACAATGAAATATATTTTTTTTTCGTAATGTTTAGAATGATTTTTGTGAAATTATTGCATACACAAATTTTCACTTGTCCTATATGGCAAGATGAACGTTGCTATTTAAGCCAAGATCGCAAGTTCTGCCTATTCGGCACGACATATATATTCATATATGTCGTGCCGAATATGTAAAACTGGTCAATTAACAAGAACTCATTTCAAATTAAGTCCTTTCTAAAATTTTCTCTTATACGTTCAAAGATATGTTTTTTTCATTAATGTTAATGTAAAAATTTTTAATTTTGCACCAAAAGAATCTTAGAAAATTTACCTAACCTTATTATAGTAAGAACAATTTATTTTAGCCTAACCCAACTAAATATATTTTAGATACGTTTACAATAATTTAATACTAAGTAAGCACAGTGATATATAATTTTTTTGTTAGGTTCAGAATAATTTTGACGAAATTATTGGATACACAAATTTTCACTTGTCCTATATGGCAAGATGAGCGTTGCTATTCAAGCCAAGATCGCAAGTTCCGCCTATTCGGCACGACATATATATATATATATATATATATATATATATATATATATATATATATATATATATATATATATATATATATATATATGTATATATATACATATATATATATACACATATATATATATATATATATATATATATATATATATATATATATATATATATATATATATATATATATATATATATATATATATATGCAAACAGGCGATCTTAAGTAAGACAAGCCACGGGGGGTGGAAATCTTCAACTTTCTAACCAATCGCACACAAAGAGTAGTGGTAAACGGAGTTAAATCAGATGCTGCCATAGTGAAGAGCTCTGTCCCACAAGGCACAGTACTTACACCTATCCTGTTCCTTATTCTCATATCAGACATAGACAGAGATGTAAACCACAGCACTGTATCATCTTTTGCAGACGATACTACGATCTGCATGAGAGTGTCATCCATTGAGAACACGGCAAAGCTCCAAGAAGATATAAACCAAGTTTTCCAATGGGCAACAGAAAACGATATGATGTTCAATGAAGACAAATTCCAACTACTCTATTATGAAAAACTGGAGGAAATAATAACTAGGACTGAGTATACTACAAACTCCAATCACAGAATAGAGAGGAAAAGTAATGTGAAGGACCTGGGAGTGGTAATGTCCGAAGACCTCACCTTCAAGGACCACAACAATGCCACTATCACATCTGCTAGGAAACTGATAGGATGGATAATGAGAACATTCAAGACAAGAGATGCTAAGCCAGTGATGATCCTTTTTAAATCACTTATTCTTTCTTGGCTGGAATACTGCTGTACATTAACATCCCATTCAAGGCAGGTGAAATTGCAGAGCTAGAGAATGTACAGAGAACCTTTACTGCATGTATAAGTTCCATTAAACACCTTAACTTCTGGGAGCGCCTGGAAGCACTTGACTTGTACTCGCTAGAGCGCAGGGAAGAGAGATATATCATAATCTACACCTGGAAAGATTCTGGAAGGACTGGTCCCTAATATTCACAAAGCAATCACTCCATACGAAAGCAAAAGACTTGGTAGGCGATGCAACATACCCCCAGTGAAAAGTAGGGGCGTCACTGGTACACTAAGAGAAAACAAAATAAGTATCCGGGGCCAAAGACTGTTCAACAGCCTCCCACCAGCAATAAGGGGCATTACGGGAAAACCCCTGGTTGTCTTCAAGAGGGAGCTGGACAGATACCTAAAGACGGAGCCGGATCAGCCGGGCTGTGGTTCGTACGTTGGATTGCGTGCGGCCAGCAGTAACACCCTCGTTGATCAGGCCCTGATCCACCGGGAGGCCTGGTCGTGGACCGGGCCGCGGGGCGTTGATCTCCGGAATGCCCTCCCAGTAGACACCAGGTAGGTAAGTACTTTCACACTTCTCAATGAGTCATCAGGAGCTATGCAATGTTGCAAGGCAGCAACTGAAGGAGTGAGGGGAAGTTTTCCCAGAGTACCACATTGCGGGTTTGTCACCTGCTGCAGCCTCTCTCAGAATGTGAACCAATAGTTTGGTGCCATCCCACACCACCACCATCCCCATTCCCCCATATGGGGTAGGAGAGTTTTGAGATGTCATAGATTATAAAATTAGAAGATATAATAGCCAGCCCCAAGCTTTTTCCAGCCTCTTAGAACAGGTCATATGACTTGAGAAAATATGTGTCTCAGTGGATACTATATATATGGATTGCTATTATTCTGTGTAACCTTTTTAATTAATGAAAGAAAGGAAACGAATGTGCTCTTTTATCCATTTAAATGTCTTGATCTGGGGTGCTCGAATGTTCCCAGGGGTGCTCAGAAGTATTTCTACATATGTTCTTAAATATTCTCTACAAGTCTTCTCTGTATCGATTAACATGCCTAACTTGAGAATCTTTTATACCATTACAATAATATTTCTATGATCCAAATTTCTACTTCTAATTTTCTTTTACCCCACTACCTGCTATCACGTAATCTTGTGTACCTGTCAATGTATGGTACAGTAACAACTAAATGCGTTGTATATATATTATATATATATATATATATATATATATATATATATATATATATATATATATATATATATATATATATATATATATATGTCGTGCCGAATAGGCAGAATTTGCGATCTTGGCTTAAATAGCAACGTTCATCTTGCCATATAGGACAAGTGAAAATTTGTGTATGCAATAATTTCACCAAAATCATTCTGAACGTAACGAAAAAAATATATTTCACTGTGTTTGTTTAGTATTAAATTACTGTAAACAAATCTAAAATATATTTAGTTGGGTTAGGCTAAAATAAATTGTTCTTGTTATAATAAGGTTAGGTAAGTTTTCTAAGATTCTTTTGGAGCAAAATTAAATATTTTTACATTAACATTAATGAAAAAAATATATCTTTAAACGTACAAGAGAAAATTTTAGAAAGGACTTAATTTTAAATGAGTTCTTGCTAACTGACCAGTTTTACATATTCGGCAAGCACATTATATATATATAATTATATATATATATATATATATTATATATATATATATATATATAATATATATATATATATATATATATAATATATATATATATATATATATATATATATATATATAAATGAAATCACGAAACAAGGGATTTTGAATCATTAACAGAACTGCGGCTCTGTCAGGGCTCGATCCTGCGTCCCCATACTCAGCCCTGTGTGGACAGACCAAAGTACGCATCACTCTCTCCATTGGACCACCATCTTTAAACACCAGGCGCCCAGCAGTACTGAGCGTGTTATCCCTGATTCAAGGACATTCGTGGTCATGGAGCCTCAGATAGTAATTTCAACCTCATCCTGTTTGGTGTACAAGCTTTCACGAGCAGTCTATATATCAATGATATCACGAAACAAGTGATTTTGAATCATTTACAGAACTGCGACTTGGCCAGTAATTCATCCCAGTCTGTAGGAAAATGCATGCAAAAGGTTCTCATCATGGTTTTTAACGTTTGATGAAATCTTTCCATGGCACCCTGGGACTGACGATGATAGGCAGTGGATGATTTATGAATTATATCTAGCCTAGTTAAACCTTCCCTAAAAGCTTTGGCTGTAAAGTTAGTACCCTGATAACTCTGGATAAACTTAAGAATGCTAAAATAAGATATAAATTTAGTTACGGCTTTAAGAATGGCGTTGGTGTTATACTGAGCATTTGGACTGTTTCCGGATACCTATTAGCTTTGTCCATGACAATAAATAAGTACTGGTTTCCTGACTTGGATTTTGGTAATGGTCCCACACAATCAGTGATTAGTTCTGCAAACGGTTCTCCATCTGTAGGTATTGGATGAAGTGGCACAGGTTTCATGGGGTGTCCAGGTTTACCTACTTGTTGACACTCCCTGAAAGAGCGGATGTAATTCTTCACATCTTGCCTTATTTTTGGCCAGTAAAACTCTTTAAATATTCTATACAGTGCTTTTGTAATTCCTAAATAGCCTCCTAAGAAGGAATTGTGGACTATGTTCAAAATTTGTGACCTAAATTTCCTAGGAACTACCAGTCTATCAGATTTTGGGCTTCCCCCTACCGCCTTACCAGTCTCTGTGCAGAGCAGTAGTTTGTGTTTAATTTTATGTTTGACTGAGTGATCTGAGTGGGATTCACTCATGGCTGCCTGAAAAGCAAAGTTGAAGGAAGGATCTCTTCGTTGTTCTTCCCGAAAGGACAATCCCTCAGGCATGGAAAAAATATCTGGCAATCCTGCAACCCAGGAGTAGGAAAGTTTGGTTTGGGACTTATCACTAAATTTACGAGGCCCTGGCCAATTTTCCTCGTAAAACAAATTGTCCAGCCCTAGATCTGAGTCGTCCAAGGATGGATCAGCATTCTCGACAAACATCTCTTGGGAATTTGCCCGAGTTATGGCCAACATCGGAGAATTAGTCACTATAGGTTCTGAAGATTTTGTCGAATTAAGAATGTTATTACCAAGAAGTAACACAGCATCTTTCATAGGGAATCCCTTAGAAACACTTACCGTCAAATATCCTATATAATATTTACTCTGCATTTTAACATTTGGTGAAGTTTTTTGACTGCTGCCTTAAGTCTACATGAGACTGACCCAGCTGGCGCTTGCACAATTTGTATTCCCTCCTGTACTTGGCTGGAATACACTGATATGCTCCAAGAACCGTAGTTTTAACAATTCGATAATCAGCAAATTCCTCCTTATTTAAAACAGCTGTGAACTCTTGCGCTTTGCTGTACAATGCTGTATGCACCAGTGCTGCTCAATGCTCCCTAGGCCACTCCAGTGCTCGAGCCTGGTTCAGGCTCAGACTCAACAAAGCGAGGTACTAAGGTCACTGCTTTTTGCACGCTAAAGTAGTCACCCACATTCTGCTTGAATTGCCTCCTCTCCTTCTCTCTATCAAACTCCTCTTAAGCAAATGCTCACTGCTCCCTGGTTGTTTCGAAATTGAGTTCAGCTAACTCAAGCAACAACGAAGTTGACTCGACCTGAGACAAACCCGGTGCACCACCTGCTTCACGAGACTGCTGGTCTGATTGCTCTGGTGTTAGCCCTCCCACATTATGAAGGAACCTCAGCGGAGATCGGCGATTAATAGATCCTGTAGGGGAAGATACCTCAGTTCGGTGCACCGTAGTTACTTCAACCCTTAATGTGGTACGAATAATGTCACGATGCTGCACAGCAGTGAGAGTTCGTTGGCATTCTATGTCAATGGAAGAGCAATTCGCCAGCAACGCTGTAGAGATGGTTTGGGCAGATTTAGGAGAGTATATTCAGAAACCAACCGCCTCACTAGTATTGGTGGCATAACCCACTCTAACACGCTGTTTGCAATGCATGCAATTAGCAGCAATAGCACAGTACGGCTTGCAGGATACACGCACAGTAGCAAGACTGACAGGCAATACAAAAGGCGATAGTGATGCAGTCTGACCAAAGCCAAGACCAATTCTACCTCTAGCGCCAACTCCAGGACAGAGCTTCTCATATTATGAACACAGGTAAAGAATGGCCTGTGAGACCTGGTCGTAATGAGAATTGGAACAAACAAACTGAGCAGTAGACTACAATGTATATTTTGCCTACACCCACTATATGCAAATATGTACTCTATGTACAGATAGAATAATAATAAGTGTACACCACAGCGACAAATGGCTAAGCAGAAGCCATAGAGAGTACACCATACTCAACCAGCAGGTAGGCAAGTCTGCAAAAGCTTCCAGCAAGTGAACCACGTTGCTTCAGCTTTGGCGGGCTTCCCCGTGATTGGTCAATGAACCAAGGTACTGATTTAACGATGGGCACTCTATTGACCGTTAAACCTTTAGCACCCGGTTTGCTGGTTGGGAGACAGAATGTATGGGTGCGTGACATACACCGAGTAAATTATAACACACTCTTTGTATGCATCAGGGATAACATGATCAGCACTGATGGGCGCTTTGTGTGCAAGGATGGTGGTACAATGGTCCACTGGAGAGAGTGATGCATATGGGAATGCAGGATCGAGTCCTGGAAAAGATGCAAGCCTACGTATATATATATATATATATTTATATATATATATATATATATATATATATATATATATATATATATATAATATATATTATATATATATATATGTCGTGCCGAATAGGCAGAACTTGCGATCTTGGCTTAAATTGCAACGCTCATCTTGCCATACAGGACAAGTGAAAATTTGTGTATGCAATAATTTGGTCAAATTTATTCTGAAACTAACGAAACAAATATATTTCATTGTGTTTGTTTAGTATTAAATTATTGTAAACGTATCTAAAATATATTTAGTTGGTTTAGGCTAAAATAAATTGCGCTTGTTATAATAAGGTTAGGTAAGTTTTCTAAGATTCTTTTGGTGCAAAATTAAAATTTTTTACATTAACATTAATGAAAAAAATATATCTTTAATCGTATAGGAAATTTTTTTAGAAAGGACTTAATTTTAAATGAGTTCTTGCTAATTGACCAGTTCTACATATTCGGCACGACTATATATATATATATATATATATATATATATATATATATATTATATATATATATATATATATATATATATATAATATATATATATATATATATACATACTATATATTATATATATATATATATATATATATATATATATACATATATATATATATATATATATATATATATATATATATATATATATATCGTGCCGAATATGTAAAACTGGTCAATTAGCAGGAACTCATTTAAAATTAAGGCCTTTTTTAATTTTTCTCTTATACGTTTAAAGATATGTTTTTTTCATTAATGTTAATGTAAAAAAATTTAATTTTGCACCATAAGAATCTTAGAAAATTTACCTAACCTTATTTTAACAAGCGCAATTTATTTTATCCTAACCCAACTAAATATATTTTAGATTTGTTTACAATAATTTAATACTAAACAAACACAGTGAAATATATATTTTTCGTTAGGTTCAGAATGATTTTGGCGAAATTATTGCATATACAAATTTTCATTTGACCTATATGGCAAGATGAGCATTGCTATTTAAGCCAAGATCGCAAATTCTGCCTATTCGGCACGACATATATATATATATATATATTATATATATATATATATAAATATATATAATATATATATTATATATTATATATATTATTATATATATATTATATATATATTATATATATATTATATATATATATATAATATATTATAGGAGAGAGAGAGAGAGATTTTGGGAAATGTTGAGTGAGCGCGTGAGGAGTTTGAACCAAGTGTGAGAGTACTTGTGGTTGGGAATTTCAGTGCTAACGTGGAAAAATTGTTGTGGAGGGAGTAGTAGGAAAATTCGGGGTGCCAGGGGTAAATTTAAATAGATAGCCTTTAATTGAGCTGTGTGTAGAAAGAGGTTTGGTATTAAATAATGCATATTTTATGAAAGAGAGGATAAATAAGTATACAAGGTTATGATGTAGCACGTAATGAAAGTAGTTTATTAGATTATGTACTGATGGATAAAAGGTTGATGGGTAGGCTTCAGGATGTACAGCTTTGTAGAGAGGTAGCTGACGTATCGGATCATTATTTAGTTGTAGCTACAGTTAGAGTAAGAGGTAGATGGGACAAAAGGAAAATGGCAACAACAAGTAAGAGAGAGGTGAAAGTGTATAAACGAAGGGAGGAGGAAGTTAGGGTGAGATAAAAGCAACTATTGGCAGAAAGGTGGGTTGGTGCAAGCATGAGTAGTAAGGGGGTTGAAGAGGGTAGGAACAGTTTTGAAAATACAGTATTAGAATATGGGGCAGAAGTTTGTGGCTATAGGAGGGTGGGTATAGGAGGAAAGAGGAGTGATTGGTGTAATGATGAAATAAAGGGTGTGATAAAAGAGAAAAAGGTAGCTTATGAGAGGTTTATACAAAGCATAAGAGTTATAAGAAGAGAAGAGTATATGGAGAGTAAAAGAAAGACGAAGAGAGTGGTGAGAGAATGCAAAAGGAGAGCAGATGATATAGTGGAAGGGGCACTGTCAAGAAATTTTGATGAAAATAAGAAAAAATTTGGAGTGAGATAAACAAGTTAGGAAAGCCTAGGGAACTAATGAATTTGTCAGTTGAAAACAGAGTAGGGGAGTTAGTAGATGGGGAAATGGAGGTATTGGGTAGATTGCAAAATATTTTGAGGAACTTTTAAATGTCGATGAAGAAAGAGAGGCAGTAATTTCATTCACTGGTCAGGGAGGTATAACATCTTTTAGGAGTGAAGAAGAGCATGATGTGAGTCCGGGGGAGGTGCATGAGGCATTACATAGAATGAAAAGGTGTAAAGCAGCTGGAACTGATGGGATCATGACAAAAATGATAAAAGCAGAGGGGTATATAGTGTTGGAGCGGTTCGTATTTTTGTTTAATAAATGCATGAAAGAGGGGAAGGTACCTAAGGGATTGGCAGAGAGCTTGAATAGTTCCTTTATATAAAGGGAAGGGGACAAAAGGGAATGTAAAAATTATAGGGGAATAAGTTTACTGAGTATACCAGGAAAAGAGTATGGAAGGGTTATTACTAAAAAAAATTGGAGGTAAGGCAGAGAGTAGGATTGCAGATGAGCAAGGAGGCCTTAGAGTTGGTAGGGAATGTGTAGATCAAGTGTTTACATTGAAGCATACATGTGAACAGTATCTAGATAAAGGTAGGGAAGGTTTTCATTGCATTTATGAATTAAGAAAAGGCATATGTTGGCAGATGTTGGAAGTATATGGAATAGGTAGTAAGTTACTAAATGCTGTAAAGAGTTTTTATGAGGTTAATGAGGCTCAGGTTAGGGTCTGTAGAAGAGAGGGAGATAAAATCCCAGTAAAAGTGGGTCTTAGAAAGAGATGTGTAATGTCACCATGGTTGTTTAATATATTTATAGATGAAGTTGCAAAAGAAGTAAATGCTAGGGTGTTAGGAAGAGGGGTGAGATTAAATTATGGGGAATCAAATACAAAATGTGAGTTGACACAATTACTTGTTTACTGATGATACTGTGCTTATGGGAGAATCTAAAGAAAAATTGCAAAGGTTAGGGGACGAGTTTGGGAGGGTGTGTAAAGGTAGAAAGTTGAAAATGTACATAGATATGAGTAAGGTGATGAGGATATCAAATGATTTAGATAAAGAAAAATTGGATATCACATTGGGGAGAGGGAGTAAGGAAGAAGTGAATGTTTTCAGATATTTGGGAGTTGACGTGTCGGCGGATGGGTTTGTGAAGGATGAGGTTAACCATAGAATTGATGAACGGAAAAAGATCAGTGGTACATTGAGGTATAAGTGGAACAAAAAACGTTATCTATGGAGGCAAAAAAGGGGATGGATGAAAGTATAGTGGTAACAATGCTTTTATATGGGTGTGAAGCTTGGGTTGTAAATACTGCAGCGAGGAGGCGATTGGAGGCAGTGAAGATGTCCTGTCTAAGAGCTATGTGTGGTGTAGCTATTATGCCGAAATATGGAGTGAGGAAATTAGGAGAAGGTGTGGAGTTAATAAAAGTATTAGTCAGAGGGTTGAAGAGGGGTTGTTGAGGTGGTTTGGTCATTTACATAGAAGTAAATGGAGACGAATGGCTTTTGGGACCTGACGAGCTGTTGGGGTGTGAGCAGAGTAATATTTAGTGAAGTGATTCAGGGGACCTGGCAATTTTTATATAGCCGGAAGTACAATGCCTGCACTCTAAAGGAGGGGTTTGGGAAATTGGCAGTTTGGAGGGATATGTTATAAATCTTTATATATGCTTCTAAACTGTTGTATCTGTGCACTTTTGCAAAAACAATGAATGAGTGAGGCGAGAGTGTTGAATGATGATGAAATTACTTTCTTTTTGGGGATTTTCTTTCTTTTTGGGTCACCCTGCCTCGGCGGGAGACGGCCGACTTGTTAATATATTTATATATATATATATATATTTATATATATATATATATATATATATATATATATATATATATATATATATATATATATATATATATATTTATAAATATAATATATATATATATATTTTATATATATATATATTATATTTATATATATTATATATATATATATTATATATACATATATACATATATATATACATACATATATATATATATATATATATATATATATATTATATATATATATATATATATATATATATATAAAAATATATATAATATATATAATATATATAATATTTATATATTATATATATATATATATATATATTTTATATATATATATATTATATTATATATTATATGTCGTGCCAAATAGGCAGAATTTGCGATCTTGGCTTGAATAGCAACGCCCATCTTGCCATATAGGACAAGCGAAAATTTGTGAATGCAATAATTTCGCCAAAATCATTCTGAACCCAACGAAAAAATATATTTCACTGTGTTTGTTTAGTATTAAATTATTGTAAACAAATCTAAAATATATATAGTTGGGCTAGGCTAAAATATATTGTTCTTGTTATAATAAGGTTAGGTAAGTTTTCTAAGATTCTTTTGGTGCAAAATTAAATATTTTTACATTAATAATAAAGAAAAAAATACATCTTTAAACGTATAAGAAATTTT
>NC_069402.1:35585945-35588445 GCF_026875155.1 Cherax quadricarinatus
TACATATATGTATATATATGGGGTCTCGCTCACAATGGCGAGCCAGTACAACATGGGTTCGATTCTTTGGCTAATGCAGTTTTCTTACTGATCAATACCACTCGTTCGTGGCTACAATAATATATATATGCTGCTTGTAGACTAGTACACCAAACAGGGATGAGAATGAAATTAGCTTGAAAGCTCCCAAGAGTAACACATCTAGCTTGGCTGGGTGCTTGGTTCTTGTAGGATTGGGTGGTCTTGTGGGTTAAGGCGTCATGTGTTTCTCGCTCACACTGGCTGGCCAGTACAACATGGGTTCGAATCCTTGGCTAGCGCAGTGTTATATATATATATATATATTATATATTATATATATATACTATATATATATATATTATCATATATTTATAATGATATATATACATGTATATTATAAACACATCGGCCGTCTCCCACCAAGGCGGAGTGACCCAAAAAGAAAAAAAAACTGTAAAGGAAGAAAAAACTTTCCTCATTCAATCGTTCAACACTTTCACCACCACTTATACATAATCACTGTCTTTGCTGAGTCGCACAGATATAACAATTCAGATGTCCCTCCAAATTGCCAATATCCCAAACCCATCCTTTAAAGTACAGGCAATGTACTTCCCATTTCCAGGACTGAAGCCCGGCTAACCGGTTTCCCTGAATCCCTTCACAAAATATTACCCTGATCACACTCCAACAGCTCGTCAGGTCCCCAAAACCATTTGTCTCCAAGCCCCTCACTCTCCAAGTCATTCTATTTTGTTCCATTCTCTCTAAATGACCAAACCACATCAACAACCCCTCTTCAGCCTTGTGATTAATATTTTTAGTAACTCCACACCTCCTCCTAATTTCCACAGGAGGAATTCTCTTTATAATATTTTCACCACACATTGCCCTTAGACAGGACATCTCCACTGCCTCCAGCTGTCTCCTCGCTGCAGCATTTACAGCCCATGCTTCACACCTATAAAAGAATATTGGTAGCACTAAATTCTCATACATTCCCCTCTTTGCCTCCATGGATAATATTTTTCGTCTCCGCAGATATCTCAACGCACCACTCACTCTTTTTCTTTAATCAGTTTTATGGTTAACCTCATCCTTCATAAACCCATCTGCCGACAAGTCAACTCCCAAATATCTGAAAACATTCACTTCCTCCATACTCCCACCCTCCAATGTGATATCCAATTTATCTTTATATAAATCGTTTGATACCCTTATCATTTTACTCTTATCTATGTTCACTTTAAACCTTCTACCTTTACACACCCTCCCAAACTCGTCCACTAACCTTTGCAGTGTTTCCTTAGAATCTCCCAAAAGCACAGTATCATCAGCAAAAAGTAACTGTGCCAACTCCCATTTTGTATTTGATACCTCATAATTTAATCCCACCCCTCTCCCCAACACCCTACCATTTACTTCTTTTACAGCTTCATCTATAAATATGTTAAACAATCAGGGTGACATCACACATCCTTGTCTAAGACCCACTTTTACTGGGAAACATTCTCCCTCTCTTCTATGCACCCTAACCTGACTCTCACTATCCTCGTAAAAACTCTACAGCATTTAGTAACTTGCTACCTAATCTATATGCTTGTAACATCTCCCACATTGCTCCTCTATCCACTTTATCATATGCCTTTTCTAAATCCATAAATGCAATGAAAATTTCCCTACCTTTATCTAAATACTGTTCACATATATGCTTCAATGCAAACACTGGCTCTACACATCTACCCATTCTAAAGCCTCCTTGGTTCTCTGCAATTTTGCTCTCTGCCTTACCTCTAATTCTTCAATAACAGCCCTACCATACACTTTAGCTGGTATACTCACTAAACTTATTCCCTTATAATTTTTACAATCTCCTTTGTCCCTCTTCTGGAGAACTTCTCCAAGCCGAGGGACTGACAACCTCAAATCTACGACTTCAAGGGTGATGGACTGATTACATCGTCTTCACATCTCTACTGCTCCTGCCTACTTTCTATACTCGACTGAAGAAGCCTACTGTGTAGGCGAAACGTTTCGGAATGAAGTTGCCTAAATGTTGCCTATTTGTCTTATCTACCAACTTATCCTCTTTTTCATAAAATATGTATTACTTATTACCAAAATTCTTTCCAGACATAGCTTAAAGGCTCCCCATTTTCATTTACCCCTGGCGCCCCAAATTTACCTACTACTTCCTCCACAACATTTTTGCCCACTTTAGCATTGAAATCCCCAACCACAAGTACTCTCTCACTTGTTTCAAAACTCCCCACACACTCACTCAACATTTCCCAAAATCTTTCTCTCTCCTCTACACTTCTCTCTTCTCCAGGTCATATACACTTATTATAACCCACTTTTCACATCCATTCCTTATTTTACTCCACATAATCCTTCAATTTATGTATTTATATTCCTTCTTTTCCTGCCATAACTTATCCTTCAACATTACTGCTGCTCCTTCCTTATCTCTAACTTT
>NC_069402.1:35593445-35638445 GCF_026875155.1 Cherax quadricarinatus
GGTTAATAACCTAGCAGCTACTGAGATAGTGTGTAACCTAAGCTGCTAGAAATGAACAGAAAATATCCAGAACTGGAATATTTCCTAGTAAATTTTCTTGCAGGATCCGAGAAAAACTATACAAGACTGGAGAGCAAATGAGAATAAAGGGATAATATCTGATACAAAATTGAAAAAATCCTGGACAATAACTTAAACACCTAACAAAAAAAGGAAGACCTAAGTAACACTGGCTAAAATTGGACAGTAAAGTACAAATATTAACGAAAACTGGCGACAACTTTTAAAAAATCAGAGAACCTGGAAACCGATTTTTTTAAGAAAGCCGGGTAAACAAATTAGCCAAATATGCCATAAAAATTAAATGAGAAGTCGTTTTAGAAGCAAGATCTTTAAGCACCAGGGTGCTAGTGATTACAGCTTCCAGCATCTGTGCTGAGACACAGTGTCAGGGGGAGAGACGCCTCCTTTGTGTATAAGTAATTTCGTCCAACAAAAACAAAAAGCTGTTGTTGCTTATACCACTATACTACTACCACTACCCCTACTACTATACTACTAATTACTATACTTTCTTTAAAAACTAAAAATACACCTACTACTACTACAATACTCTACTACTACTACTACCCCACCCCTTACTACAAATACTAATATACAAAATACACACTAAACTACACTACTACACCCCACCATATCTTATATAGTACTACCAAAAACTATTACACACAATCTACAACTACCACCACCACACCACCACTACTTCTGCCCACTCAATAAATTTTAAATATACTACCCCACCACTCTACTATATATCTCACTACTGATACTACCACCACCCCCACCATACTTCTGCTACCACCACCCTAACTACTACTCTACCCTACCCTACTACAAACCCAGTACAAATACAAAACACCACCCCCCCCACCACCACTGCTTTTGCTACCCCCACCACTACTACTAATACTACTATACTCCCCACCACCACTACTTTGCTACCACCACCACTACTACAACTACTACTACTCCATACCCCTACTATACTCTAGTACTACTACTACTAATGCTCCCCCCCCACCACCACCCCCATGTTCGCTACCACCCCCCCATTTTTCTACTACTAGTGCCACTACTAATTACTACCACTACTCTACTACTACTACTATACTACCACCCTCACCCCCCACCACTTTTACTACGTACTATACTATTTGCTACCCCCCCACCATACTACTATACTACTAATGCTGCTACCATAACACCCCCCCCATTACCTCTACTCCTACCACCCACCATTTCTACTACCCCCCCCCACTACTTTACGCCACCACCACCACTCTACTACTACTACTCCCCCACAACTAATTTACTTCTACCCCACCATTACTGCTACTACTACCACTACTAATACTACCACCCTATTTGCTACCCCTACTACTTTAATACTACCCCCACCCCCACTACACTACCCCACCCTATATACCACCCATATACTATACTACGCTCCCCCACCCTCTACACTACACTCCCCCCTTGCTTTGCTACCACCATGTATCTATACTTATTACTACTACCACTACCCCAAAAATACTACTAGTACTACAAACAATATACCTAACCCCCACCACCAGCTTTTGCTACCCCCACCATACTACTAATACTACTATACTCAACCACCCCCCATACTTCTGCTACACCCCACCACTATATACTACCACTACCCCTATACACTACTAGTACTACTTTTTTCTATGCTCACCACCACCCCCACCACACTGCTTTGCAAACCCCCACCATTTACTACTAATAGGCCATACTAATACTACTAAATAATATATACTACTACTCTTCCACCCTCACCACCACCACCCCTTCTACTATGCTACTACTATACTATTGCTACCCCACCACCCCCTACTACTCTACTACTTATACTGTGTACCATAACACCACCACCCTTTACTATTCCTACCACCCCCCCATTACTCTACCACCACCCCCACTACTTTACTGCCCCCACCACCATATATATACTATACCACACAACTAATTTTCTTTTACCACCACCTTATTGCTACTACTACCCCTACTAAAACTACCACCACTACTTCGCTACCCCAAATACTACTAAAACTACACCACCACCCCCTATACTACCCCACATATACTCCCCCACCCTATACTATACTACTACGATACACCACCACTACTACTATACTATCCACCCCTATCGTTCTGTCCCCCACGCTATATATTTCTACCCCATACTAATTCACTTTCCATCATACTAATCCACCCCCACTATGTGTATACTACTAAACACAACCACCACTATACTAGTACCACCACTATCACTACCTTTATACCACCACCCACTACTACGTACTACCCCACCACTACTTCTACTATCACCCCCCACCCCCCCTACTACACTATGCCGCCACCACCACCACCCCACACTACTACTAACTCCACCACTACTATACCACCCCTATATATACTACTTCACCACTATACTAAACTATACTACTACACTACCACCCCAAATACTACCACCACTACTACTATACTGCTATACTGCCACCACCCCCCCACTATTCTACTATACTACCCCCACTACTACTATATACCCCCTACCACCACTACTATACTTACTCTGCCCCACCCCCACCACTACTATAATTACTACCACAACCACTACTCTACTACTGCCCCCACCACCACCACATACTACTATTTTCTTACTACTTCTGCCACCCCCACCACCTCCACTATACTACTACTCCACATATACTTTAGTGTTACCACCACTACTTCTACCACCATACTTATACTACTACTCCCCCACTACTACTACTATTCCCCCACCATACTACTGCTACTATAATACTACCACCATATTTCCCTTTCTATACGCCACACCACCACCACCACCACTACTACTACCTCCACTATACTACTACTACCCCACCCCTATACTACCTCACTATTCTCTCTACTGCCCACCACCCCCTCCATACTACTATATACTATTTCTACCATACTACTACTATACCACTACTTTTTTACTTCGACACTTCTAAAAAATACTATCTATCACTTATCCTTTTTTTTCCTTTATCTTTTCTATTTTTTTCTTCTTCCCGTGTGGTGAGAAAGGGTTTGATAATTAAGCTAATTTAAAGAAATTGAAAAAGGGTGAGAAAAGGCAGAGGAAAACAACATAAAAGTGTGAAACAAATATTTTAGAGAAGGAGGAGGAAAAGGATAAATAGAAAGAGGAAGATAAGAAACAGGAGGAGGAGGAGACGAAGAAAGAAGAGCGGACCCAGGCTCCGAGAGGGACACATCGCTAACAAGGTAGCTCGTCCTGCTCAATTATCTTATAAAGTATTAAGAAGTCTTTTATCACGCTGAGGTATTAGGTTACACGCATTGGTGGTCACGCTGTTGTGAGGGAGGCTAGGTGGAATGGAGGATGGGAGGGAGGGGGGCTAGGTGGGATGGTCGTGAAGTGGTAGGGAGACTAGCACCACCATCCACCACTACCAACCACCACTACCACCCACTACCAGTACCACTTACCACTACCACCCGCCACTATCACCCACCACTATCACCTGTCACCACCCATGGTCCTAAATCTGCGCACACAAATCACTCCCTACGAAAGTAAAAGACTGGGCAGGCGATGCAAAATACCCCCAATTAAAAGTAGGGGCGCCATTGGTACACTAAGAGAAAACACCATAAGTGACCGGGGCCCAAGACTGTTCAACAGCCTCCCATCAAGCATAGGGGAATTACCAATAAACCCCTGGCTGCCTTCAAGAAAGAGCTGGACAGATACCTAAAGTCAGTGCCGGATCAGCCGGGCTGTGGCTCGTACGTTGGACTGCGTGCGGTCAGCAGTAACAGCCTGATTGATCAGGCCCTGACCCACCGGGAAGCCTGGTCATGGACCGGGCCGCGGGGGCGTTGATCCCCGGAATAACCTCCAGGTAACCAGGTAACCCACCACTCCCACCTGCCACCACCCACCACTCCCACCCACCATACCTATTATTATCAATAATAGAAACCCAGTCATAACTAAGTCGCTAACAAGTATATTCATTTGCGATTCATTCTCAGTCATCCTTATCATCCTCACCACCAGACTCACGTTCCTTGTTACTACACTCTATGACTATCCACTCTAGTTTTTTCTGAGCTACTAATGTATTGAGATCTACGTGATAAGTTCGTTGACCTTACAAATCTAGATCGTCTGAAAAGCTTGGTTTTATAACTATTGTGTTCAGGTGCCCCATAGCCATCACCAGAAAGTCGTTTAAATAATTGAGTACTTATATTTCGCTCTCACACTGAGACCCTCTTCAGTAAATTGAAATATGCAGCAATTGTATCCAGTTCTATTGTCTCTATGTGTAATCTTTGGCATCAGCGAACAGAATTTTTTTTTTTTTTTCGTGTTTGTATTATGTGTAAGTTTAATTTTTATATGCTTAGTGTACCCACGCTTTTCATTGGAGATATTATGATGTCGCAGGGAGTCATTTTCCGGGTGTAGATTTGGGAAAAATCCCTCCCAGAATTTTCCAGGTGTGAGTTATGACGTATCTTTCTCGTCTACTTTCCAAGAAGTACAGTTCGGATGTTAGCTGACCTATGTGGGGCGCATCCAATGAAAATTTACTATACAAATGTATTAGACACTCCTGTCCTGCTGAAAGTCGTATCCTGGGCAAAATGCCAATGTGCAAGGAAAGTCCAGATCTCAGGAAGCATTCAAGTGTTGGGTATCCAATAACAACCATCATCCTCACCCCAACCTTCCCAACCCCTTCCTTCAACTACCACAATATATCTAACCCTTATCTTTCCCACCATAAAGAACCGAATTCAGCTTTATCCCTGTTTTCCCATTGTCTTCAACAACCAATATCCAGAAACATCATCTTAAAAATCCTATCCAACAATCATCACTCATACAACTCTCTTTCACACCGTTCAATCAACAACTATCACTAATCGCCGTCACCAACACAATAGAACGTAACACTGGAAACCACAAAATTTCAAAAACATTAGCATATATGATACTTAAGCAGATTGAGCACCTATTACAACCCAGGACTCCAAATGGCCTGTTATCCTTGGTGTAAAGGGAGCACAATAAACACAGCAGAAAGGTTTTGACTTATATTATCCTTCACCAATTTAGAACAGCAATATGTACACTATATACACTATGTACAGTGATAGGTATTATGCACTCCACAGTAAGCAAGGCAGAATAGAAGCCACAAGATAGCAGACCGTGCTTCAACCAGCTCTAGAATGGGAATGACAAGGGCAGACAGGAGAGTGGTACCCACATAACCTCTGCGACTGCCAAAACCATCTTCTTATTGGCTGGAACCTGGTTACTAGTTGAACGACGGGGCCCCATCGTCAACTCTTAGTTACCTGGTTCGCTGGTTGGGGGAGATAGCCTGTAAATGAGGGTGTGTACATGCGCCGAATAAAGGTTACGTACTCTTTGCATGCCACAGCACCACCAACCCAACAACACAGGAGTCACATGATCTCATCGTCTACCCGTCCTCATCCCAACATGGCACTCTTCAGGTCACCATGCGTCACTCACACCTCACTCTCCGCCTATATATAATATCTTTCTACCCCTGTACGTTAGAGGTGATCAAGGTTCCAGGACCGAAACGTTTTCTAATAAATATATCATAGTGTTTGCTTACGTGTCTTTCTAAACCAACGTTCTATTGTGTCGGTGACGGCGATTAGTGAGGCTTCTAGGCACCGTCGGCGTCTGATGTCTGGTTCGGTGAGAACGAGTTGTGCCTCATTCCAATTCATCAAATGCCCCGTGGAGTCTCTGTGGAGGACACAGGGGTACCTTAAATCGTCTCTGTTACAGGCATTTCGATGCTCGTTCAGGTGGACCGTAAGATTTCTGCCTGTCTCGCCTACATATTTCTTGGGACAGAATCCACAAGGGATGGTGCAGACGCCTGCTGTAGAAGTTAGAGGTGTGGCGCTGCATTTCGTAGTGAGTGGAAACGTTGATGTTACTCATATCAAGTGCCAGGAGAGTATTCGTGGCAACATCACCACATGGGAGTACTATGAACTGCTTAGGGGGCTGTTCCATGGGCGGTTTGTTGAGGATAGCTTGTGCCTTGAGTCTGCAGTCTCGGATGAAGACAGATGGAAATTGAAGAAGTGTAAAGGTTTGTTTTATATAAATACATTCTTCTTCAAGAAAACAAGGGCTGGAGTCTCTGTGGAGGACACAGGTATGTCTGTGTACTCCACAGAGACTCCATAGGGCATTTGATGAACTGGAATGAGGCACAACTCGTTCTCGCCGAACCACACCTCAGACGCCGACGGTGCCTAGAAGCCTCACTAATCGCCGTCACCGACACAATAGAACGTAACACTGGAAACCACAAAATTTAAAAAAACATTAGCATACTTGATACTTAAGCAGGCTAAGCACCACCATGTGACAGGAGTCACATGATCTCATCGTCTACCCGTCCTCATCCCAACATGACATTCTTCAGGTCACCATACGTCACTCACACCTCACTCTCCGCCTATATATAACGTCTTTCTATCTCTGTATGTTAGAAGTGATCAAGGTCCCAGTACCGAAACGTTTTCTAATAAATATGTCATAGTGTTTGCTTACGTGTCTTTCTAAACTAACAGCCTGGTTATCAGGCTCTGATCCCCCGTGAGGCCTGGTCAAGGATTAGGCACAGGGGACGTTGACCCCCGGAACGACCTCCAGGTAGACTCTAGGTAGACCATCCTAATCACTACCCTCACAACAACAAATCCAGCAGTCATCACTCACCTAAACATCCACCCCAACCACCATCAGCCTCTCCACTAACTACGGAAACCACCAGTCTCGGTCAGCGTGGCCAAAAAAAAAAATATATATATATATATATATATATATAAACAAGCGGGTCCTAAGCTTTCCATCAAGCAGATCAAAAGACCGCAAGAGGATTATGGGGAAGCAGACAAACAAGCTGCCCGCAGGGTAATGCAGGCAGCGCAGAACAAAGGAAACATTCTGCCTAGTCCTTTCTCCGGGATGAGAGGGAGAGTGAGCAAGAGGGAGGGAGACGGTGGGTGGAGGGGAAGATGGGAGAGCTGAAGGGATTACGGAGGAAGGAATGGAGGGAGAAAGGGTGGGAGGGCAGGAGGAGAGACTGGGAAGGGGGGAAAAGAAATGGCAGGTAAAAAGCAGTTCGAATAAGGGGAAGGGAGAAACGGCGTCAATTGTAGGGAAGAGACAGAGAAAGTGCTGATGGGGGAAACAGAAGAGAGGTGGGAGAGTAGAGAGGAGAAGGGGAGAAGAAATAAAACACGAGGAATTGCAAGGGGAAGGGAGCTAGGTGTAATGGAAGGAATATGGGGCCACTCTGAAGCAAAGGAAAAAATGTTTAAAATTAATAGGAAAACAAGACAGGTTCACAGGGAGGAAAAAAAATAGATTGCAGAAGACAGTAGAGAGGAAACAACGTGAGAGATGCAAGGAAACGTGTGGAAAAGTGAATGGGAACGAGAAAACTTGATAAAGTTGACGAGGAATAAAATGCATGAAAAGACATGGCGCAGGAGTTATTATAACAGTGACGCTCAAGAGAGTGAGGTTATACATTGTTTTGTGCCTCTTTTCTATCTACTTGTGGGCTCCCAGCATACACTTGTAGGCTCCCAGCATCCCCTTGTGGGCTCCCAGCATCCACTTGTAGGCTCCCAGCATCCACTTGTGGGCTCCCAGCATCCACTTGTGGGCTCTCAGCATCCACTTGTGGGCTCCCAGCATACACTTGTAGGCTTGCAGCATACACTTGTGGCTCCCAGCATCCTCATATGAGCTCGCGTCATCCACTTGTGGCCTCGCATCTTCCACTTGTGGCCTCGCATCAATCACTTGTGGCCTCGCCTTCTTCCACTTGTGGCCTCGCATGTTCCACTTGTGGACTCGCATCTTCCACTTGTGGCCTCGCATCTTCCACTTGTAGCCTCGCATCTTCCACTTGTGGCCTCGCATCTTCCACTCGTGGCCGTGCATGTTCCACTTGTGGCCTCGCATCTTCCACTTGTGGCCTCGCATCTTCCACTTGTGGCCTCGCATCTTCCACTTGTGACCTCGCATCTTCCACTTGTGGCCTCGCATCTTCCACTTGTGGCCTCGCATCTTCCACTTGTGGCCTCGATCTTCCACTGTGGCCTCGCATCTTCCACTTGGCCTCGCATCTTCACTTGTCGCATCTTCCACTTGTGGCCTCGCATCTTCCACTTGTGGCCTCGCATCTTCCACTTGTGGCCTCGCTGTCTATTCCACCTCAAAATAACATAATCTTCCTTCTCAGAAATAATCATAAAGCATAATGAAAAAATTATCTTGGTGAAAATATTCCGGGATTTTCAAGCCCAGCTTGCCAACTTATAAAGATACGATGGCTTTGCCAGACGAGCGAAGTAAAAGTCCGCTGGTGAGTTTTCTTGTCGAAAAATCGGTCTGAAAATTACGAAATACTTGAAATACGAAGTATCGTACCTCAGTGATATCTCCCTTTATCATACTGATGGTATTCAGTGTCCTCAAACTGACAAACAAGAAAGTGGAAGAGGCAAGTGTAAATATTTTCCTGCCATTTACTGGAAACAATAGTTACATCAGACATCAGTTAAATATATTACCAAGAAAATTCTATTCACAGTATTTTCTGTGTATCATACATATAAACAGCTTTACACTGCAATTGTTTTTCTGCTCAAAGATTCGATCTCTGACTGCCTACATTCGTCTATATAAAGACTATCATATCAATATACACTATATCATATCAGTATACGCAGTACAGGGATCGAATTGTTGAACATATGGGTAAATGTTTAAGAACAGCATAACTGTTAGGTAAATTCTTATTATTTTGCAATTAGGGAACATGAGAATCCCTCAGATCACCCTGTGGGTGAGATCTTCTTCAAGGTGCTAATCACCTGTCCATCACACATTATTTTAATCCGAATCTCTGTACACACGCCATTGATACGCCATCTGAATAACATTTTCAAAATTGTTGCAGAGTACTGAATATATTTTACTGCTGTTGGGTTTGTTTGGCCGCCTCTGCCTGAAAGTGGTGATTTATTCGTCAGGAAAAGTATGAAGAGTCCCATGAGACGGAGGTTTTTGTCAACTGATGACCGGGAACTAGTTAAACACCCGGTTACTTACCCCAGGTATGATTCACACCCCAAACGAAACAAAAAAGGATCACTACACAGCAGTATATCCTGAAGTGATATCTTCGTTGCTATACAAACACGAATAATTCTTTTCTCCGCCTAAAAAAAAAAAAAAAAAAAAAAAAAAAAAGTATTAATCTCCACTGAAAATTACTCGGGTCATGTAATGGGCAGAAATAAACATTGTGCCAACATTATTCATGGTACATAAAACAGGCAGGTGGGTGAACAAGACATATGAGCAACAATTGAGTTTTGTTTCTGCAATAAGGACACCCATGTGTTGCACGTGTATCTAATTTATTTAACCGAACTTTCAGTTTTCTGTGTATATGGAGGACGTGCTAGTATATATAATGTATATGATGTAATGTGAAATTATTATTGTGATGAGGGGAAATGCAAAAGTTGTAGGACAGGAGGGAAAAGTGTATCAAGAAAGGTAAAGAGGAAAGGGAGTGAGAATTATAAGGAATAAGAGGAGAAATCGTATAATGAAAGGAAAGGCAGTAAAAAGAAAAGAAGGGAAAGGAGATAAAATTGTATTAGAGGAAGATATGGAAGGAAAAAAAAAAAGGAAAGATATGGAAGGTGAGAAATATTTCTGGACATGTAGCTGACAGCTGGCCAAGGGAAATGAATTTCCATATAAAAATTTTAGTTGATATTATTAGAAATTTACACAGGACGAAGATGAAGAACGGTATTTGACGGAGAGAGAGTACAAAATGGAGGAGGAACAGTATTTACCTACTTGAGAAGAACGATTCAGATGAGGGAGAGTGGGAGCTGGAGTGGAGTTAAAATGAGGGGGTTGGGTTCTGGTGAGTGGGGTAGAACAAGGATTATTGGGATGTAACTAGCTTGACCGAGTGAGACTAGTGAAGTGAGAAGTAAAACTGGGAAAACTGAAGTAGGGTTCAGCAGGCTATAGTGAGTTAGGAGGAGCTGGTAAGGGGAAGGAATAAGCCAGGTGAGTGGTGATGGGGGTTGGGGTGAATGAGATGCAGCAGGAATGATTAGAACCAGAGTGCTGGTAGAGGGGTTATGAAGATTATTAATCATATTCCTGCTTATAGCATACAGTAGCAGGAGACACTAAACGCCATGCTGCAGTTATAATGATGTAGCTACCAGAGAGAAAGAGAGAGAGAGAGAGGGAGAGAGGGAGAGAGAGAGAGAGAGAGAGAGAGAGAGAGAGAGAGAGAGAGAGAGAGAGAGAGAGAGAGAGAGAGAGAGAGAGAGAGAGAGAGAGAGAGAGAGAGAGAGAGAGAGAGAGAGAGAGAGAGAGAATGAGAAACTGCTCTCTTCTCCCTGGGAACGTTCGTACGCCTACACACACACAAAAAAAAAAATCTTTTATTCCCAGTGTCTCTCAGGTTTACCGGACTTAATTACTGGATCTCCTGTGAATGTGTGCTTTCAGGCCATCATCAAAAGACCAGCATTAATGAGCCAGAAAGGAGAAGAGGGGGAGGGGGGCGAGAAGAGTAGGAAAGAGATTTTCTCTTTTTTATAAAAAGTCCTGTAGGATTAAGGGAAAATTATCATTCTGAGAGTCATGAATGAGAGAGGGAAATTTTCTTTTACTTTTAAGAATCAGAAAGGATGAAAAGGAAATATATAATTTTGAGATGAAAGAAGCAAGGGAAAGATTTTTATTTTGAGGGACGGGAAGGACTGAAGGAAAAATTTCATTTTACAAGACAGGAAGGATAGAGGAACTGTTTTGGCCATATGATACAGTACGCTGAGGTCAGTAGTCATGAAAAGTCATTCTGTCATAAGCTGTCTGGAGATTAGTGAGAGGTGTTACTGAGCACCATGGTTTGCTGTAGTGTTTTAGAATCTCAGGTTAAAGTGTTGAAGAAAGAGGTTCTACTTCTTCAGGAGGAGAATAGGAGACTGAAACTTCACCTTGATGGGCTTGGAAGTGAGTGTGAAATGGTTGGATCTGGTAAGGAGGAAAAGGTTACCAGCAATGAGTTGGAGAGTGGCAGCCACTTTAAATGGCAAGTGGTTCGCACTTCAGGAAAAAAAAAACATCAAGATAAGGAAGGTTAATAGAAAAGATTCGAAGGTAGGAAATCGATTCTCTGTTCTCCAGGATGAGTGTACTTCAGTGGTTAGTGAGATTAAGGTACCATTGACTCCCCTACTATTCAAGGTAAGAACATTCCGGTTGTGGGAGACTCCCAGGTAAGATATATGGACGGTGCTTTTTGTAACAGAGATAGAAAGGTGAGACAAAGAGTGTGCTTCTCAGGAGCTAGTGTTGGTGACAGTCAACAGGTTGCATAATATTATGTCAGGTAATAGGAACAAGCCCATTATCTGTCTTAGTGCTGGTGGAAATGACATCGGGAAGGGCAGGAGACAGGAGCTGCTGGATAAGTATAAGTCAGCCAGAGATGTAGTCCGGTCTAGGGAAGGGGTCCCAATCATATGTAGCATTTTTCTTAGAAGGGGAGTGGGCAGTGAATGGATGTCTAAAGCAATTGGTATACACTGCTGGCTAGACAAGTACTGCAACAAACTTGGAATCCCATTCATTGATAACTGGGACAAATTCTATGGCAAACGTGATATGTATGCAAGGGATGGGGTACATCTCACTGGGGCTGGAGTGGTTGCATTAGCTAGCTCGATTGAGGGGGTCATTGCTGATTTGTCTAGGACTTTAAACTGATAGATTATAGAGGTATGGGTGAGTGTGGAAAACGATCAAGCAGCCATACTAGGGCTGAAAACAGCAGATATTACAAGGATACCTCAGGGATATGTTTAAAAGACAATATTCAAAATAAAGTTGCTAGTAAAGGCAAAACCATTGATCAACAAACAAAGAGAGACAGTAGAGGGCAGCGAGTGACTAGCTCCCTTAAGGTTTACTATATTAATAGTAAGAGTCCAAAAAATAAGATAGATAGGATAAGATTACTTGCAAGTGCAGGTAATATAGACATTATTGCTATAATGGAGACCTGGCTCAACCTGAAAGATAGAGAAATGCCTTCTGTATGCAACCTGCAGTGTTATAAACTATTCCACACTGATTGCGTCAACAGGAAGGGTAGTGGAGTGGTGATGTATGTCAGAGATAATTTAAATTGTTGTGTTAGATAAGATATAAGATTAAAAATATTGAACACACAATCTGTTTGGCTACAGTTTCTCGAGGGTCGTGAAAAACTAATTTTAGGTGCGATTTATAGGCCCACAAACCTTGATAGGGAGTGCAGTAAGATGCTATGGGACGAAATTCATAAGGCGTCTAGATATGAAAATGTTGTGTCAGTGGGAGATTTTAACTTTAGACTAATTGACTGGAACAATGTGACAGGAAGTCTTGAGTCTAATGGCTTTCTTGATACGGTTCAGGATTGCCTTTTAAAACTGTTTGTGACAGAACCAATTATAGAAAACAATCTGCTTGACTTGGTTCTTGCCAACGGGGTAACGAAGTGAGATATCAATATGACAGTTTTCTGAGCACTATACATGCTGCTCAAAGAACGTTTATCCCATATAAAGAAATTAGATCAAATAGAAATGACCCAAAATGGATGAATAATAGGCTCAAATATCTACTAGGGCATAAGAAAGGAATTTATAGGCGTATCAAAAGAGGTGAGGGTCATCTTATAAATCAGTATATTGATATTAAGAGGAACATTAAAAAGGGGATAAGAAAAGCTAAAAGGGACTATGAAATTAAAGTTGCTAGGTATTCTAAAACTAACCCAAAAAGTTTTTTCCAGGTCTATAGAACAAAGTTAGAGATAAGATAGGTCCCCTTAAAAATAACTATGGGCACCTTACTGACAAAGAGAATGAAATGTGCTCGATTTTTAATAATTATTTTCTCTCAGTTTTTACACAGGAAGACACTAACAATATTCCAGTAATTAATTTTTATAGTGGGCTAGAAGAAGATAAATTATGTAACATCACAGTCACTAGTGAAATGGTTGTGAAGCAGATAGACAGACTGAAGCAAAATAAGTCGCCGGGTGCTGATGAGGTTTTTTCAAGGGTTCTTAAGGAATGCAAAATGGAACTCTGTGAACCATTAACTAATATTTTTAATTTATCTCTTCAAACAGGTGTAGTGTCTGATATGTGGAAGATGGCTAATGTAATTCCTATTTTTAAAAAAAGGGGACAAGTCGTTACCGTCAGATTACCGCCCAATAAGCCTGACCTCAATTGTAGGCAAATTACTAGAGTCAATTATAGCTGAGATTATAAGAAGCCATCTCGATAAGCATAGCTTGATTAATGATACTCAGCATGGATTCACAAGAGGCCGGTCTTGTCTAACTAATTTATTAACTTTCTTCAGTAAAGCTTTTGAGGCTGTTGACCAGGATAAAGAATTTGATATTATTTACTTAGATTTTAGTAAGGCTTTTGATAGAGTTTCCGCACCATAGACGTTAAAGAAAGTGGCAGCTCATGGCATTGGGGGAAAAGTGCTCTCGTGGATCAAGTCATGGCTCACTGACAGGAAGCAGAGAGTGTCCATAAATGGGGTTAAATCCGAGTGGGGATCTGTAACAAGTGGCGTTCCACAGGGATCAGTCTTGGGCCCGTTGTTGTTTATAATATATATCAATGATCTTGATGAGGGAATTACTAGTGATATGAGCAAATTCGCCGATGACACAAAGATAGGTAGGATAATTGATTCAAACGTAGATGTTATGGAACTTCAGGAGGATTTAAACAAACTCTATTCTTGGTCAGAAAAGTGGCAGATGCAGTTCAATGTAGATAAATGCAAGGTTCTGAAGCTTGGAGTGCCCATAACCCTAGTACTTATAAGTTAAATTATGTAGAACTTAGCCATACAGATTGCGAAAAGGACTTGGGGGTTATGGTGAGCAGCAACCTTAAACCAAGACAGCAATGCCTAAGCGTATGTAATAAGGCAAATAGATTACTGGGATTTATATCAAGAAGTGTAAGCAACAGAAGTCCAGAGGTCAATACTGCAGTTTATACATCATTAGTAAGGCCTCACCTAGATTATGCAGCTCAGTTCTGTCTCCATTACAGAAATGGACATAAATTCGTTAGAAAACATTCAGCGTAAGATGACTAAATTAATACATAGCATTAGAAATCTTCCTTATGAAGAAAGATTGAAGACTCTTAAGTTACATTCACTTGTTAGACGAAGAATGAGGGGAGACCTGATCGAAGTGTATAAGTGGAAGATAGGTATTAATAAAGGGGATATTAATAAGGTCTTGAGGATGTCTCTCCAAGAGAGAACCGCAGTAATGGATTTAAATTAGATAAGTTTAGATTTAGAAAGGACATAGGAAAGTATTGGTTTGGAAATAGGGTAGTTGATGAGTGGAACAGTCTACCTAGTTGGGTTATTGAGGCTAGGACTTTGGGTAGTTTCAAATTTAGGTTGGATAAGTACATGAGTGGGAGGGGTTGGATTTGAGTGGGACTTTCACATCAGAGCTTATTTCTTGGGTGGCATTGAAAATTGGGTTGGGCAAATGTTTTGTTAGTGGGATGAATTGTAAAGGACCTGCCTAGTATGGGCCAACAGGCCTCCTGCAGTGTTCCTCCTTTCTTATGTTCTTATGTTAACAGGGAATCACTAACTAATAATCTTGAGGTTAAAAATGAGCTTGGGGAAAGCAATCACAAATCACTTAGTTTCAACATATCATGGAATTACACAAATAACTGCAATCAAGTCTCTGTCCCAGACTTCCATTTGGCTGATTTCATGGGACTGAGAAATTACCTGTGTGGCCTGAACTGGAATGACCTGAGTATGGGTCAGGTAGGTGGTCTTGGTTGCCAGTATGACGTTTTTCAGAGCATAGTTCTAACTGCCCAGACAACTTATGTTTCGAGTAGGGAAATTAGATCTAACAAAAATGATCCCAAATGGATGAACAATAGATTAAAACATCTCATTGGTCAAAAGAGAGACATATACAGGCTTATCAAAAGAGGGAATGGGCAGTTAAGAAATCAATATATTCAATTAAAGAGTGAAATAGATAAAGGAATTAGAAAAGCAAAAAAGGGTTATGAGGGTAAAGTCGCAAGGGATTCGAAGACTAACCCAAAAGGGTTCTTTCACGAATACTGAAGTAAGATTTGGGACAAGATAGGCCCATTTAAAGGTAACTCAGGTCAGATCACTGAGAGTGATATGGAAATATGTGAAATTTTCAATTCGTTCTTCCTCTCAGTTTTTACTCAGGAAGATACTAGCGAAATTCCAGAAATAATAAATTATGTAGAACAGGACGATAACAAACTATGCACGATTGCGGTAACTAGTGACATGGTCCTCAGACAAATAGAGAAACTAAAATCTAACAAATCCCCTGGCCCTGATAAACTGTTTGCAAGGGTTTTAAGGAATGTAAAGAGGAATTCAGCATACCTTTGGGTAATCTTTGCAACATATCACTACAAATTGGCATAGAGCCAGACAAGTGGAAAATGGCAAATGTAATGCCAATTTACAAAGGAGGAGACAGGTCCTTAGCTTCGAACTATAGACCAATAAGCCTTACCTCCATAGTGGGAAAATTTATGGAATCAATAATTGCCGAAGCAATTCGTAGCCATCTTGAAAGGCATAAATTGATTAATGAATCTCAGCATGGTTTTACAAAGGGGCGTTACTGTCTTACGAATTTATTAACTTTTTTCACTAAGGTATTTGAGGAGGTAGATCATGGTAATGAATATGATATTGTGTATATGGACTTCAGTAAGGCTTTCGACTGAGTTCCACATCAGAGGCTATTGAGGAAACATAAGGCACACGGAATAGGAGTAGAAATTTTTTTTCTGGGTAGAGGCATGGTTGACAAAAGGGCAGCGGAGAGTTTGCATAAATGGGGAGAAATCAGAATGGGGGAACATCACAAGTGATGTTCCTCAGGGGTCAGTGTTGGGCCCCTTGTTATTCACAATTTTCATAAACGACATAGATGAGGGAGTAAATACCGACTTAAGCAAATTTGCTGATGACATAAAAATAGGCTGTCCAATTCATTCTAGTCAAGATATTAGAGCACTCCAGGATGCTTTGAATAGACTGATGCAGTCGTCGGAGAAGTGGCAGATGCAGTTAAAATATAGTCAAATGCAAAGTTCATAATGTTGGACAGGAAAATAACCATGGAACATATAAACTAAATAATGTAGATCTTAATATTGCTGACTTAGGAGTTCTGGTCAGCAGTAATCTTAAACCAAGACAACAGTGCATAAATGGTTACAATAAAGCGAACAGAATCCTTGGCTTCATATCAAAAAAGTCTTCAACTCTATATATCTTTGGTTGGGCCTCATTTAGTTTATGTTGCACAGTTCTGGTCACCGTATTACAGAATGGATATAAATGCACTGGAAAACGTACAGAGGAGGATGACAAAAGTTGATCCTATGTATCAGAAATCTTCCTTATGAGGATAGACTGAGGGCTCTGAATCTGCACTTTCTAGAAAGACGTAGAATTAGGGAAGATATGAGTGAGGTGTATAAATGGAAAACAGGAATAAATAAAGGAGATGTAAATAGCGTGCTAAAAATATCTAGCCAAGACAGAAGTCGCAGCAATGGTTTCAAGTTGGAAAAATTCAGATTCAGGAAGGGTGTTGAAAAGCACTGGTTTGGTAATAGAGTTGTGGATGATTGGAACAAACTCCCGAGTACCGCCATAGAAGCTAAAACGTTGCCTAGGTTTAAAAATAGGTTAGATAAACACACGAGTGTATATGGGTGGGTGTGAGTTGGACCTGGGTAGCTTGTGCTAATAGGCCTGATGCCGTGCTTCTTCCTTAACTGAAGATGACCTGAACCTCACTAGGTTGGGTCAGTGGCATGAGCCGGGGGTGACATGGACCTGTCTCACATGGGCCAGTAGGCCTGTTGCAGTGTTCCTTCTTTCTTATGTTCTTTTGAAATACTGAAGGCAATACGGAAGGAAATACTGAGGGAAATACTGAAGAAAATACTTAAGAAAATACTGAAGGAAGTACTGAAGAAAATGCTGAAGGAAGTACTGAAGGAAGTACTGAAGGAAATGCTGAAAGAAATATTGAAGGAAATACTTAAGGAAATTCTTAAGAAAAGTTGTCCTTCAGACAGACATGACGGACTTGGGGAAAGTGTCTATTGTGGATGACAGGAAGGGCTGAATAAAGACTTTTATAATTTATAAGACAAGAAGGATGGACAGAAGCGTTTTCTTTGTACAGACAGGAAGGACAGAGGAGGGAAAAAAATATAAATTTGGAGAAAGAGGAAGTTCTGAGGGGAAAGTTTTTAATTTCAAGAAACAGGAAGAACACAGAGAAAGCTTCAAGAGCGAGAAACAGGAAGAACCAAGCGTATGTTATATTAACGAACGTCGGGACGAATCAAGGGAGGGAGAATCTTTTTCTTCCTGAGAGAGAGAGAGAGAGAGAGAGAGAGAGAGAGAGAGAGAGAGAGAGAGAGAGAGAGAGAGAGAGAGAGAGAGAGAGAGAGAGAGAGAGAGAGAGAAAGAGACAAAGGATAAGAGGAAAACTAAGTAGGAATTTCCAGGGAACTTTGATCTGACGTGTACCAAAACACCGCCATCTTCTGTTTATTTACATGTTGCGAGAACAAAATTTGTTAGTTGCCATAGTGATTTTTAAATATTCTTGGATTGGGGTATTTTTGGGGAGGGGGGGAGGGGGAGGGGGTGTTGTGTGGGTGTTGCTGGCATTAATAAGTATGTGAATGAATTCATATACTTATTATTATTATTATTATTATTATTATTATTATTATTATTATTATTATCATTATTATTATTATTATTATTATTATTATTATTATTATTATTATTATTATTATTACTGAGGAAACATCAAAAACCCATCGTAGTCAAACAGCAATAATGCAATGGGAGATAATCTTGATTCAATACGAAGAATCGTGGGTACGGTAGCTCCAGAGTCCTGGACCTAGACCCCTTTCCCCATCATTCAAGGCACTTACCTCTCGAAGGGAGCAGTGGGTCGAGTACAGTGAGAGTTGGAAGCTCACTCGACAAGTACAACTTCGCACTTTGACTCGACTCCAGACAGAGAAAGGAAATCCGAGGCAACGGAACGGGGGAAGACGATTAAAACTAATGGCAAACCCCCTCTAAAACAAGCCATTTTTCTAACCTAGTAAGCCAATGGCCAAGCCACTGAACCTGTTACTCTTAGAACTGGCTTGCCCGTTCCGTGGACTGTTAAAAATTTAGGCGATGCCTTACTAGATCCTTACTAGATTACTGAGTGATGACGTTATTTAACGCGAGAAACGGCCATGTGAAGCTAGAATGATCTATTCAACGCTAGATGATGCAGAGAAGCAGCGCTAAACATCGTTATTCGAAGCAAGATAACGTAAGAAAGCATTTGGCAGTGATATTCAAGACTACGTGAGGAAACGTCTGGACCACTGTATTCAACACCTAAACCACTGTATTCAACGCCTCGACCATTGTATTCATCGACTCGGCCACTGTATTCAACGCCTCGACCACTATTCAACGCCTGGACTACTGTATTCAACGCCTGAACCACTGTATTCAACACCTAAACCACTGTATTCAACGCCTCGACCATTGTATTCATCGACTCGGCCACTGTATTCAACGCCTCGACCACTATTCAACGCCTGGACTACTGTATTCAACGCCTGAACCACTGTATTCAGCACCTGAACCACTGTATTCAACGCCTCGACCATTGTATTCATCGACTCGGCCACTGTATTCAACGCCTCGACCACTATTCAACGCCTGGACTACTGTATTCAACGCCTGAACCACTGTATTCAACGCCTGTATTACTGTATTCAACGCCTGGACCACTGTTTTCAACGCCTCGACCACTGTATTCAACGCCTGAACCACGGTATTCAACGCCTGGATCACTGTATTCAACTCTTAGATCACGGTATTCAGCCCCTTGACCACTGTATTCAACGCCTGACAACGACTGATTCTATTCAAGTTGTGAACCGATGAAACAACGCCTGACAACGTTAGACCACGCCAGACAACGCTAGACATCGCCATAAAAAGTTAGATAACGCCTGGAACGTCATTAAAGACCAGGCGACGCCAGACAACGGTACTCAACGCTGGACAGAGCTAGACATGGAATAATTCGCCTGGATGCTGCTATCAGTTTTGACCCTTAATTCAAAACACAGTTTCACTCTCAAGGTGCGGATAGAGTGCATGTTTCAATTTCGGGTTATCCAGGACACAGTTCTTGTTATCCTGGACACAATTCTGGTTATCTTGGAGACAACTACACGGACGACAAGTGCCAGTACCTTAAAATGCAACATACATAGTATTTACAAACAGTAATAAAGTTTCGTTATTATATTATGTATTACCACTAAAAACTACGCCTCATAATAAATAAATATGGTTGATTGGTTGGTTGGTCATTAAGGCAGCGCTTGACATTTACAACACCAGTCAGGAACACTTTAATTCCCAAAGCAGGTATCAAATGAAACTCTCAGTGTATGTACACTGAGAGACATACACATCCTGGAATGTTGTACATGAATGGTATATAATACCGATAAGATGAAGAATTACCCAGATGTTGTACGTGTGTCTGATTCTTCACCTGTAGGCGTAAATAGGCGTGCAAAATTAATGATTGGCTGACTGAGTTAGAAGGCTGTCATTTAAGCAAGGGTCATTAAGGCTGCAATGTCACCTGTACCTTGCCGGTCAGTGGTATTTTAACCTAATACTGGGATTAAAGTTATCTCACTGTTTACATAATGAGGCACACAGCCCTCCAAATAAGTATATTATGCACCTGAATACAGAAATCCTTTTATAAGCAACATGTCCAAGTATTTCGTGCGTGATACATGGTACTAAAAGTTCTTAAGTGTTACGAAATCAAGAGTAATATTGTTGTATTGTGTACAGCGAACAGGATGACTGAATATATTCTCAGTGCATACACAACAAGAGTGGCTGGTTGGTTAATTGGTTTAAGGCTAAACAAAGGCTCAGTGAGTCCACATCAAGGGTGATATACTCATCAGTACACATGTCGATATCAATCAAAATTATAAAATAAAGATAGAATAAAACATGTAGATGACACTATTAACTGTATGAACCAATGAAAGATAATGTAATTATACAACTGTGTGAGACAGCTGGGATTCGATTCTCCTTCCTGAGTGTGACCGCGCGACTACGCAGGTAGGCGGAGTGTCACTGCAGTCATCACAGGACATCAGTACGGATTCAGAAAACGTCTCCCAAATAGTGTTGCGGAGGGTGGTCCAGCTGGTGGATAACCCAGCTAGAGGGTGGCCCAGCTGGTGCTGTGAAGGGTGACCCAGCTGGTACTGTGAAGGGAGGCCCAGCTGGGCGGAGAAGTGAATGACAGGAGGAGGATCCCGTTGATTACTAGCTCCAGCAAGAACAAAACAAAAGATCAGTGTTGGATTAGAACTGCCGGGAGGGAATTGGATCGTTTGAGTAACTTCCGAGGGAGAAATGGAAAAGATTAGTCGCACGGGAGCCAGGAGGAGGACACCGGGAAGAGGCGAAGAATCAGAAGAACAAAATAAAAAGATGAAAAACAGAAAGAGGTGGAGGGCGAGTAATATAATATATATGGGAAATAGATAGAAGAGAAGGAAGTAGAGCTTCGACACTGACTGACTGAGGGACTGACTGCGGGACTGACTGCGGGACTGACTGCGGGACTGACTGCGGGACTGACTGCGGGACTGACTGCTTCAAAATTACTTCTTCAAGACTGAGGAAATGATCACTTCATATTTACCTCTCCACTGCTGATGTCTTCAAATTTAAGCTCCTGGAGAGCAAAATGTTGAGATACTTGTACATAATGAGTACCAGTCCCTCTCTCTCTCTCTCACACACACACACACACATACACACACACACACACACACACACACACACACACACACACACACACACACACACACACACACACACACACACACACACCACACACACACACACACACACACATATATATATATATATATATATATATATATATATATATATATATATATATATATATATATAAAACCAGAAAAAGTCATTATTATTTTTATATTTGAAAATAACCCGTCGGAGGGAAGCAAATTCTACTTTTCTTTACTTGCCGACAGGGAGGGAGGACAGGGATAATCTACATGAAGACTTGAATATTCTTCAAGGCGTATGAAAACACATAGCTGCTGTAGTTCAACCCCAACAAGTGCAGGTTCACGCAGATCACGAAGGGTGAGAAATAGCCAGAGATGGCGTACTGCCTAAGACGATAGTAAGGCCAAACATCGACGAAAGAGAAGGATCCGCTAGTAAACATTGCATGAAACATGTCGCTGAAAGCACACCTTATCCACATAACTTCTGTAGCTTAAATGAGACTGGTAAACTTAAGAACTGCCTTCAGAGATTTAAAGAAGACATTAGAATACCCTCCAGGACATATGTCAGAACAATAAAAAGAGCCTGCCATCGGATCTAAACCTGATCAAGCATGACAAGAGGATCGAATGTGTCCTGAGGCTTCCAAACTAGACTAGTCCCCGAGGTGAAGATGCTGAGATACAAGGGAAAAATTATAAAGGGAACTGAACCTAACAGCTATGGAAAAGAGCTAATTAAGAAAATAACATGACTGAGGCGTTCAAGATACTAAAAATATTTCGCAGAGCTGACAGGAAGAGATTGTTCGAAATGCTATATACAGAAACACGAGGACGCAGATGGAAGCTAAACACGCTTGAGGGTAACACAGCGAAATATACTAGACGAAGAGGTGGTGGAAGTAAAAACTTCTTGCATTATTTCAGAGCAAGATATGACGGACCTAAAGAGGTCAGAAACGAATTTCACCGGTCGATGTAACAGATGTTCAGGTACAAGAGACTCAACTCCCTTTACAAACACATATCGGTGAATGCAACGCCTTAAAACACTCATAACTACAGGACTCGTAAAAAAATAAAGCAAGAACAATAAGCGTAAAGAACGAAAGGGGAAAACGATTCCGTGAAAGACGAGATCACAACAAATGCTTCAGAGGAAAGGAAGAGGAAGGTAAAAAGATGGGAAGATGACGATTCCGGCAGAGTTTTGAGAGCCATTAATTACATTATGTTGAGGAGGAAGAAGAGGAGAAGATTGGAAAGAAAGGGGAGGGAGGAAGGTAGGAGAGTTGAAGAAGTTAGAGGGGGAAAAGGTGCCAGATAAGAGGAGGAGAAGGCGGACAAGAGGGGAAGAGGAGAAAGACGAAGATGTGAGGATGACGAAAAGAAAAAGAGAAGAGGACGACGAGCAGAAGAAGGAAGAGGGGAAAAACAGGAGAATGAAGAGAGGAAAAAGAAGATCAGGAAGAGGTAAAAAAGGAGAAGGATGAAAAGAAGCAGAGGAGGAGGCGGAGGAGGAGGAGGAGGAAAAGATTAAGAGGAAACAAAACAGGAGGGTGGAAGAAGAGCAGGAGGAGAAGAGGTATTTTAAAAGGAGGATTATTTGAAGATTAAACAGTAGAAAGAGAAGAAAAGAAAGAAGAATGTAGGCCAGGAAAAAATGATGGGTGAGTGAAGAGAGACTTAGAAATAAGAAGAGCTGAGAAGATAATAAAGATGACAAAGAGAGAGAGGAGAAGGAGGAGGAGGCCTGGAAGACCATTAAAGGAATAATAAATGCATAGAAAATGACAACAATGAGGGAGCGAGAAGAAATGGGAGAATAATGAAAAAACTTTCAATAAATCTGGATAAGGCATGAATAGAATGAAGGCAGAGACAGAAAAGAAAAAAGATCATAATAGTGAGAAGTGTTTTTTAAAATGGCGCCAAGAAAGAGAAGTGCAGAACTTGAAATTATTCATAGAGTGAAGAAATGAGAAGACATATAACACCGAGAGAGAAAATACTTAGAATAACATGCAAGTTGAAGCGAAGAAAGAGAGGGAGATACACTGCAACAAGAGAGGGAGAAACACTGCAACAAGAGGGAGATACACTGCAACAAGAGAGGGAGATACACTGCAACAAGAGAGGGAGATACACTGCAACAAGTGGGAGATACACTGCAACAAGAGGGAGATACACTGCAACAAGAGAGGGAGATACACTGCAACAAGAGAGGGAGATACACTGCAACAAGAGAGGGAGATGCGCTGTAACAAGAGGGAGATACACTGCAACAAGGAGGGAGATACACTGCAACAGAGACGAGGAGAAACACTGCAACAAGAGGGAGATTACACTGCAACAAGAGAGGGAGATACACTGAACAAGAGGGAGATACACTGCAACAAGAGAGGAGATACACTGCAACAAGAGAGGGAGATACACTGCAACAAGTGGAGTACACTGCAACAAGAGGGAGATACCTGCAACAAGAGAGGGAGATACACTGCAACAAGAGAGGGAGATGCGCTGTAAAAGAGGGAGATACACTGCAACAAGAGAGGGAGATACGCTACAAGAAGAGGGAGATACACTGTAACAAGAGAGGGAGATACATTGTAACAAGAGGGAGATACACTGCAACAAGAGCGACGAAATACACTGCAACAAGGAGGAGATACACTGTAATAAGAGGGAGATACACTGCAACAAGAGAGAGATGCACTGCAACAAGAGAGGGAGATACGCTACAAGAAGAGGGAGATACACTGTAACAAGAGGGAGATACACTGCAACAAAAGGGAGATACACTGCAACAAGAGGGAGATACACTGCAACAAGAAGGAGATACACTGCAACAAGAGATGGGGATACGCTGCAACAAAATGGAGATGCGCTACAAGAAGAGGGAGATAATATTCAAGAGGAGGAATTCCATTAAGGTGCAACTACAAAGAGAAAGAATTACAAAAGGGATAAATTACGGAAAGAATGAGATATTACAACAAGAGAAAACATTATAAAACAAAAAAAAATTAATCCATTTGGAAATACAAAAGCAGGAACCAGCACCATGTTGGTTGATGCTGGAGGTGAGAGAAGACAGGTGGTCCTTCAAGGTCTTCCTCAGGTTGGAGGTGAGAGAAGACAGGTGGTCCTTCAAGGTCTTCCTCAGGCTAGAGGTGAGAGAAGACAGGTGGTCCTTCAAGGTCTTCCTCAGGCTAGAGGTGAGAGAAGACAGGTGGTCCTTCAAGGTCTTCCTCAGGCTGGAGGTGAGAGAAGACAGGTGGTCCTTCAAGGTCTTCCTCAGGTTGGAGGTGAGAGAAGACAGGTGGCGCTTCAAGGTCTTCCTCAAGCTGGAGGTGAGAGAAGACAGATGGTCCTTCAAGGTCTTCCTCAGGTTGGAGGTGAGAGAAGACAGGTGGTGATTCAAGGTCTTCCTCAGGTTGGAGGTGAGAGAAGACAGATGGTCTTTCAAGGTCTTCCTCAGGCTGGAGGTAAGAGAAGACAGGTGGTGCTTCAAGGTCTTCCTCAAGCTGGAGGTGAGAGAAGACAGGTGGTGCTTCAAGGCCTTCCTCAGGCTGAGGTGAGAGAAGACAGATGGTCCTTCAAGGTCTCTCAGTGAGGTAGAGAGACAGGTGTGCTTCAGGCCTCCTCAGGAGAGGTGAGAGAAGACAATGGTCCTTCAAGGTCTCCTCAGTGGAGGAGAGAAGACAGGTGGTGCTTCAAGGTCTTCCTCAGGCTGGAGGTGAGAGAAGACAGATGGTCCTTCAAGGTCTTCCTCAGGCTGGAGGTGAGAGAAGACATATGGTCCAGCGTCTTCAAGAGCAAAATTGATCGAAGAAGCAAGACAGTTGACCCATCAATTGTACCTCATCAAGAGAGCGTGACCCAATCTATTGCACCAAGAATCAAATGACTTATTAGAAGTAGTTCAGGACTGTTTTTTGAAGCAGTTTGTAACAGAACCTACAAGGGGAAATAACCTTCTTGACTTGATTCTGGCAAACAAGGAAACCCTTGTTAAAAATTTAGAAATTACAGAGGAACTCGGCACAAGCGATCACAGATCAATTACCTTTAGCATAGAATGGAAGTATGACAGTAGGGATAATTCAGTAATGGTCCCGAATTTTCGCTGAGCAGATTACAATGGGCTTAGAGAACACTTGTCATCTGTTGACTGGGGTAACGAAGAGAGCTATCAATATGACAGCTTTCTGAACACTATACATGCTGCCCAAAGAAGATTTATCCTGTATAAAGAAATTAGATCGAATAAAAATGACCCAAAATGGATGAATAATAGGCTCAAATATCTTTTAGGGCAATAGAAAGGAATTTATAGACGTATCAAAAGAGGTGAGGGTCATCTTATGAATCAGTATATTGACATTAAAAGGTACACTGAAAAGGGGATAAGAAAAGCTAAAAGGGAGTACGAAATTAAAGTTGCTAGGGATTCGAAAACTAACCCAAAAAGTATTTTCCAGGTGTATAGAACAAAAGTTAGAGATAAGATAGGTCCCCTTAAAAATAACTATTGGGCATCTTACTGATAAAGAGAACGAAATGTGCTCGATTTTAAATAATTATTTTCTCTCGATTTTTACACAGGAAGACACTAACAATATCCCAGTAATTAATTTTTATAGTGGGCCTGAAGAAGATAAATTATGTAACATCACAGTCACTGAAAATAAATGGTATAAAATACCGACACAATGTAAACATAAACACAGATGCAATTTAATGTGATCCTTTACTGACAACGTTTCGCCCACACAGTGGGCTTTTTCAAGTCCTATTATATATATCCTATTATATAGTCTTACTGTCTTCAAGTTATGTCCTGGAATTTGTATTGATAAAGCCACTGGATGGCGAAACGTCTACAATAAAGATACCCAGATGTTGCACATGTGTCTTAATTTCATCTTGTCGGTATTGTATACCATTCTTGTACAACTTGTCAGACACTGCAACATCACGGAATCTTGATTCTGAGGACATGTACATAACCGTTCACGACTACAACAACTACTACTACAACTAACCCGTCTCTTTGGGAAGGACCTACTTCCACTGGGGAATCCCGCCTACCAGGGACTATGCCCTTGTCTGCTACACCTGACGTTAGTATATACGCGCCAGGCTCTTTGCTTCTGCTTCAGAATCTCCACGACTACGGTGCTCTTCGCACCTACTCCAAGGTTGAGGGACTGATTACCTCATCTTCTGTATATAGTCCTACTGTCTTCAAGTTATGTCCTGGAATTTGTATTGATAAAGCCACTGGATGGCGAAACGTCAACAATAAAGATACCCAGATGTTGCACATGTGCCTTAATTTCACCTCATAGGGAAGATTTCTGATACATGGGATCAACTCTGTCATCCTCCTTTGTACGTGTTCCAGTGCATTTATATCCATTCTGTAATACGGTGACCATTACTGGGCAGCATAATCTAAATGAGGCCTAACCAAGGATATATAGAGCTGAAGAATAACCTGAGGACTTCTATTATTTATACTTCTTGCTACGAAGCCAAGGATTCTGTTAACTTTATTGCGAACACTAATGCACTGTTGTCTTAGTTTTAGATTACTGCTAACCAGAACTCCTAAATTCTTTTCGCAAACCGTAATATTAAGATCTACATTATTTAGTTTATATGTGGCATGGTTATTTCCCTGTCCAACATTTAAAACTTTGCATTTGTCTATATTAAACTGCATCTGCCACTTCACCGACCACTGCATCAGTCTGTTCAAATCATCCTGGAGTGCTCTAATGCCCTCATTGGACTGCCTATTTTGGCATCATCAGAAAATTTACTTATGTCGTTATTTATTCCCTCATCTATGTCGTTTATGTAGATTGTGAACAACAAGGGGCACAACACTGATTTTCTGGAACACGACTTGTGACGTGCCCCCATTCTGATTTCTCCCCATTTATGCAAACTCTCTGCTACTGGTTTGTCAACCATGCCACTACCTAGAAAAAAATTTCTCCTATTCCGTGTGCCGTAAGTTTCCTCAATAGCCTTTGATGTGGAACTCTATCGAAAGCCTTACTGAAGTCCATATACATAATTTAATATTCAATACCATGATCTACCTCCTCAAATACCTTAGTGAAGAAGTAAATTCGTAAGACAGGAACGCCCCTTTGTAAAACCGTGTTGAAATGCATTAATAAATTTATGCCTTTCAAGATGGCTATGAAATGCTTCGGTAATTATAGATTCCATAAATTTTCCCAGTATAGAGGTAAGGCTTATTGGTCTATAGTTCGAAGCTAAGGACCTGTCACCTGCCTTGTAAATATGTGTTACATATACAATTTTCCACTTATCAGGCACTATGCAAACAATTCATCAGATCAGGACCTGGGGATTTGTTAGGGTTTTAATTTCTCTATTTGTCTGAAACCATATCACTAGTTACCGCAATCGTGCATAGTTTATTATCGTCCTATTCTACATAATCCATTTTTTCTGGAATGTCGCTAGTATTTTCCTGGATAAAAACTGAGAGGAAGTAAGTATTGAAAATTTCACACATATCCTTATCACTGTCAGTGATTTGACCATGAGTTACTTTTAAATGGGCCTATCTTGTCCCTAATCTTACTTCTATATAACTGAAAGACCCTTTTGGGTTAGTCTTCGAATCCCTTGCCACCTTAACCTCAAAATCTGTTTTTGCTTTCCTTATTCCTCTTTTTATTTCTCTCTTTAATTGAATATATTGATTTCTTAACTGCCCATCCCCTCTTTTGATACGCCTATATATGCCTCTCTTTTGACCAATGAGATGTTTTAATCTATTGTTCATCCATTTGGGATCATTTTTGTTAGATCTAATTACCCTACTCGGTACATAAGTTGTCTGGGCAGCTAGAACTATGCTCTGAAAAAGTCATATTGGCAACCAAGATCACCTACCTGACCCATAGTCAGGACATCCCAATTTAGCCCACCCAGGTAATTTTTCATTCCCATGAAGTCGGCCAAGCAAAAGTCTGGGACAGAGATTTGATTGCAGTTTTCTGGGTTATTCCATGATATATTGAAACTAAGTGATTTGTGATTGCTTTCCCCAAGCTCATCATTAACCTCAAGATTATTAATGAATGATTCTTTGTTGGTAAGAACGAAGTCAAGTAGATTGTTACCTCTAGTTGGTTCTGTCACAAACCTGTATTAAAAAGCAATCCTGAACCGTATCAAGAAAGTCACTAGACTCAAGATTTCCTGTCACATTGTTCCAGTCAATTAGTCTAAAGTTAATATCTCCCATTAATACATTTTCATATCTATTGCCTTATGAATTTCGTCCCATAACAGCTTGACTGCACTCCCTATCAAGGTTTGGGAGCCTATAAATCACACCCAAAATTAATTTGTCACGACCCTCGAGAAACTGTAGCAAACAGATTCTGTGTCCGATGTTTCTAATCTTACATCATGTCTAAGACAACACTTTAAATTTTCTTTGACATACATCGCCACTCCACCACGCTTGCTGTTAACCCTATCAGTGTGCAATAGTTTATAATCCTGTATGTTGCATTCAGAAAGCATTTCTCTATCTTTCAGGTTGAACCATGTCTCTGTTATAGCAATAATATCTATATTACCTGTATTTCCAAGTAATCTTAGCTCATCTTTCTTATTTCTTAGGCTACTACTATTTGTATAGTAAACCTTAAGGGAGTTGGTCACTCGTTGCCTTCTACTATCACTCTTTGTTGATCAATTGGATATTGTCTTTTAAACATATCCCTTAGGTATCCCGGTAATATCTGCTGTTTTCAACCTAATACCGCAGCCTGGTTGTCTCCCACAAACACCCATACCTCTATAATCTATCAGTTTAAAGTCCTAGACAAGTCATCGATTACCCCCTCAATTGAATTGGCTAATGCAACCACTCCAGCCCCAGAGAGATGAACCCCATCACTTGCATACATATCACGTTTGCCATAGAATTTGTCCCAGTTATAAATAAATAGGATTGTAAATTCCTTGCAGTACCTGTCCAGCCAGAAATTTATACCAATTGCCCTAGACATACATTCATTGCCACTCCCTTTCTAGGCGAGATGCCACATATGATTGGGATTTCTCCCTTAGACCTGATTACTTCTATGGCTGACCTGTACTTATCCAGTAGCTCCTGTCTCCTGCCCTTCCCAGTGTCATTACCCCCAGCACTAAGACAGATAATGGGCCTGTTCCCATTACCTGACATAATTTTATCCAACCTGCTGACTATGTCACCAACACCAGCTCCTGAGAGGCACACCCTCTGTCTGACCTCCCTTTCTCTGTTACAAATAGCACGGTCCATATATCTCACCTGAGAATCTCCCACAATTAGAATATTCTTACCTTGATTAGCAGGGGAGTCAGTGATACCATTAATCTCACTAACCACTGAAGTACACTCGTCCTGGAGAACAGAGAATAGATTTCCTTCCTACACATCTTCTCTATTAACCCTCCTTATCTTCCTTCTTCCTGAGCTGTGAACCACTTGCTACTTAAAGCGGCTGTCCACTCTCACAACTGGTGACCATTTCCTCTTTACCAGCTCCATCCATCTCACACTCACTCCCAGACCTATATAGGCGAAGCTTCAGCCTTCTAATTTCCTCCTGAAGAAGTAGAACCTCCTTCATCAACACTTTAACCTGAGATTTTAAAACACTACAACAAGCCATGGTGCTCGGTAGCACCCCACGCTAACTCCCAAAGAGATTAGGACAGGTATGACCACACGTAACCACCGACCTTAACTATCGATGAAAACTTTTATAGCCATCTTTGGTCAATATTTTATTTACTATGAAAGAGACACCCAGCAGCCTTGCTAGATCATTTCGAACTATGTCGGGTTAAGGAAATCTAAAACACAGGATTACACGAGATGACCACTGCAGTCACACCCGCAGTGACCAAAGCAGTAACATGAGCAGTGATTCCAACAATGATCATAATAACACCGACACTGACCTTATCAGAGGTCTCCAGTATTGACACCAAAAGTAACCATATCAATAGCCCCCAGCAATAACCCCAATAATAAACCACAGCAATAACCCAGGCAGTGACCACGGCAGTGACCACGGCAGTGACCACAGCAATAATCCAAGCAGTGACCCCAGTAATTAGCCACAACAATAACCCCATCAGTGACCACAGCACTGACCACATCAATAACCCCAGAAATAACCGCAGTGATAATCCCGAACAATAACCCAAGCAGTGATCCAGAGCAGTGATCACAGCAGTGGCCACAGCAGTGATCACAGCAGTGACCACAGGAGTAATCACAGCAGTGACCACAGTAGTAATCACAGCAGTGCCCACACCAGTGATCACAACAGTGACCACAGGAGTGATCACAGTAGTGTCCACAGTAGTGATCACAGCAGTGACCACAGCAGTGATCACAGCAGTGACCACAGCAGTGATCACAGCAATGACAACAGCTGTGATCACAGCAGTGTCCACAGCAGTGATCACAACAGTGACCAGAGCAGTGAACACAACAGTGATCACAGCAGTGACCACAGCAGTGATCACAACAGTGTCCACAGCAGTGATCACAGCAGTAATCACAGCAGTGATCACAGCAGTGACAACAACAGTAATCACAGCAGTGTCCACAGCAGTGATCACAGCAGTGTCCACAGCAGTGATCACAGCAGTGACCACAGCAGTGATCACAGCAGTGACCACAGCAGTGATCACAGCAGTGACAACAGCAGTGATCACAGCAGTGTCCACAGCAGTGATCACAGCGGTGACCACAGTAGTGACCACAGCAGTGATCACAGCAGTCACAGCAGCAGTGATCACAGCAGTGACAACAGCAGTGATCACAGCAGAGTCCACAGCAGTGATCACAGCAGTGACAACAGCAGTGACAACAGCAGTGATCACAGCAATGACCACAACAGTGATCACAGCAGTGTCCACAGCAGTGATTACAGCAGTGACCACAGCAGTGATCACAGCAGTGACCAAAGCAGTGATCACAGCAGTGACCACAGCAGTGATCACAGCAGTGATCACAGCAGTGACCACAGCAGTGACCACAGCAGTGACCACAGCAGTACCGGGCTAGTCGCATGTAACCACTTACAAGACCGCTCATTCTCAATAAAAAATAGAAAGATGGTAGGGAACAGGGTGAGAGAGAGAGAGAGAGAGAGAGAGAGAGAGAGAGAGAGAGAGAGAGAGAGAGAGAGAGAGAGAGAGAGAGAGAGAGAGAGAGAGAGAGAGAGAGAGAGAGAGAAGTTGATATCCTTGGGGTGAAATTTGACTCCAAACTAACCATGAAGAACCATGTTGTAAATCTTGAAAACAGGCAGCCGGGAAGCTTACAGCACTTCGCCGTATCTCCCATCCGCTTGACAGTAGCGTTGCAAGATTCTGTACGAGGCACAAGTACGCTCGCACCTTGAGTATGCTCCACTTCTTGGTTTGCCTGCCCCCCCCTCTCATCTGCGAACTGCTTAAACAGAGTAGAGAAAAAGAGCAAGACGTCTCATCTCTCGCCTGGACCCATCCTGGATAGATCTGTCATTTCAGCAGACCTTTAACATAGGAGGGATGTGGGGGCCTTACTGTTATGTACAAGGCCAAATATTGGTCAAATACCACACTTGGATCCACTTCGAGGACAGCGTGAAACAAGCTTTTATTTCCACAAGACGGGCAGAAAGCAGCAACTTCACTCTGGGTGTACCCTTCTCCAGAACATCACTCCATCTGAGATTACATCCCCCGGATGACTCGATGGGGAACACATTCGACAGGAAAATGATGGTAAAAAACGGGAGATAAAGTCAATTGATCAAATAAAAATGCTGCCCACAGTGCCCAACTTATCCTGTTTTCCTACTTGTAGTCTCCATAAACAATAAAAACCCAAAGAGCTGTGTGGTAAAAGCCGCCCCAATAAAAAGGAACCAAACCCTGAAATAGCGTCAATAAAGCTAGGAATCCAACCTTGTTCAAACCCTGGTACAAAAAAAAAAAAAGAGAGAGGGGAGGAGAGAGAGAGGAGAGAGAGAGAGAGGAAGAGAGAGGAGAGAGAGAGAAGAAATAAGAATAGGGAAATGAAATGAAAGAGACAAAGGGGATCTGGTGACCTTCAGAGATGTTCAGAGATGAGTGGAAGGTTGGGAGAGAATATGTCAACCCCCCCCCCCCCCCCTTCTCTCCTTCACTCTGATCAATAAGACGTAATAAATTTGGGAAGGTAAAGAAAAAATGAAAATAACTTTAAAAGATGCGAATAGTTAGACATAGCTCTAGACAAAATAAAGACGAGGAAAGGAGGGAAAGTGAAATAGGAGAGAGAGATAGAAATCCACAAAATATATGCACAGGCAAAGAAAAACAAAGATTCACAACATCCAGACACACATACGTCAACAAGAAGGTTAATGGACATGAATGCATAAAACGTTGTTGCAAAAGCTTACAAAAATGGAGGAATAATGGAAAAAATAATGTGGAAGAAAAAGCTCAAAGTTGAACAAAGGATGAGATAAAGGAAGATAAGAGAGAGTAAACATCTGCCATCAGGAGGAATAATAAGGCACATACACACACCACACACACCACACACCACACACACACACACACACACACACACACACACAATTTACACACACATATATACACACACACTATATACACACCCACATCTATACACACACAACGCCGACATATATATACACACACACATACACACCACACACACACACACATAACATACACACACACACACACACACACACACACACAAATAAACCACACATATCTTACACACACACATAGAGACGACACACACATAATACACACACACACACTCACACACACACACATACATACCCACACACACACACACATGCACACACACACACACACACACACACCACACACACACATAACACACATAATATACACACACCATATATACACACACAACATTATATACACACACACACACACCAACACACACACCACACACACACAAACATACATACACACACACACATACACACACACACACACACCACACACACCCAACACACAATACACACTATATATACACAGCACACACACACACACACTCACCCATACAGACACACACACACAATACACACATCATCACACACACACACACACACACACACCACACACCTATACACACACATATAAACACACACACATATATACACAACACATATAATACACACACACCACACACACATACATAAACACCACACATACACCACCCACACACACACACACCACACACACACCACACACACACATAATACACACACAATATACACACACACATATATACACACACACAGATAACACACACACACACACACACACATATACCTACACACACACATACCACCACACACACACACACACACACACACAACACACACATATACAACACCAAAGAACACACACACATAGATACACACAGCACATATATATACACACACACACCACACACTCACACACACACAGCACAAGACATACACACAATCACATACACACACACACACAACATACATACACACCATACACACACATACAACACACACACACACACACACATACACACACACACACCCACACACACATATATACACACACATAGCTACACACACATATATTCACACACATATATATAGACACACACACACACACACACATATACATACACACACACATACACACACACACACACACACCACACACACACCACACACACACACACACACACACACACACACACACACACACACAAGAGGAAAAAATGTTAGAGAAAGAGTATCTTAAGGAGTGAGAAAGTGGGAGAGAAACTGATGGATAAAAGTAGCACAGATGAAAAGTGAGGCTGTGAGAGGAGGAGATGAAAGAGGAGAGAGAGAATGAAGAGGAGTTGCAGAAGTGAGAGTCCAGAAGAGGAAGACTTGAGACAAATGGAGAGTCGTCTGTGCCTCTTATCCTGTACTCTTGAAGCTTTTTCTCTCTCTCTCCCTATTTATTTATCTCCCTGTTCCTCTCCCTTTCCATTTCTTTCTTCCCTTCACCCTCTCCCTGCCTCTCTTCTTTTCATGCTCCCTTTATCCATCCCTCTCCTCCATATTCACATTACTCTCCACTCCTTTTGTTAGCTACTTTTTTCTGTCCTTGTATATCCTCGTCCGTCCAGTCGCATTATTGTAGCCCTGAGGTACCTGGGGTATACCTGTGGTATACTGTGGTATACTTTGTGGTATACTGTGGGATACCATGTGGTATACCGTGTATACCTGTCACTGGTTACCAGAGTATGTTTTTTATCCTCGTGACCCGTTCTGGGGCCAGACTTTTTCTGTTCAGTACCTGATCACTTATCATGATGTTGGCGGCCCACTGACCCACATAGTCTGGTTGATCTACTAGCATCATTCACTTTTTTAATTCCAACATTCACTATCTGCTGGAAAAACGCTGTTTGCATATACATTTCTTGAGTAAAGGTTTAATAACTGTGGAAGGTCGGTCGTCTTCTGGAACTCCCTCGTTCGGGAGTTTACGTAAAATATTACGTTAACGAGAGAGACATACTGTCCGATCCCACATAACGTGAGTGAATGTGGGTAGCAGAAATGGGGTAGCAGAAATGGGTAAGCTAATGGGTAGCAGAAATGGGGTAGCAGAAATGGTAGCAGAAATGGGTAGCAGAAATGGGTAGCAGAAATTGCTAAATCTAAGGTAATGATGCTATTTTCTTCGAGGTACTTTTTACTCTCTGGACTGGAATACTACTGTACACTTTTACAGTACAAAGAAATTTAACTATGTAAACTCACACTCCTAAACAATAGTGAATACCTAAGATCCCTCACACTTAAACTCCTTAAAGTGCAGGCGAGAAATATATGGTTCCTGATCTATATACTAAATTTATTCCTGGGATGACATACAACGCATATTACACCGGATAAATACAACAGTGGAGTTCACTAAGGTAACTTAATAAACATGAAGAGTCCCACGGTTTTCAAAAGTCCGGGGAACTGCCAGTAGATCCCGGTCTTCAAGAGGGAACTTGAAAAGTTCCTGAAAGTTCTTGCCAACCTTACTGTGGTGCCTCTGTTGGACTAGTACCATAAGTGTATACATGCATCTGAAATCCATTTAACCTGGGTAAGGACCTGAACACCTTCGATCAAAGTTGAGAGATTGGACACCCTCTGTCAAATCTAAGCGACTGAACACCTATCAGATCTAAAGGACTGAACATCTATTGAATCTAAAGAACTAAACACCGTCCGTCAGAGCTGAAGACCTGAATGAACACCTTTTATCAAAGCTAAGGGACTGAACACCTTCTATCAAAGCTATGGAACTAAACACCTTCTATCAAAACTGTACATCAAAGATGAGCACCTTAACACCTATCAAAACTAAGGGACTGAACACCTTTTTCCAAAGCTGAGGGTCTGAACACCTTCTATCAAAGCCGAGGGACTGAACACCCTCTATCAAAGCTGAGGGACTGAACACCTTCTATCAAAGGTATTGGACTGAACATCTATCAAAGCTGAGGACCTGAACATCTATCAGATCTATGGGACTGAATACCTTCTATACAAGCTGAGGACCTGAACACCTTTTATCAAAGCTGAAGGACTGAGCACGTATCAAACCTGAGGGATTGAACACCTTCTATAAAAACTGAGGAATTATACATCTTCTATGAAAGCTAGATTATACATCTTCTATGAAAACTAGATTAAACTTCTGTGAAAGCAGAATTTATTCTCAGTAATGGATTTAAAAGCCATCGGAGGAAAAAAGGTCTCATCAGTGAAGATACCCAGGTGCTATAAGTCTTATTCACCCACATCTGACTGCGATCAGCTGAAATCACCAGTTGATGACCAGGACAAGGAGGCCTGGTCTGAGACCAGACTAAGAGAGGAAGGGGGAAGTGTGATGATCCTTAGAACAAGCAAAAGATAATTAATGTCTACGCTGAAAGTCAAACTCATTGGATAATTCTTAATGGCGGTAGTATGCTACAGGGAAGTGTTCTGGTCCCTTTGTTATGGTATGGTTCATCCTCAGGCCTTCTGAACTTCAGCCATAAAAGACGCATTGTGACGTGTTTGTTCTAGGTGTTTTGAATTACTGCTCACAATGAGCTGCGGGTGTCAGGAAGACTGCGGTGTGGCAGATGATCTCGGTGTCAGATGAGCGGCGGTGTGCAGATGAAGCTGCGGGTGTGCAGGATGAGCTGCGGTGTGCGATGACGCGGGGTGGGGCAGGAATAGCTGCGGGTGTGCAGGATGCGCAGCGGGTGTGCAGGATGAGCTTGCGTGTGCTGGAAGACGCTGCGGTGTGCAGATGACTGCGGAGGTGTGCAGGGATGACTGCGGGGTGGGCAGGAGAGCTGCTGTAGCACAATAATAACACAACATAAAGTAGCACTATAATCTACGCAGTTTTTTGCCTGCACTCTGACCGTATTATAGAAAATTGCTTCACTAATGTCCATAACCACTGAGAGGAAGAGACCGTATAATAAATGGCATCTTGGTTCTGATGATAAACTTCTTTTTACACACATTACAAAATAAACTCTAAACTGTTTGTGCTGAGGTATTATTCAACATATCCACCACCACTCACCAAAGAATGCATTTTTAAATCCACGTCGCAATTCGGAAAATTAACATGTTGGCCGCCACTTTTTCCTTTTCATTTTAGGGTAAAAATCTCGTCAAATTTTCCCGTGTGAGCAAGTCAATTGTCAAAATAAGGAAAGTATAGAGGAGGGTACTACGGCCACAGGGAAGAGGCAGGCGGGCAGCAGCGCATCACTAATCCCCTTTACAAAGGTTTGGATCCCCTTTCCCCTACCAGCTCCAGAGTTTTAAGCTACCGAATACCCCTCATATATTCTGGCGATGGATTATCACCATTGTTCGGCAGAGCCGAATGACACCTCACCGCACCCTAGCCTTCTCTTCCTTTATTTAGCTGTCTCTATACTTTTCTCTTACCTCTTTCCATCGTGTTTTCGGTGGTGATTGTACCATTGTTCAGGTAGACCAACTACACATCCACTTATTTCATTGTATATATATGTCGTGCCGAATAGGTAAAACCGGTCAATTAGCAAGAATTCATTTAAAATTAATCCTTTTCCAAAATTTCTCTGACGTTTGAAGATATATATTTTTTTTAATTTATGTTAATGTAAAAATTAATAATTTTGTACCAAAAGAACCTTAGAAACGTTACCTAACCGTATTAATAACAACAACAATTTGAATTTATCCTAATCAAACTAAAGATATGTTAGATAAGTTGACAATACTTTTAATAATAAACAAACACAATGAAATACATATTTTTCGGTTACGTTCAGAAATGACTTTTTCGAAACTATTGAAATTCACAAATTTTTCGCGCTGCCTTTATACGCCAAAGAAGAAACGCTGCTGTGTAAGTCAAAATCGCAAGTTTTAACATTCGGCACGAAATATATATATGTATATATATAATATATATATATAGAATATATAATATATATAGATATATATATATAGATATATACATATATATGTATATATATATATATATATATATATATATATATATATATAATATATATATATATATAATATATATATAAATATATATAAAATATCAATGCACCACGCAGAAACAAGCAGAGGTTAATACAGAGCCAGAATCGAGCAGTCAGCGGGGAAAATGAAATAGCTGAGACCAAGCCCTACTGGTATGCCGGGTTAGGAAGAAACATGGTGTGTACACGAGCTGCCTAGCTCTTTTTGAGGCATCTGTGGCCGATGTCTAGATCTTGCCCTTGGGGACCTTGCCAACGTCCCTTGAATTACATTTCGAATTCTGCTGACTGGATACTTTCTGCTGCTGGATATCTTTCCGCTGACTGATATCTTTCCGCTGACTGATATCTTTCCCAACTGGGACTGATTATCTTGTCCGCTGACGATATTCTTCCTGGTGTAAAGGGATAAAACCCAAACTTCTACAAAATTAAAACTTTACAAACATTTCTCATTCCTTAGCAAACCTACTTTCCTGCTTGAATTATTTTGTTTTATAAAAGATAGTGTGGATATGTTTAATCCGAAGATGAAAGAACGTATGAATAGGATGTTCTTGAAAAAGGTGCAGCCAAGTCGAGAATGTGGAGGGCTGCTCGTCTTACTATGGTATGATAGTTGTCCTCTCACCGTTTTCAAAGTTATGGAAAAATGACAGACCTTAAGAACACTACCATGTACATAACAGTGAAGTAACCGATAGTTTTCTTGTACGAAGTTTCCTGTAATGACAGCTCCCAATTAAGACGCTCGATGCAACTATTATTATGCACTCCGATTAGTCCATTCTCTCTCTCTGTCTCTCACTGTCCTCTCGCTCTGTCCTGTCTCTTCTCTGTCCTCTGTCTCTGTCTCTCTCCTCTCTTCTTCATAGTCTCATCTCCGTCTCCTCCTCTCCTCCATCCTCTCTCTCTCTCTCTCTCTCTCTCTCTCTCCGATCTCTCGTCTCTCTCTCTCTCATCTCTCTCCCTCTCTTCTATCTCATCTCGTCTCCGCTCTACACTCGCTCGCTGGTGTAATATAGCTTGGCTACGTAGGGAACTTGGAAGTGAGAGATTGACGCCGCCGGGCAGAGGAGCCTGTGATCTGAAGTGCTTCCTCATAGTGACAGACGTGGGTGACATGGGTGCAGGATGGGTGGTGCTGGATAGCTACGTGCAGGAAGATGGTGGAGGATGGTGATGGAGGAAATGGTGAAATAGTGGTGGAGGGAGCTTAGGGGATGTTGGTTGAGAATTTATAGGCGGGAATAGGGTAGACGTGAAAGGGAGGAAGGGATGTATATATATATATATATATATATAATATATATTTATATATATAATATATATATTAGGAAAATATATATATATATATATAAAGTAATATATAGAATATAGATGTAAAAATATATAATATATATATAGTAATATATAATATAATATATATATATATATATATATATATAATCTAAATATATCTATTTTAATATATGAAGATAAATATATATAGAGTATATATATATATAATATATATAGATATATATATATATATACTAAATATAATATAATTATATATATATATATATATATATTATATATTTATAAAATCTCTATATATATATATATATATATATACTAATATATATATATATAAATATAATATATATCTATAATATATATATATTAAATGTATTTATATAATATATATATATAATAATATATAATATATATACATATAAGATCTATATATATATATGTATATAAAAGATGTATGTATTGTATATATATATATATATATTATATATATATTATGATAGATATATATCAATATATAGCTATATATACAATATATATATAGATATATATAATATATATATATATATTATAGAATACATATATCTATAGGAGGTGGAGAAAAAAAAACAAAGAAATAAAATAGGTCGGGAAAATAACTGGGACTAACCAGGAGTGATCTGAGAGAGTTAGAGCTAAGGAGGGGTAGCAATCAATGTTGAAGATCAGTTATGGAAGAGAAGAGAAAATATAACTGTTAAATTCAAGGATTATGAGATTTTCAGTAAATTATAAGTGAAACAGTATGTTGGTAGGGACCTGACTGCTGATAGTAGGAAAACATTTTAGAAGGGTGTTGTAGGTAAGTTTTGGGTGCCCGTGTAAATGGATAATGGAGCCCTTTGAATGAACTTTGTATAGAAAGAGGTTACATATAGTAATAATATTTTACGAAAAAGCGGATAACTAGGTAATAACAAGGACATGAAGAAGGGCGTAATGACGGTAGTTTGTTGACTATGTATTGCTAACGCTACAAGACGTTGAGTAGACTTCAGGAATATACGTTTTATAGATCGGCCACAGATGAATTCGCTCAACTTTCAGTTGTACTACAGTTTGGGGGGGAGGGGAGTAAAGGTAGCTGAGTGCTACAAGAAAAATAAAAGCAGCAGGTACGAGCCGAGGTGCCGGATTATCCCTAGGCAAAAGCAGGCCGTCCCTGGCTAAGCTACCCCCAACTACTGGAGGCCGCTGGGGTCTAGTGAGAGTATTGCAATGGGGTCGAAGATGTACGGTAGGTGCTAAAAATGTAGTGTTAGAGTGTTCAGCAAAGTTTTGTGGGTACAGAAAGCGGGAGGCTGGAGGGAAGAGGAGCGAGTTGGTGGGAATGAGGATGTAAAGAGAGTAGTAAGGGAGAAAAAGTTAGCATATGAGAGGTTTTTTATACAAATAGAAGTGAACCAGCAGGGAAGAGTATTGTGATGAAAAAAGAAGTTAGAGAGTGGGCAGCAATGTAAAAAGCGAAGCAAATGAAAGTGAGTGAATTTACTCTACGAATGTGTTGCAACACACGAAAAGTTTTTGAGTGCATTAACTAGTTGAGGAAGCCAGGGATTAAATGGACTTTGCCAGTTAAAAATCGGAAGAGAGCGATATTCCATGGAAGAGTTTCGCGGCCTCGGGCCGATGGCGGAGAAAATTGTGAGGAATTATAAAGTTGATAAGATAGGGAAGCTGTGATTTCGTGTATAGGGCAAGGAGGAATAACATCCTGTAGAAGCGAGGAAGAGCCGGTTGTGAGTTGGGGGAAGTTCGTGAGGCATTGGGTAGAATGAAATGGGGTAAGGCGAGCCGGGATTGATGGATAAAGATCGACAATGTTACCAGCAGGTGGGATTTCGTTTGGAGTGATTGTGCTATTTATTTAATCAAATGTATGGAAGACGGGTTTGCGCGACGCAGCAAGTTTCCAATTGAATAAATGCCCAAGGGACCAGAGAGTGCACCAATTATCGTTGGGATAAGTCTGTCATGCGTATACCTGGTAAAGTTAGGGTCGAGTATTTTTAATGAAAGAATACGAGTAAGACGGAGAGTAGGATCGCAATGAGAACAAGGAGGCTTTAAAGGAAAGGTAGGGGCGGTGTAGACCAAGGTTCACAGTGAACTATAAGGCTAAGGAGGGTTTTTGTGGGCATTTCTGGATTTGGAAAAGGGCGTAGTGACAGGGTGGATAGGGGGGCAATGCGCAGATGTTCCCCAGGTGAATGGTCAATGGAGGTAGGTTACTGAACGCAGGGGCAAGAAGTTTTACGGAGGATTAGAGCAGGCTCCCAAGTTAGTGTATGTAGGCAAGAGTGAGCATATTAGTCTGTAAAAGTAGGCCTCAGACAAGGATTGTGTGATGTCACCGTGGTTTTCAATATATTTCAGATGGTTGTAAGCGAAGTGAAATGCGAGGGACTTGTAAAATGGCGTGGAGTTAAAAGATAATGAATCAACATGAAGTGGAAGTTGTCACAGTTGCTTTTTGCTGATGACAACGGTGCTCTGGGAGATGCTGAAAGAGAAGTTGCCAGAAGTTGGTGGATTAATTTGGTAGAGTATGTCAAACGAAGAAAAATACAAGTGAATTTGGGAAAGAGTCAGGTTATGAGGGAAGTAAAAAAAAGATTAAGGTGCTGAAAGATGGGGAAAATCGATTGCGGGGAGAGAGTAAGAGGTGGTGAATTGGTAATTCAGATAGATGGGAGAGGACGTGTCAGCGATGGGGTCTGTGACAGAATAGGTGACCATAAAATGATGATGGGAAAAGGGTGAGCCGTGCACTTAGGAATCTTTGGGAAGACAAAGAACTTGCCTTGGCAGCAAACAGGGGAATGTTATGAGAGTATAGTTTTGCAACTCTCTTATACTGGAGTGAATCATGGATGGTGAATGTACAGAAAAGGCGGAGGTCAGTAGGAGAGGTCATGTCTGAGGGCAATGTTGGTGTGAATATAATGCAGAGAATTCGTATTTGGATTAGTATGAGTTGCGGGATTGCCAAAACCGTTGTCTAGAGGGATGATGGAGCGTGTTGAGGTGGGTCGGACATGTAAGAGAGACTGAATGAAACAGAAACTACTTCAAGCAGTGGTACAGTCTGATGGAAGGAAGGCGGGGTAGGGGTCGGCCTAGGAAAGTTGAGGGAGGGAGTACTGGAGAGGTTTTGTGTGCGAGGGGGGTTGACTCCCAGCAAGGGTGCTGAGCGTTGTTGATAGGTGAATGAGACAAAATGGTTTTTTAAATACTTGTGCGCTGTTGGAGTGAGTGGCAAAGTAAAATTTTAAGGAGGATTCAGTGAACCGGCAGGCCGACTTAGTCCTGGAGATGGGGAAGTTACAGTGCCTGCACTCTGAAGGAGGTGTGTTAATGGTGAATTTTATAAACTGAGTGTAAAGCACCCTTCCTGGCAAGGCGTGATGGAGGTGAAATATGAGGAAAGTTTTTTTACTTTTCGGCCCCGGCCTGGGGGAATGGGCGGAGGGTGGTAAGAAAATAAAAACGATATATATTTATATATATACTATATATATATATATAGAATTATATATAAATATATATAATATACTATATATATATATGTGATATATATATATATCATATATTTATATATAGAATATATATATAATATATATATCTATAATATATGTGGTCGTGCCGAACATGTAAAACTGGTCAAATGGCAAGAACTATTAAATTAAGAGTCCTTTCTAAAAGTATGACTCTGATTCGGTTAAAGATATATTTGTTTTTCATAAAGTTGATGGTAAAAAATTATAATTTTGCACCAAAAGGAACCTTAGAAAACCTTACCTAACCGTATTATAACAACGCAATTTATTTAGCCTAACCAACTAATAGGTTTAGATTTGTTTACAATACTGTAATTCTAAACAAACACAGTGAAATAATTGTTATCGTTAGGTTAAAGGATTTTGGGAGAAATTATTGGCTACACAAATTTCACTTGTCTATATGGCAAGATGAGCGTGCAATTTAAGCCACGATCGCAAGTTCTGCTATTCGGCACGACATATATATATATATATATATAGATATATATATATATATATATAAAATATATATATATATATATATATATATATATATATATATGTAATATATATTAATATCTATATATATTTATATATATATAATATATATATATAGATAACGTCAAATATAATGTAATGTAGATATATATATATATATATAATATATATATATATATATATATATATAGATATATATATATATATATATAAATATATATATATCAGGTGGACAAGCTAAAATAAAGAAATTCATAAAAGTGGAAATTCTCCATGAGAAAAGAACATTCAGTGCCATTAACCCACAAAATATACCTTATAATATTGCTCCATAAAATCACATCTGAAAGGCATTAACTTCAAAAGATTTCGTCTTTCCAAACGACGTCGCTCTCTTGAGGAATAAAAAATTGTGAAAATAAAAATATTTAAATGCTTTTACACTCACGATTAATCTCGCAACTCGCGAACCTTTGAACGAAATATTCAGGACCTGTTCACAGTTTTTAGATATCAGGTGGAGGAGGTAGAAGAGGGTGGGGAGGAGGAGAAGGGGGAGGAGGAGGAGGAGGGGAGAAGGAGGGGAGAATGAGGAGGGAAGGGGAGGGAGGAGGATGAGGAAGAGGAGAAGAAACAGAAAAAAGAACAAAGAGGACAATTAGACCAGAGAGGAAAGAAAGTAGTCCCAATGGCTTCAACTATATCTTTTGGAGTGGTTGTTCTGCGTGTTCCGTGCATTAATTTTGGAGTATCTAATGGAAAACACATATCCACATTTATCACATTTTATTAATATTTTTGACTCACTGTCCATACATCATAACATTTTTTAGTTTTATATATCCGTCCACCACCAATTTTCACAGACGTGTCATTCCCTGATCACAATCCTGTCAATTCGCCTTCACAGTCGTCCATTCAGCATCAAGACAACAAGTGAGGTACAGACGGAACTGTCACATTGAGGAAAAGCTTCGGATTTCTTTGTTTTCCTCATAAACACGCAAAATGAAAAATGATGATTGCAATAGGCGACATTCTTCCTGGCGAAATTGGAATTACTGGAACTGGAAACATCAAAAACATCATGTGCTTGCCAATGAACTAAAATTAGCGCAGAGTGGATGTCTTTGTCCGGTGGATATATGGTAATAAAGAGAGAGAGAGAGAGAGAGAGAGAGAGAGAGAGAGAGAGAGAGAGAGAGAGAGAGAGAAGAGAGAGCGAGAGAGAGAGAAGAGAGAGAGAAGAGAGCCAATTGGCAAAGTACACACTGGATCCCACTTCGAGGACAGCGGTGAAGCAAGCTCTAGACCCACAGACCGGCAAAAGCAGCAACTTCACTCTGGCTGTACCCTGCTCAAACATCACTTCATCTGAGATCAGTATTCCTAGGATGACTCGAGTCGGAAACACATTCGTACAGAATTATGATGTGCAACGAGATAAAGTCATGTTGAGCAATGAAAATGGCTGGCCCACAGATGGCTCCAACGTCATTCTGTTCCCAACTTTATGTTTCATAACAATAAAAATGCGTATCAAAACTGATGTAGGTAACAGCTTCTTAGCTTGTCAAGAAAGTTAGGAATCCGTAACTGAAATAGCGTGGTCAGTAAGGCAGATATACTAATGTT
>NC_069402.1:35643445-35665945 GCF_026875155.1 Cherax quadricarinatus
TCCAGGTTAGTGTACAGCTCCAGGTTAGTGTACAGCTCCAGGGTAGTGTACAGCTCCAGGGTAGTGTACAGCTCCCTGTAGTGTACAGCTCCAGGTAGTGTTCAGCTCCAGGGTAGTGTACAGCTCCAGGGAAGCGTACAGCTCCAGGGTAGTGTACAGCTCCAGGTAGTGTACAGCTCCAGGTTTGTGTACAGCTCCAGGTTTGTACAGCTCCAGGGTAGTGTACAGCCTCCCGGTTAGTGTACAGCTCCAGGGTAGCGTACAGCTCCAGGGTAGGTACAGCTCCAGGGGAGCGTAAAAGCTCCAGGTAGTGTACAGCTCCAGGGTAGTGTACAGCTCCAGGTTAGTGTACAGCTCCAGGGTAGTGTACAGCTCCAGGGTAGTGTACAGCTCCAGGGTAGCGTACAGCTCCAGGTTAGTGTACAGCTCCAGGGTAGTGTACAGCTCCACGTTAGTGTACAGCTCCAGGGTAGTGTACAGCTCCAGGTTAGTGTACAGCTCCAGGTAGTGTACAGCTCCAGGGTAGCTTACAGCTCCAGGGTAGGACAGCTCCAGGGTTTGTGTACAGCTCCTGGGTAGTGTACAGCTCCAGGGTAGCGTACAGCTCCAGGGTAGTGTACAGCTCCAGGTAGTGTACAGCTCCAGGGTAGTGTACATCTTTGCTCCAGGGTAGTGTACAGCTCCACGTTAGTGTACAGCTCCAGGGTAGTGTACAGCTCCAGGTAGTGTACAGCTCCAGGGTAGTGTACAGCTCCAGGGTAGCGTACAGCTCCAGGGTAGCTACAGCTCCAGGATAGTGTACAGCTCCAGGGTAGTGTACAGCTCCACTTAGTGTACAGCTCCAGGGTAGCGTACAGCTCCAGGGTTTGTGTACAGCTCCAGGGTAGTGAACAGCTCCAGGGTAGTGTACAGCTCCAGGGTAGTGTACAGCTCCAGGTAGTGTACAGCTCCAGGGTAGTGTACAGCTCCAGGTAGTGTACAGCTCCAGGTAGTGTACAGCTCCAGGGTAGTGTACAGCTCCAGGGTAGTGTACAGCTCCAGGGTAGTGTACAGCTCCAGGTTAGTGTACAGCTCCAGGGTAGTGTACAGCTCCAGGGTAGTGTACAGCTCCAGGGTAGTGTACAGCTCCAGGGTAGTGTACAGCTCCAGGGTAGCGTACAGCTCCAGGGTAGAGTACAGCTCCAGAGTAGTGTACAGCTCCAGGGTAGTGTACAGCTCCAGGTTAGTGTACAACAACATCACCTGCAAATACAAAATTTATTCTTGGTTACAATTCAGCAGACTATAATGATGACGATATGTATAATAATTTATTCTCTAAGTAATAAGAAAGGAAAAAATAAAAAGATGTTGACGATTAATTATAAAGACAACAATATTTGATAGCTTACACTGAGGGGTGTATGTCTCTCAGTGTTTATCTCTCAGTGTATATACACTGGGAGGTGTATATCTTTCTGTGTATATGCACTGAGAGGTGTATGTCCCTCATCGTATATACACTGACATGTGTATGTCTCTCGGTATATATGCACAGAGAGGTGTATGTCTCTCCGTACATATACAGTGAGTTTAATCCCCGTTTTAGGTATTTACAGACCGGGCCGCGGGGGCGTTGACCCCCGGAACTCTCTCCAGGTAAACTCCAGGTAAACATGACACGCAGCTTTAATGACCCTCGTGTAGTCGATAGCCTCTAAACTCTCATTAACTAAACCAGCAACTTAATGACCTGAGCAGTAAAGGTGGGGTAATAATCTCATATCGTGAACCATCTTACGAAAATGATTCAAAATAACATGAATCTCCTGGAGAGGGAGGAAATATATGTCTTGAGAAGGGTCGTAACTCTCTTATAAATCCATCACTAACGAGATGCTGTTATTCACAAAGGATTTCAATCAGAGCTGATGAGACTTGCGTTTCAATCCCTTTGTTCCTTTTATCTAGCGTGTGGCCCCTCTAGATGATGAGGGAAGGAGAGGATGAGATCCTTCTCCTCTTGGGTTACAATCGTATCTAAATAGGTTGCGATCTTACCTGACTGGAATTTGATCCTAATCAACTTGCTCAAACTCGCATCTGAATGGGATGCCGTTCTACAGGATTGGGATGCGATCTATCAGGATTGAGTGAGATGGTAGTGACACACATGCACATATTCTACCTAAAACCACACACACACACACACACACACACACACACACACACACACACACACACACACACACACACACACACACACACACACAAACACACACACACTACCGTCAATCTTGCCTCCCTCACAATGCAATTTGTTGCAGGAAAATTGCTGTACCTCCTATGAAAAGTAAAGGGTTTTTACCGTCTCTTAATAAAAGGCGAACTCTTTACCTTCTCAATAATGTAAACTTATTACATAAGAAAGGAAACAGATCCTGAGGGAACCAAGACTCAGTTTACTTTAGCTTTATGCTGGAAAACTTTTTGCAGCCTGTTCCTTTAATATCAGGCTCAATCATGTCGGCCTGAAGCTGACGTGAGAATAGCCTGAAGCCGATGTGTGGGAAGCTGGAGCCGATATGAGGAGAAGCTGGAGCCGAGGTGAAGGAACCTGAAGCCGTGTATGAGATTTATCAAGTCACTGTTTAGCTTAGAGCTTTATCACGTGACTCTCTGTGTATAGCTCTGTCAAGCCACTGTATCACTCTGTGTAGAGCTTTATCAAGCCACTGTATCACTCTGTGTAGAGCTTTATCAAGCCACTGTATCACTCTGTGTAGAGCTTTATCAAGCCACTGTATCACTCTGTGTAGAGCTTTATCAAGTCACTGTATCACTCTGTGTAGAGCTTTATCAAGCCACTGTATCACTCTGTGCAGAGCTTTATCAAGCCACTGTATCACTCTGTGTAGAGCTTTATCAAGTCACTGTATCACTCTGTGTAGAGCTTTATCAAACCACTGTATCACTCTGTGTAGAGCTTTATCAAGTCACTGTATCACTCTGTGTAGAGCTTTATCAAACCACTGTATCACTCTGTGTAGAGCTTTATCAAGTCACTGTATCACTCTGTGTAGAGCTTTTCAAGTCAATGTATCGCTCCTCACCTCGGCTTCATGTTCCCTCACGCCAGCTTATGGTTCCCTCACACTGGTCCAGGCTCCCAGACCTCGGCTCCAGCTACCCTCACACTGACTCCAGGCTCCCAGACGTCGGCTCCAGCTACGCTCACACTGACTTTTCGTAAGATTTTGGAAGTAAAAAAAAAATGAGTTCTGTTCATTTACAGAGAGTAGTACCAGGTACTGGATTACCCCGACGGGTTTAGCTCTTCCCCATGAATATACCAAAATATAGAGGTTGAAATCAGCTCTTAAGGGAGGGAATAATAAAGGTGATATTCACTAAAGGGTGTATATATATCATTGTATATTTACATAGAGATGCATGTTCTCACTGCATTATATACACTGGTGGGTGTATACCTCTTACTGTATGTATGATGTACAAAATACTGAGAGGAATTGACAGGGTGGACAGGGAGTGTTTGAGAAATATTAAAAACAATAAGAAAAATATGCAAAACTTTTATTGCATGTTTCGACGATTCAACCCGATTTGAAGTATTTTTTGACATCTCAGTTTTGAGCTAAAATACGTAAATTATAACATATGCTGAAAGATTACTTTAATTCCAATATTTAGGACGTAAAATCTCCTTGGACTTAGTGTGCGGATAACTTAAAGCCTTAATAGCCTTTGTGTGGTTGACTAGTTATAAACCCACTAAACCGAGGAACCAGCACTGAGCCCAGCGGGACCCCAGTGCTGACACGACTTTCATAAACAATTTGTCTATTAATGTTTTCCGTATCTTTCATACAAGAAATTTCGTACACGGGAATAATCTTGCCTATTTCTTCTATATTTTGAATTTCTAAATCAGTCTTTCATTAGAAATTTTATTAAATAAAATCTATCTCAAGGTATGAAATCAGCTTGTTTATTAAATTTATGAATAATTTCTGTAAATCTGTCGTGAAACTTGTAATATTTTATAGGATTTAGCTAATCTGAAGCAAAATATTTTTATCTTTTTTTTTGTTGATTTTATTCACCGTTTAATCATCTACATTTTTTAGTGAGATAGACAAAGAATTCAGAGCATTTTTCTAATCGAACTTTTTTAATATGCTGGCAAAATATTTGATTTTTTTTTTCAGTTATACACCAAGTCATTTCTTTTAAATGAAATTTGAAATAATCAGTAGGGATAACTTCATTCTTCTCCTCATTCCTTCCAAGGATGCTGAGACGAAGATGGGGGGAGGGAGATTTTATGCTTGTGAAGGGCTCTTGTTCTATGCAACTTGAGCGATCTTTCCCTTCCATGGGTCGAACCTGATTCCTTACCATTCACCAGGTGGCTGTATAGCCCCTGCAGGTTTATGGTTCTCCATGAATTTAATAACCTGGTTGCATGGCTAGACACAGCCTGTCTGTCCTTGCTGACTCTATCCTCTCCTCCCTCCCTCCCTCCCTTCCTATCCCGCCGTCACCCATCACTACGTTAACCATCATCCCTGTCTGCTTCTCTGCCTTAATGGAATACGGAAGAGAAATCAGGAAGATGGGCGTGTGATGGGTCATAACAGTGTTAGTGAGGATGCGGGCGTGTGAGGACTCTGTATTCTGCAGTGGTCGGTCTTAACCACGGCCACGGTAGGCTCGCTTGCCGCTTGCGGGCGACACACGGGCAGCTCGCAGGCGGTTACCGCAGCTCTGCGGAACAGTAAAGTGGAGTGAGTCTATTTCCAGGCGACAAAATGGAATTATGTCAAACCGACCTGACTGATAGATGGGGAGAGGGAAGGATAGGATTTCCTGTTTGTTTTGTCAGTTAAAACTTGTTACCTGTTGAACAACGGTACTGATCTGAAACGAAATGCCTCGCTGCTGTGTGGGGTATGTCTAAATTATTGCCTAGGGATGGACTCTATATTAAAAAGAGATTGAGGTTAATAATCAATTATCACTAAAGAATTATTATTATTATTATTATTATTATTATTATTATTATTATTATTATTATTATTATTATTATTATTATTATTATTATTATTATTATTATACTATTACAAAAATAATGTTAGTAATAGTAATATAAGTGTTAGAATATGTAACTAATGAGAGCAAGAGCTGCTACAGCAGCAGCTGCTGCAACTGCCCTGTCTCGACAATTATAACGCAACAGACATATAATCAAGCGTAAGCAATCAAGATTATACACACTCCAACAATTAGCTTTGACCATACCGCACAGGATTTTAGATAATCAAGTTTAGATCATCACGGCTCCACTAACTCTTAAGACAGTACAACTATAACAACTCCAATAAGCAGTTATATAATCAAACGCGAGCACTTATTCTGTGACCAGCACAAAGATTTTTAAGTCCAGATAATTAAGTTTCACGGAAGTCAACATAATTCAGCCAAGGTAATCAAGTGTAGACAATCATGACGTCACAAACTCTCAAGTGTCAGCTGTAAACAAAGGCCGGACTGAGCGAACTTGTGAGGGAAACGACATTAAAAAGTTAGAATGGAATTTCAGGTCCAATTCTCTCAGTAGCCGGGCAGCAGGAGCCTTATTCCCAAGTTTCTCGACAAAGTTAAGTAAATTAGAGATAGGAAACCTGGCACTCTCATCCAAGACCCTTGCAGGATGCCTTCCTGCTTGTGAGGTTCCACCGGAATGCCTCTAATATCCTTCGAAGACTCCTCGAGAACGCCTCTAAAATATTTCAAAGATTCTTCTACAACGCCTCCACAGGGCTTCAATGCTTCCTTCCGAATGCCTCCACAAGACTTCAAAAATTCTTCCAGAATGCCTCCAAAATGCTTCAAAGATTCCTCCAGAACGTCTTTACAAGGGTTCAAAGATTCCTCCAGAACGTCTCCACAGGGGTTCAATGATTTCTCCAGAGCGGCTCGAAAATGCTTCAAAGATTCCTCTACAACGCCTCAACAATGTTTTAAATATTCTTCCAAGATTCTTCTAGAACGCCTCCTAAATATTTCACTTGCTCAGTTCCACCAAAACTCCTCCAAAATCCTTCAAAGTTTTCCTTCAGAATGCCTCCCGAACGTCTCGTAAGAATTCTCAGATGACCTCAACTAACGCAGTCGAGTCCAGGAAAATGACAAGTTGAATTATAAAAATTATCGAAAGCAATTCATAGTACTTGTGCCATCTAGTATGTGTACACCGCAGGCGATATTTCCGATTTTGAAATATGCGGAGATAATATAAGTGAGCAGTAAGGATCAATAAAGCGATGCAACCACTGAGGGCACCTCACAATACTCGGAATATCCTCTATGGAACAGTGAGGAAAAATATATTGAGAAAGAAACAGTAACTCACAGATCCCGATCAACATACTGCAGTGAGATATATGGGAGGAACTGAAGAGTAAACCAGGTGAAAAGCATGTGTAGTCTAAGCGCAATTAAAGACCTGTTTATATCCGTGGTACACGACTCTTCAACCTTCCATCGGCATTCGTAGTCATTACTCAAGGAAGAAAGACAAGTGTCTTCGTAAGGAAAATGGGAAATTGGTAGGGAGTTTTATTAATTTACTTCGTGTCACATTGTGCATTAAGATACAAAACTAAATTTCAAGTTCTCCCTATATAGACACATTTAGCTTCTTTTCATAGTCAGGCTCCGCCATCCTTCATCCCAGCTTCTGTGAATGTGTCAGTTCTCGGGGATAGATAGGGACTCCCAACCTATCTATCATTCTCGCTTCTGTAGAAACGTCACCACATTGTGAATAGATAAATAAGGAGAGCTATCCATCATCCGCGTCTTGAAGTTGGTACAAGCATTAATCCTTTATCCTGGCCTCGTCCAGCATGTATTACACACAGTAATCCTTCGACGTAGCTTCGTCGAGACGTGCATACAGAAATCCCTCATCCTAGCTACATCTACATATTATCCCTTATCCTAGTCATGTAATGAAGAAGGCACACATAATAATTGCTTATCCTAGCCCCTATGAAGTACACCAGTAATCCCTCACGTATCTGACAGAAGCATCAACAAAGTATCCTCTATTCTAGCCACGTTGGAAATTACACAGTAATCCCTTCACTGTAGCCCAATCACATTTTCACGAATGCCGTAACACAAACGAATTTATAATAACTAGATAATATCCCTTATCTCTTAAGGAAATAAATTCCACGATGTCGGTATGTAGAAAAATAAAATGTCATAAGAAAAAATCTGTGCACAGTCGCACCTCACAACATCCTCCATTATGTCAATTCACTGTTGCTATTTTTTGTAAGATTAAAACAATATATACTAATTAAATATATTATAGTAGATGCCATATACATATATAATTTATAATATATATATATATACCATGTTGTTTCTTGTGATGTGTGTGGTGTGTTTATTACACTGATGGTAGGATTGTTGAAAATACTATTTTCTGTATTTAGAACATCAAATTCAGTAGTCTTGCTCTCTACTAGCCTTCGTCACCTCACAACATCTCAAGTTTATGTACAATTCACTGGTTTCTATTTTTTTCTAGTTCTTGATACATTATTTATTTCTATATCTCCATGGAAGTGAAAAATTCTTCCTCCGTAACCATGCGTGTTTAATGCACTAAAATCGGACAAGAGGCTAGTACCTTCTATTGTATAAATTATTAAATTTAATAAGAATAACTTTAGTTTTTTTTCGGCAACAACCAGCTCGTGGATACGAGATCCGCGTTTGTTAATATATTATAAGATACTATATAGTATATATATATATTATATATGAAATTGATATATATATATTTTATATAATTTATATTATGCAAAACCCACTTCTGAAAGAAAAGAAATCCAACGCTTTCGTGACTATTCACATTATCAAGGAACTATCATAGTTCCTATGATATATTGATAGTCACGAAGCGCTTGGAATATATCTCTATTTATATAAGTGTTGTTTTGCATATATCTAATCACTGTTTTACTGTATTTATTGATATATATATATATATATATATATATATATATATATATATATATATATATATATATATATATATATATATATATATATATATATGATCACTCACACACACACACACACACACACACTGTGGAAAATACTGTATATTTTCCGGAAATACGGTAATTTATAGGTAAATAGATGGCCTATATTGTATTTAATAAAAATTTATGTCATAAAAAATGGGAAGAAGCTGCGCCTGCTCAGAGGAGACTCGCCATTGTTTGTTTGAACTGAGAGTAACAGACGAGTGAAATGTGAAGAATTTTTGTGCTCTAGAGGTAAAATTGGGCTGACACTTCTCAAATAGGAGCCGAAATTGTTGGATGTGCATTCCTGTATAACTTGAGATATCAGGCGACTGGAAAGGACAACTCCAGGAACCTCAGATAAGTCTGTGATTTTGTAACTCTGGCCATGTATAGACAGTGAGGTTTTCTGAGTATGATACACCTTGATTTCCAGTCAAATTGGTGAGTGATTTTAAGATATTCTCCTTCTGTTATGTAAATGTGTATATATATAATTCTTTATTAATTTAATATACAGTTCACCAAATTTTATATTTACCAGAATTCCTGGTGATACATATTTCAATTGTAATTAATAGGTCTAGAGCAACTTGTGGATATGACAGTGGTAGGTATCGAAGGGGGACATTTTTTGCGACCTAGGTGCCCCAAATTCCTACTTGTCTAACTGATAAATAATAATTATCTTTGTTTATTTACTGTTATGTACATAATGATACATTCAGATAAATGCAATTTTCCACATTTAATTTGCCCGTTGGTTCTTCAAACTGGATATGTGGACGGAAATTGGACGCTGCCCCTGTCTATAGAGATAATCCGGAAGAAAGTGATGAAGATTACAATGATGCAGCAGTGTTGTGTAATAAATTTAAAATGTTAAATAAAGTAATTGATCATTGGTCTAATGTGTGGCGTAAGGAATATCTTTTTACACTATGTGAACACTTTTATGGTGCGACAGAGGCAGTAAATCGACAGACCATTCAACCAGGTGACATTGTGTTAATTGACACTGAACAACATCGAACATTGTGGCCTCTGGGCAAAGTATTGACATTGTACCCAGATGCACAAGGTGTTGTCAGGAATGTCAAAGTGTTGTGTCGTGGCCAGGAAAGTTTATGCACAATTAATAAATTGATTCTCTTAGAATTAAATGACATTCAATCAAATGTAAATGAAAATCTAAGCGAAAGTGACACGAGTGATATGGAAGGTAACACTGACCAAGTGATGCAGGAAGAAGAAATCATAGTAAGACCTACTAGGAGAACAGCCACTCAAGCCAGAACCGTCTGGAATCGTCTCCTAAAGGAAGGAGTAATTTGAGTCGTTTAGCAACGAACTCAGCCCGGCCGCAGTGGCATCCCGCTGGGGATAGATAGATAGACAGATAGAGAGATGGGGGTCCACCTCTGGTGTAAATTGTGGGACCCACAGCCTCGGAGAAGTGGATAAAAAGGCTTCAAGGAAGAATATTTGGATTTCTTCCTGAAGCCGTTTGAATATTCCACTTCCCGATACCACCCCATCTTTTCATTCTTTTTTACAATAGGTATATTTTATTACACAATATAGTACAGAAGATTTACGAGGCGCATTGCTGATAAAAAGATAGCATATACAGTGCATGAGCTGTGAGAGATACATGTATAGTACATATCTAGTACATACTGTTACGTGTTTGTCGCTGATTATAATGCGAAAATCTCATCCAGCTCCTCAGAGCTGGGGCGCGTGCCCAAAATACAACAGGCATTACCCCTCTGAACAGCCGCACTGAGTCGCTGGAACAGAAAACTAGCTGCCCTGGGATCCCTAGTTACCCTGATGAGATGAGTCTGTAATATATATATATATATATATATATATATATATAATATATATATAATATATATATATATATATATATATAATATATATATATATATATATATATATATATATATTACGGTATATTATATGTCCTGTATTTCATACAGATATTACAATAATTCCTAATTACTTGCCTGTTACTGATCATTTTAACTGTAGTCTATTAAGTTTTGTTTTGTGTGTGACTGTGTCAATGTCTGTATCTTGTTTGTGTGTCTGTCGTAGGAAAACAATGCTTGTTTCTGCGAGAGATTTGTGTAGAGATTTTGTGAGGTTTTGCCTCTAAAGCCTCACTCGACCAGCGACGTACGAATTGAATCCAAGTGCGGAGATTACTTCCACAGTCTCCTCGCTTAACACATTCCACTTATTCACAGCTCTTACAAGGCAGAAGTGTTGGCAAATGTATCTATGGCTCCACTGAGGGATCAGCAGCCAGTCCTTGTTTTTAACGAGTCAGTATGATTGCTAGATTGTGCGCGGACACAGTATATCAAGTTTGCGTCAGCATTCTTTTTTTCACATCCTGCAGATAGAAGATGCTTATATTAATTAATTTACGTTACTGTAATAATTTCCTTGGGCAAGGTTTGTAAGATTTTAGGCAAAAAAAAAAAAGATAAACAAATAAAATAAGCTCAGTAGGCTGTATCTTGTTAGAATTTGTTGATTTGTTTATAAGTTCAGAAGAGCTTAATTATTAATGCATTTGTAAAAAAAAATCATAGTTAGGTAGCAAATAAAGCCTCCTCCGGGAGTCTCCTTCAGGAGATATGGATTGTTGGACTGTGAGTCATGTAGTGCGTTTTCACAGAGAAACACAACTGCTTCGAGAAGGTAGCATCACTACCCTGAAAAACACGGATGCAGGTACACAGTGAAGGGACAGGTAACCATCACCCACGACCAGAGGTCACCTAGACAAAACAGGTGCTTAAACAGTGTACAGACGGGTGACTACCACTTGCGACAGAAACCTGAACCTCTTGGGAACTGACCTCACCTATTTGAAGCTCCTACAGTTCAATAGAGACCAGTAGTCCAAGCAGTACACCACATTACTGTGTAACTAAACTGGGACGAGATGATCATGGAGGAAGTCTCTGATCCAAATATAAACCGATAACAAGGGTTGCCTCTGGAACAACAGGTTATTAGCCATTGAGGTGTTAGTATGGGACGATGAGCCACAGGTAGATCTGAGCGTTGTTAGACTTCTGGATGCATAACAGACAAGGCCATGAAAGCCTGACTGCAGGAGTAGCGCTTATGGCATAGGTGACGCCGGATCGAGCCTCAACCACTCGCTGAGGTCAGTGACCTAAACGGGTTTGCTGCTTCATGAAATACAATACCCGTGGACGGAAGACAGGCAGGGTGGACTGAGGTACCTATTGATCTAGTCTACATGTCTCTGAGAACTGGATTCCACTGTGTGTATTAACGACGGATGTGTATTAATATTAAGGGTGTATCCACGTTTCACCCATATTATTGCTATATTTGTATTAACATTAATACGTATTCGCGAAAGTGTCATCATGTTTCATGTGTGTTATTGGTGTATGTGTAATATAGATGCATTGATATTAGTGTTCTATGCGTATTATTGCTGCATATGGATTATTGTTATATGCGTAAAATTCTTGCATGTGTATTACTGTGCGTATTATTGTTGCAAGTTCATCATTCATGTTCCACACAACAGGAAATTCCATCCCAAAAAATTTGTCACGTTATTTCTCGTGTATGTTCTTCATGAAATGACTGATATACACTAATTGGTAATGAATTAATCGACCAGCTTCAGCGTTTAAAAACAGTTTAAACATTTGCTGTAAGCCAATTATGTTGCGTTAGTTTTATTAAGCATAACTTTACGCGCCGACTGTTTGCTTTGGTATAGCAAGCAATGTAATTATTGTTATGGAGGCGGAAGTATATCGTTTTTTTTAATTACGTCTCCACAATGAAGGGTTAACTTTGTACCAATTAAGGAGAGTAATCACCTGAGTTACGTTGAGTGTCCTTATGACTGCTTAACTGGAGTGATTGAATGTGTAACCGTGGGTGTGTGTGTGTGTGTGTGTGTGTGTGTGTGTGTGTGATTGTAAGCATGACTGCATCAGAGTTTGGTCGACTGTATGCATATCTGTATGTGACTGTAAATTGGTGTGACGGTTCGACTGCAAGCTTGACTGTAATAGCTTAGTTGTACGTGTGAGTCTGTGCTGTTTCCTCTGTGATGCTTCAGGGTTCGGCTGTAGCTCTTATCATATTTACGTGAACTGAGGTGAGAGTGAGAATGAGAAGAACAATAAAGAGTGAGTGAATAGGGAGAGAGTGAGAGAAGAACGAGAGAGGAGAGGAGAGAGAGAGAGAGAGAGAGGAGAGAGAGAGACAGAGACAGAGACGAGAAGAGAGAGAGAGAGAGAGAGAGACAGAGAGACAGACAGACAGACAGACAGACAGACAGACAGACAGACAGACAGACAGACAGAGAAGAGAGACGGGATTAAAGACAGGTAAAGTAAAAGAGTAAAGAGAGGGTGAAAGTAATGGAGAGTAAAGGAGAGAGTATATACAGAATGAGAGAGAGAAGTTAGGAAGAGTGGGGAATGAGGGACTAAGAGAAGCGTTAGTAAAGAAGTGATGAAAAAAAAGGTGAGAAATAAAGAGGGAAGGGTAAAGGGAGGAAGAAAGTAAGGAAAGGAAAGTAAAGGAGAGAATAAGGAGAGGAGAGAGAGCAAGTGATAGAAAGAGGTGAGTGAGGGTGCGTGGTAAAAGGAAGTAAGAAGATAATCTCCCGGGGAAGAGAGAGGGGAGTAAGAGGATAGAGTGTGAGGGGAAGGGGAGAAAATATCAATAACGAAATCGAGATTGGAAGAAAGGGTGAGATTCGATGGAGAGCGGAAATACGAGAGAGGAGACAGGAAGAAAGAATATGCGAAACTGAAATATATTTTGATGCAAAGAAAAATTTAGGACTTAAATGCAGATTCGGGGATGTGCGATATATATATATATTATATATATAATATAAATATATATATATATATATATATATATAATATATATATATATATATATATATATATTAAAATTGCCAGACTACAGAAACGAATGGAACACGAGCATACACACTATCTCAAACCCAAACTACTCGTTAACTATCTGTTAACCATCGCTCGGGTGCTGCTTTAGACCGTTTCACTGTCTGATTCCACACATGTTTGGGACTAAAGCCTTTCTACCTCCTCTTCAGCCTCATGCCCGAAGACACTCATGGCCTAATTGTTTCTAAGTGGCTAATTTCATGTTGTCCCACACCCTTGCGAACATCATGAAGCCCTTTTTCTTCACAAGACATTCAGAGAAACTTCTGGAGATATAGACACACTTTAAAGATATAGATAGACTTCGATATTTCACAGGGTTGTAATAATGTTGGTGGAATTACCGACAATATGTAAAGTAAAAGGACACAAGTGCAACTAATGTGACATTTTATTGTGGCAACGTTTTCGCTCATGGAGAGCGAAACGTTGCCACAATAAAATGTCACATTAGTTGCACTTGTGTCCTTTTATTTCACAGGGTTGATGCATTGCCGCATAATTGACAAATCCTGCGCCACGAGGAAGAGGAAAGCCCACAGAAAAAAAAGAAAGGCAAACTCAGGTAGTTTACGGTAAAAGTCACGCTTTTGGACTTCCATCAATACTAAGTTGAGGAAATTCGTGAGTTCCTCCTTGATGTCGGCACTGGCTTCGGCGTCCAGCTGTCAGTGGAGGTCTCTTTAAAATGGTCATTAGGAACTTACACTACCATCGCCAGCTAAAAGGAGAACGTCTGGAGCTGAGGAAGAACCAGTTAGCTCCCTGGATGCCGCTCGCTACCAGTTCGAGGATGTGATGGCGACTAGCCAGGTGTAGAAGGTCGCACCCAAGCAAATGTTACAAGATAACGCATGCTTTTTACCCCCTTCCCCCACCCCATGTGTCGACCGCTACTGGAACGCATTGAATCGTCACACATCCCTCGTACTTTATCATCATCCTTCCACTCGTTGTAATTATAACCATAGTTTTTAAAGGGGTTACCGGTAAGCCAACGGAAGGCCTCGGTCAGATGACCAAACGCTCCAGTGGCGGGTCATCATTTGACTAAGACTCGCTTCAGGAAACATTTGTCCTGTTTCCTGACAAATCTTACCTAATCTAACCTTCCATTTCTTCATTGGTGTGGATTTATGAATTTCCAGTCCCTGCAGGATTCTGAATACTTCAAGCTGTGTGTAACCTACCTCCAATGAAGATACTATTTCCAGTACGATTCTGTAGGAGCTTTCCGTCCCAGTGAACGATTAGAACTACTTCAGCTTTGAGGTTACCTTAAATGTTGGCAGCGCTGGCCTTTCGATGCTGTTGCCTTTACCGTCTGATACTTGTGACTAAGAGTTAGGGCTGTCTCCCCGAAAATCATCGTTACCACTCGCTCCAACACTTAGCTGGGGTTCAGAGCAGCTGTGGAAGCTGGAGGCACACCTTCCTTTGGGCAGCGCTTGGGAAGGAAGGAACCCGTAGGTTTGCGCCTGGACCTGGATTATCCGAGGATACCTCAGCTGCAGAAGTACAGCTTCAATTTTATTGTGCTTACAGACCAACAATGAGACCTCGGTCAGAGAGAAAAATACTCTACTAGGTAAATTCGTTCACTGACAGGAAAATATTTATGTTAAGAAACTTAAATAGAGAAAGATGACGTTAACCGACATACCTACTGAAATATCCACAAATGCAGAACACAGGCGATAGGTCGTCTAGATGTGTTTTGTTTTACATTTGTATTCATATCAACAGAACCTCCAGGAGTATTTATCAAATAACAACTGGTCCAGGACGGATGGAAAGATCGTCAAAACGTTCTCCCTCTAATTTGTGGGTCAGCTGTGAATTATTCCAGCCACGGAATTATGATTTTTATACCTTTCTGAGCTTACATTTTTGTATGATGTTGCAACAGTGTATTCTAAATCGACGTGTATCTTACTTGCTTATAAAAGAACATACCTTGCCTGGGAACTCTCGTCTGCAAATACCAGGCAGAAGCCGTACCACTGAACAACCACATTAGGAATCTCCCTCCGTTGCGGACTAGTAATATGGATATTTTATCGTATCCAAGGGATTAAAGCAACACAGGTGAACATTAGAATAAGGTTAATTCGACTGGTGCCCGAGCTTTCTATTAGCTTACAACCCACGCCTAGCAGAGAGTGAGAGAGAGAGAGAGAGGGGGGGGGGATTGTGTGTTTGTGTGTTAATATAATATTTAACTTGTTTAGCGGTCTGCGTGTTATGATGTTTTCCACAAGATATAGTTCATCTCTGGTGTTGATGACCCGGACCCACAGAGGCGAGCAAACTCCGCCTCGACTCGTGGTAAAGCCAGGTAAAGTTGTCGTGAGAGATCTGTGTATCTTAAAAAATAACCTTATAATGTTTGTGCTAGTCTCTGTTACATGTAGCTCTGCCGTTTACCTGACTCGTGCGGTCTGCACGGCGCTAAGTCAAGTTACTTGCTTCAATTAATAATTCTGCAGATTCTGTGAGTGAGGAGGATCAACCAGCCGGATGTTTGGGTGTCAACCAGTGCCATCCACCGCTATCTGCTGCTCGTAAACTATCATACGCTGTCATTCATTATCAGCCAATGTGATCCAGCGTGGTAGACAGTTATTTATTGTAATCGACTATCATCCGCTGTCTACCATGATCATCCAATATTATCCTCTATCGGTCACTGTCAGCCAGTGTCATCCGCTGTCCATCAGAGCTACTTCACCTCTACTGGCACAGAAATATTACTGGGGGTTGAAATTAATGTCAGTCTCATTAAGCTTTAAACAGTGATGGGGGGCGAGGGAGGTATAGAATATTACTCGGTGCTGGGATTAATCTGACTATTTGACATTATTCTGCTCACAAATCATGAAATTACATGTGACTCTATCATATCTGCCCTTTGCTCGTAAAACATAATTTAGATGAGGATATCCCTTGAAATAACGAGTACCCTGAGGTAATTAACGTAATTCAATATTGCTACAGTAATTGCATCGTGATCGGTATTTATGAGATACACTGTGTGACCTTCCTACGTGGATATTGTACGTGTTCTTGGTTGCGTATGTGTTGTACGTTAGTGATGTACGTGGATGTTGTGTCTGATAATATTGATAGTTATCGCAGATTTTTTTTTCAGCGTTGTAACGTGATGGATGATGATGTTGGTATTCATAAGAAGAAGAACATAAGAACATAAGAACGAAGGAACACTGCAGAAGGCCTACTGGCCCATGCGAGGCAGGTCCAAGTCCCTACCGGCTTAAGCCAATGCACCCAACCTAGTCAGGTCAGGTCACATTGACTTAAGGGAGGAACACGGCAACCGACCTGTTAGCACAAGCTATCAGGTCCAACTCACACCCACCCACATCTACTCATGTATTTATCCAACCTATTTTTAAAGCTACACAACGTTCTGGCCTCTATAACGGTACTTGGGAGTTTGTTCCACTCATCCACAACTCTATTACCAAACCAGTACTTTCCTATATCCCTCCTGAATCTGAATTTTTCCAACTTAAAACCATTGCTGCGAGTCCTGTCTAGGCTAGATATTTTCAGCACACTATTTACATCCCCTTTATTTATTCCTGTCTTCCACTTATAAACCTCAATCATATCCCCCCTAATTCTACGTCTTTCTAGAGAGTGCAGTTTCAGGGCCCTTAGTCTATCCTCATAGGAAGGTTTCTGATACATGGGATCATCTTTGTCATCCTCCTTTGTACATTTTCCAGAGAATTTATATCCATTCTGTAATACGGTGACCAAAACTGTGCAGCATAATCTAAATGAGGCCTAACCAAGGATGTATAGAGTTGAAGAACAACCTGAGGACTCCTATTATTTATGCTCTTGATATGAAGCCAAGGATTCTATTAGCTTTATTGCGAACACTTATGCACTGTTGTCTTGGTTTCAGATTACTGCTAACCAGAACTCCTAAATCTTTTTCGCAATCCGTAATATTAAGATCTACATTATTTAGTTTATATGTGGCATGGTTATTGTCCTGTCCAACATTTAGAACTTTGCATTTGTCTATATTAAACTGCATCTGCCACTTCTCCGACCACTGCATCAGTCTATTCAAATCTTCCTGGAGTGCTCGAATGTCCTCGTCAGAATGAATTCGACGGCCTATTTTGGTGTCATCGGCAAACTTGCCGATGTCGCTCTTTATGCCCTCATCTATGTCGTTTATGTAGATTGTGAACAGCAGGGGGCCCAACACTGACCCCTGTGGAACACCGCTCGTGACGCTTCCCCACTCTGATTTCTCCCCATTTATGCAAACTCTCTGCTGCCTATTTGTCAACCATGCCTCTATCCAGGAAAAAATTTCTCCTCCTATTCCATGTGCTTTAATTTTCCTCAATAGTCTCTGATGTGGGACCCTGTCAAAAGCCTTACTGAAGTCCATATACACAATATCATATTCATTACCATGATCTACCTCCTCAAATACCTTAGTGAAAAAAGTTAATAAATTCGTAAGGCAGGAACGCCCCTTTGTAAAACCATGCTGAGATTCGTTGATTAATTTATGCTTTTCAAGGTGGCTACGAACTGCCTCGGCAAATTATTGATTCCATAAATTTTCCCACTATGGAGGTTAGGCTTATTGGTCTATAGTTCGAAGCTAAGGACCTGTCACCTGTTTTGAAAATAGGTATCACATTTGCCATTTTCCACTTATCTGGCACCATGCCAGTTTGTAGTGATATGTTGAAAAGATTAGCCAAAGGTGTGCTAAGCTCCTCTTTACATTCCTTTAGAACCCTTGCATACAGTTCATCAGGGCCTGGGGATTTGTTAGGTTTTAATTTATCTATTTGCCTAAGGACCATGTCACTTGTGACCCTAATAGTGCACAGTTTATATCGTCCTGTTCTACATAATTTATCATTACTGGAATATCGCTGGTATCCTCCTGTGTAAAAACTGAGAGGAAGTATGTGTTAAAAATTCTACACATTTCCTTATCACTGTCAGTGAGCTGACCCGAGGAACTTTTGAGTGGGCCTATCTTGTCCCTGATCTTACTTCTGTATACCTGAAAGAATCCTTTGGGTTAGTCTTCGATTCTCTTGCAACTTTAACCTCATAATCTCTATTTGCTTTTCTAATTCCCTTTTTTATTTCTCTCTTTAACTGAATATATCGATTTCTTAATTGCCCCTCTCCTCTTTTGATTTGCCTATATATGCCTCTCTTTTGACAATCAGATATTTTAATCTATTGTTCATCCATTTAGGATCATTTTTGTTAGATCTGATTTCCCTATTTGGAACATAATTTGACTGAGCAGCTAGAACTATGCCCTGGAAAGCATCATATCGGCAACCATCACCACCTACCTGACCCCTAGTCAGGTCATTCCAGTTCAGCCCACCTAAGTAATTTTTCAGTCCTATGAAATCAGCCAAGCGAAAGTCAGGGACGGAGACTTGATTGCCATTATTAGGGGAATTCCATGATATGTTAAAACTGAGTGATTTGTGATCACTCTCCCCAAGCTCATCATTAACCTCAAGATTATTAATTAGTGTTTCCCTACTGGCAAGAACCAAGTCAAGGAGGTTATTTCCCCTAGTTGGCTCTGTCACAAACTGTTTTAAAAAACAATCCTGGATCGTATCAAGAAAGTCACCCGACTCTAAATTTCCTGTCAAATTGCTCCAGTCAATCTGTCTATAGTTGAAATCTCCCATTAGCACAACATTTTCGTATGTAGATGCCTTACGAATTTCGTCCCATAGAAGTTTACTGCACTCCCTATCAAGATTTGGGGCCCTGTAAATCACACCCAAAATTAGTTTTTCTCGGCCCTCGAGAAGCTGTAACCAAACAGATTCAGTGGCTGACGCTTCTAATTTAATATCTTGTCTAACACAACAATTTAAATTGTCTCTGACATACATCGCTACTCCACCACCTTTCCTGTTGACCCTGTCAGTGTGGAATAATTTATAGCCTTGTATGTGACATTCAGAGGGCATCTCTCTATCTTTCAGATTGAGCCAGGTCTCTGTTATAGCAATAATATCTATGTTTCCTGCACTTGCAATTAATCTTAGCTCATCTATCTTATTTCTAACACTCCTGCTATTAGTATAGTAAACCTTAAGGGAGCTAGTCCCTTGCTGCCCTCTGCTGTCCCCCTTTGTTTGCTGACCTGTTCTATTGTCTTTATTTATAACTTCATGCTGAATGCCTTTTATACATTTACTGTTTCCAACCCTAGTGTTGCAACCTGCTTGTTTCCCACACACACCCATACCTCTATCTTCCATCAGTTTAAAATCATAGGCATTTCACCAATGGCCTTCTCAATCGAGTCTGCAAGTGCTACCACCCCTGCCCCAGAGAGATGAACCCCATCCCTTGCATACATATCATGTTTGCCATAAAAGTTGTTCCAGTTGTCAATGAATGGGATTGCAAGTTCCTTGCAGTATCTGTCTAGCCAGCAATTTACACCAATTGCCCTAGACAACCATTCATTTCCTACTCCCCTTCTAGGCAAGATGCTACATATGATTGGGATCCCTCCCTTAGACTTAATGAAATCTATAGCTGACCTGTACTTATCTAGCAGCTCTTCTCTCCTACCCTTCCCAATATCATTTCCACCAGCACTGAGACAGATAATGGGCTTGTTCCCATTACCTGACATGATATTATCCAGTCTGTTGACAATGTCCCCAACACCAGCTCCAGGGAAGCACACTCTATCTCTCATCTTCTTATTCCTATTACAAAAAGCACGATCAACATATCTTACCTGAGAGTCACCAACCACAAGAATGCGCTTACCTTCATTAGCAGGGCAGTAGTACCCTTACCTTCACTGGCCACTGAAGTACATTCATCCTGGAGAACAGAGAAGCGATTTCCTACCTTCAGATCTGCACTCTTAACTTCCTTACTCTGATGCGCCTCCCATTACTGTGAACAACTCGCCACTTGTAGCAGGTGCTGGGCTGCACCTCACTGCTGGTAGCCGTTGCTACCACCCCACCTACAGCCTCCTCACAGTGAGAGACAGACTGCACCTCACTGCTAGAAGCCTCATTCCCCACATCTCCAACCACCTCACACTCTCTCCCAGGCCCATTGAGGTGGACCTTCAGCCTCCTAATCTCCTCCTGGAGAAGCAAGACCTCCTCCTTCAACTCTCCAACCTCAGCTTTTAAAACACTGTAGAAGCAAGCCATGCTTTGTAACCGTCCACGCTAATCCCCAAGCAGCTCAGGGTCTGTGACCTCACGTGACGACTGACCACTGAACACTGACGACTGACCACTGAACACTGATCGTTTGTCTAAACAATGCTGACAAGAAGAATGATCATCAATATAGCAGCGTAACTTGCATCACCACGTCTCTCGCCACCATAGCCTCACTACTGTCACTAATACCACTACAAGTATACATAAAGCCCCTTGTTATGCAGAGCATTTCGTGTAAATTAGGTAAATTTTGGCCCCAGGATGCGACCCATACCAGTCGACTAACACCCAGGTACCTATTTTACTGATAGATGAACAGGGACAGCAGGTGTCTTAAGGAAACACGTCTTAATGTTTCCACTCGTATCGAGGATCAAACCACGAACTTCAGTATGTGAGCTGAGTACGCTAGCAATCGCGCTACAGCGGCCGCCATTATCACCACATCTCGCCACCACCGTCACCACCACCGTCTCCACTATAGTCACCACCACCGTCACCACTCCCGTCACCCCTCTTCACCTGTATTCGACATTCAAGCTTTAACTTTAACTTGAAATTTCTTCAGTCCCTTGCGTGGCCACACTGAGACACTCACACACATCAATGTGCTAATCTTCTAAACAGACATCAAAGTCAGCACCTGGCTTAATCAGACTTGACAACAGACATTCTCAAAATCAAATGGTAGCAGCACTAAGAATCCACCCCACGCAACAATGAAGCCATTCTCCTCTATCATCTGATAAGAGATTCGAAAAAAAAAATCACAAAGCCAAACCTGATTTAATCCAATTTTAGCCCAGAATTTATCAAAGCCATTAGATGACGTGTTTAAGAAAGGTCACTGCTCTCTCTCTTTCTCTCACTCATTACCTCTCAGTGTGACCCATCTATAATGCAAGTGGCCCTCGTCGTGGACCGCCTCATTATTTAAGCATTTTCTGAGTACAATTCTATTAATATTTGCTTCCCTTGAAGCCCTCAGGGTACGTAAAATATCGCAGTTGGTGCTAAAACTCTTGTAAAATATTCACAAACATGACGTCAAGCCAAGGTTGCCTCAGCCACGGAAGCTTCAGTGCAACATTAGCGACTTTTACGACTCACGCTAATTTTGCTGACAAGTCTGCTGCGTCACTGATGCAACGCTGCCTTCTGGCTTCATGGGGTTTAGCGGTTCCTGCTTGATTATCCCCGTTAGTGAGAGCCACATGTTAGCTGTCCGCTGTTACACTAGTCAGGCTACATTTAGCACTAAGTCGAAAGGTAAATACGACTGCCGCGTCAGGAAACACTTATCCTGTTTCCTGACCAACCTTACCTAACCTACCTAACCTAACGACTGCCAAAATTAACTCTAGAGGGTTGCCGTCATTATAAGTGTAATATAGTTGACAATTCTGGTTATATTACAAAAATGGTAAGCACGTATAAGGACAGGTATGGCATACCATATTCTGACAGTTACTCTATCCTGTCTCTATATACCTGTGCCAGCATAGAAGCATCCACAGGAGGCATTAGTGACAACAAGGAGAATCGAGAACAAATTCAAAAGAACTTTTGTGTCCACTAGTTACGTATTCAGGGAGCACAAGACCAACTGTAGTAATCTTTGCCAGCCGTAAGCGCGGTAACCAGAGCCATCTAGCAGTGGGATAAGACTTTAGATCGTCTGGTGACTATTAGGTGTGCTGCGGCATTCTGACTCGTCAGGGGAAAATAGGAGAACAGTTCAATATTATACTGTCTATTCAATTGCTCCATCCAGCCAGACTCTCTCAAGCCATCAGCCGGTGCATCTCCCATTGTGACCTCTGTTTTTTTGCGATAGTTTGTGATCACTGTGTATTATGAAGCGGACTTGTATAGAAATCCTTGCTCATTTGTAAATATTGTTCATAACGATTTCATGAAAAACATTATGGAAATCGTGACTCTAGCATCTACTTACAGCACAACCTGGTATTTACAGGACTGCAGTGGGAATGAATGAGTAAAAACAGGTGCTTTTAAACGGTTTACCTTGCTGTTGGAGTGCGAGAAACTTCCACACACACACACTTGACACACTGGCTAGAGTGGCCAGAAGAGCTCATGCATGCAGGGCAAAGCTCCTGATCATGGGTGACTTTAACC
>NC_069402.1:35675945-35693445 GCF_026875155.1 Cherax quadricarinatus
ACACATGGAGGACCGGAAACATGGAGGACGGGAAATGTGGAGGGCTAAGATGATCAAGTTGATGATGTCTGGGACACAACTATAGAGGAAGGGATGGATCAGTAAGGTTGAGCCTAATATTCGCACTAGGTGAATCTAACATAGAGAAAACAGAATAAGAGAACGCTCTCGGTGCTAGTAACCACAAAGAACTAAGTTTGGAATACCATGTAGAAGTAAACACAGAGAGAAAAATAATGCAAGAAGGCAAAAACCAAACTTCAGAAAAAGAGACCTCTCAAGTATGAATGCTTTCTTGAGTGAGGTGAAGTGGGTAATGGAATTGGAAGGAAAGACAATGAGTAAGAAAATAGAGTAAGTAGCTGGAAAGTGATGGGGAAGCAGAGGAAAAAATCCTACCCATGAACAGAAGCAGTGGTGAGAAATGAATGAGCCCAGAGTTCACCCACAGATGCAGGGAGGTAAAGGCTAAAAGTGCAAGGCCATAGAAAAAAATAAAGAAAGCAAAAAACAGAGGAAAACAATAAAGTGAAAAGGTGAGTAAAAAACTGGATATGCATGGGTAAGAAGAGGGGATGAGTGACAAATTGAAAATAATACAGTATCGAAAGCCAAAACTGAATCAAGGATGGTATACATTCATATTAAAAGGAAGACATCAGTTAAGGACGGAGGAATAAAACTGAAGAAGGAGAAGAGCTCATAAAAAATTATCAGGCAGTCTGCGAGAAGCTTAAAACATTTAAGGAGGAATTCTCAGAGGAAATATAAACACTGCGAGACTCAAAAGAGTACATCAACGAACACTGGGCACAATACTAACAACAACATCCTCCCTAAATTGGATTATGATGACCAACTGTATTCTTCAGCCTCGCCCATTTACTCTTTCTAAACTTTATCCCATTTTTCACCATGGGTTATATTTGTATCTCTAGCTTCTCGTTCTCCCAAATCGAGAGTCTATATGTAGAGGTGAACGCTCCATCTTTGCAATAGCGGTACGATGCGCTTGTCTCCATTGTTTTGTCCGCTCTCACGACCTTTCTTGATCCTTCCACTTATAGAACAGTAACGGATGTTACTAGAGCTTCTTTGCTTAATCGTCGCCCCTTTTTACCGTGCCCCTTTCCTCTCAGTATTCACTTCCTTTAATTTACCTTCCCTTTACGTCCACCCTGCGTCTTACTTTCCTCTTGCTCTTTGGAAGGCCCAGATGATTTTTGTTTGCTCTTCCCCATTCCTATGTGAGAAAGGTCACTTGCTTCTTATGGCTTCACGCTCACTCCTCATTAATCACTTCCATGCTCATTAACATGCTATTTCAGTGTGCACCATTGGTTCTAAATCACCTGACGGTGTTGGGCATGCAGCAGTTTTTCCTGACAAAATCACCCAAAGTCATTTACTAGACTCGTCCAGTGCTTTCACAGCCGAGTTGTATGCAGTTCTCATTGTCATGGTTGTATACAGTTCTCATGCACATTGCGCCAATGTCCGCCTCATCATTCGTAGTAGTATGAGGCTGCTACAGTGCTTTACAGGGTATCCAGAAATTTGATTCCCCCTCATATCATCGTCCTTCGTGTACAACTTTGGCTATGCCGTATTTCTAGTCAACACAAAGATGTTGTTTGCTGGGTTTCTGGACACGCTGATGTTCAGGTAACGTATAGGTAGATTCAGCCTTTCGATCAGGAAGTCCTGCACAGGTAGTCTTATCTCGGAATATTTTTCAGTGATCTCTCGACAGTATCCCAACTGCTGGCAACAACTGTGGTTCGCGATGGACCACAATAAATTGTTTTGTCAAACAATATTTGGATTTCTGGCCGCCATGTTCCCACCACTGTCGTGCTTGGGAGACTGCGCTCTCTCGCCTTCGTATTGGTCACAGTTATGGACACCTTATGGAAAAATGTCCGGCAACCTGACAACCCCTGGATGGGTGTCAGGTTGTATTAGCACTTCACTATCAAGAAACATGCAGAATTCACTTCCGGCATCTACGCCGCCCCGACGTACTTACTCTAACTGACCTTGCTAAAAATCTCACCTTTAAAGCAGACTCTGACTTTTTAACAGAGACTAACTTATTGCCGCAAATTTTATTTTAATTTACCTCTTGCACTCTCCCGTATCCTCTCCTACTAACCATTACCCTTGCACATTCCTGCCCCCAAACCTCCGTATATTCCTCTTTTACCACATCTCTCCCTGCAGAGCTGTATGATCGTTTTGCGTTTTGCAGTTAACTTAATTATATTTATAATTATTACGCAACAGGAGAAAAGTGAAGTAACTACTGACTAAGCTAGACACCTCGAAGGCAATGGTACCAGATATATATCTATGGGTTCTGAAAGAAGGAGCAGGAGTACTTGCTTGAATCCCTAGCTAAAATCCTCACTAAGTTAACAGACACAGGGCAGCTACCAGAGGTCTGGATGTCAACCAATTTCCTCCCTCTGTCCCGTCCCTGTACCCCTCTCCTATATATAATGGCTCCCTCACCTTCGTGTGTTAGTGTGACTTGTAAACAGTCCAAGACGGACCGAAACATCGTCATTAGCTTGTCTATAAATGCTGCACTGTATGACCCTTTTAGGTCTAGCGCTTCTTTATGATTATAATAATAATCTATCCTAAGCGCGGATTATTTGTATATTCATTGAAGTAATGGAGTGGACGAGAAGAACAACAAATTGAGTACACACTGAAAGTATTAGTGAGACGAGGGGAGGAAGACTGCATGAATCACGCAGCCACCAAGTGTATTACTGTGAAAAACTGCAGGTTAAATATCCAGTGTACGAAGAATTTCTGATTTATGTCTCATCTGTGACTTGAATATAGTCCAAGACAGACTGTTGTCAGCTCCAGCTTACCAGCTCCAGCAGTGAATTAAAGCCAGATATGAATATTAGAAGGTAAGAAGGGAGGAAGAAAGACACTGAAAGATTTTGAAAAAACTTAGCTAAATCCTTTTTTTTTTTTTACATTAAAGTAATTGTAAAAAGAAGAGAAAACAGTGAATTAACCAAAACGATTTTCACAGAACTGGAAAACAAAATATGGGAAATACTTAATATGAAGTTCCACATTGTGTGATCAGAAGATGGCATCTTCGTTTCACTTGGCCATCGCAAATGGCCAGTTGAAATGAAGAACAATAAAATGTTCAAAGATAATGGAGAATGCTGCTACTGGACATTGACAAGTGTGAGGGAAAAGTTCAATAGATAGGAGTAGAGAGGGAGTATATAGTAACAATAGTTTCATTGCCGGCTACTTGTTAAGGTAGGGTAAGTCAAGCTCCCGCTATTCCCGCCTTTTTTCCCCTCCCCGAAAGTGATAGTTTGATTGCCGGCTACTTGTTAAGGTAGGGTAAGTCAAGCTCCCGCCTTTTTTCCCCCACCCCGAAAGTGATAGTTTGACTGCCGGCTGCTTGTTAAGTTAGAGTCAGTCTAGCTCCCGCTATCCCTTCCCCTCCTTCTTCCCCCCCCCGAAAGGTGACGTGTGGGGCTCCGGTCCAAACAGTAATCACTAGAATCACAGCTCCCAGCACTACTGTAAGTACATGCCTGCCTTGTATTCTAGTGGATTTATTGGTTAAAAGCTTCACTTTTGACCAATAATAAACTTAGTCCTTTCAGTCTTGCTCTAGGTTGACTGTTGTAATAATCACCACATCTTTTAGGTATTGTACTTATCATGGAGAGTGATTTCTTAAGCAGTGGGTAACCTGTCTATCTTTCCAGCTTGGATGACAGAGAGGGTCACCTGCCAATCAACGAGCAGAACTGATGGAGATGGACTAATGTCCTGAGACTTCCCCTTTTTGGATTTAATTACCTGTGCACCTGTATGAAATTGCAGGACGTAACCCCTCATCATTGCAGTGGTAAAGGACCTGCTTTCCTGTCATCGGGATATAATACTCAAGGCTATACTGTGAAGAACTAGTCAGTGGCTTGTAACCAACACCTGCGACTTTCCCCCCATCATCGGCAACGGCTACGATTTCAACACTCAGTGTCACCAACACCAGACACCCCTATATATTTTAGCGTTGAATTCAGTTATCATTTATATTTTTCATTTTTCATTTTCTTTAATGTAGGATTAATATTTCATATTTAAGTGTTTTATATTTTATATTTTCTATATAATAAAGTGTTTATGTTTGTCTGTTATTATTTCTTTTTCTATTCATTAATTTTCCTGAGGAGGAGCCAGCCTTGGTAATACTGTCTGAAGTTGTTACAGGGCTGAGTAAGCCTTCACAACAAGAAAAGAAGAAAAAGAACAGACGAGATAGTACAATGGGCCTAAAAATGATATGCAAATGAACTGAATTATACTCTCTGGAAAATTATGAGGCTTTCCCAGAAAGAAGATAAATGACGGACGAATAACAACTGGTGCACTTTTCCCACTGCTAAAAAAAAAAAAAAAAAAAAAAACATTTTTATTAGAATTCTAGACAAAACATTAAAACAAAATTTCTAAAAAAAATCTTGCAAAGCGAAAATATTTTTTTTTATGCCTTAAAAAATATTTTTTTCATACGCCTTAATATGGACGATAAGAATGAGGAGGACGAGGACTGAGGTAGGAGACGAACAAACGGGAGGAGAGGTAAGAATGTTTACCTGGAGACAGTTTCTGGGGTCAGCGGCTCTGGCCGCTCCCAGACCTTGTCTGAAACCGGGCCTAGGAGTGCCAACAGCCTGGCCTGATCGACCAGGCTGTTTGGTGCTCGCTACTCACAGACTAAAGTATGCGCCACAGCCTGGCTGATCAGAAGCTGACTTTAGGAACTTATCAAGTTCCCTCTTGAAGACAACCAGGGGCCAGATGGTAATTCCCCTAACGATTGAAGGGAAATTACCAGCCCCTGACGGTCTTCAAGATGGGTCACCACCTTTAAACTTACTCAAATTCCTAAAGTGGCCTTACCAGTTTGGATTGGTTTTAATGGAGAAGTTTCTCTCACATAATGACTAACGTGACTTCCGTTATAGCAAATAACGGCTGAACGGCAAACAGATCAGTTTTCGAACTGGAGATTTATGTACATCAAAACTTTTAAGCTATTTCGTACTACAAAAATATTCAAGGAAAAAAAATGGATCTGTAGATCACATGTTTTTAGATTTCAAGAAAGATTTCCCATTACAGTTTCTCAAGAAAATGCAAAACTGGGAAAATCGAAAGGCAAGCTATTACATCAGACTTCATGCATGTTATTTTGCAAACCGACAGCTGTTATCCTGCCTTAAATCATTTCAAAATTCCATATAGAAGAAATATACATAGAAGAAAAAAAAGTTACACAAGAGAGACGAGAAAGAGGAAAACAACAAGAGACGGAGAGGCAAATTAAGACACGAGTTGAAGGGACCAACAGAGAGAAGGGGAGAGGAGGAGAGGCAGGAACTGAAACACAGAGGGAGAGTGAGAGCAGATGGATGGGGAGGGAGTGAAACAACACAGATGCCAAGGTATGAGTGAGAGAGCCACAGAGTGAACCAGAGTGAACCACAAAGTGAGCCAGTGTGTGAGCGAGTGAATTAGCCCCTGTGTGTGAGCTAATGAAAGAGTGAACAAATAAGTCAATGAGTGAGTGAGCAAGTTAGTGAGTGAGTGATTTAATGTGAGTGTGAAGTAGCAAGTAAATTTGTGAGCGAGTAAACCAATTAATGAGTGATTAAACCAAATAGTGAGCGAATGAGAGAGGAAAGGGTGAGTGAGAGTAACTGAGACTGGTAGGCGTGGGTGTGGGGTAGGAATAACGAGCCATCAACATGACAGATAGCTAAACAAATAATTAGTCTTGTACTGATGAAGGGAAGATAACCTGACAGCAAACACACACACACACACACACACACACACGCACACACACACACATACACACACGGACACACACACACACACATACACAGCTCGGACTCGACCCCCGCAACCTCAACTAGGTGAGTACACACACACACACACACACACACACACACACACACACACACACATGTATCACTCTCCACCTTTTTTGTGGATTTTGTTTACTTTTTTTTTTTTAAGATTTGCCGCGCTGCTTGAGCGTGAGCAAGGTAATATTTAGGAAAGGATTCGAGCAAGTTGGAAAGCCGGACTTGAGTCCTGGAGGTGGGAAATATAGTGCCTGCATTCTGGAGGAAATGTGGGGAGGCTGCAGTTGAGAGGATCACTTCATTTGTGATGTTTGCACACCTTTGGCAAGACAGGTAAAGGTGGAAACGACCGAGGTGGCCGAGAAACAATGGAAAGTAGAAGAGTAGCAAATATCGAAGCCGAATGTCGCAAGAGTGCATGAACCACGATAAGCACATTTACTGAATAACTTGCAATGTCGTACCAGAACTTGGCATAAACACTGATGATGATCAAACTGAATGTAAAAGTATGTGGTCAGCCTTCTGGTTACTTTACGCGACCGTTGTGTGTTTGGTTTTCAACTTCCTGAGGAATATAGAGACAGTTCTTGGTGAAACTAAAGTATCAGAAACTTTGAGCAAATATCCTAAATTTGCTTGTAACAGATAAATTATGAATATATTCCCAGAATAACTCTCGTTAATTCTTCTGAATAACGATATGCTCATGTGCTACCATCCACAGGATGGATATGTTCATAGGATGAATATGCTCTTGCCTTACCATCCACAGGATGGATATGTTCCCTCGCTTCACAGGATGGGTATTCTCCAGAGCCGCCATCCACAGCATAGATGCACAATAATCTCTAGCCGCTTCGGCGGCGAAACAAAACAGAAAAATCTGATGTTCGCGGTTTATATGAGCATTCTTACAGAATCAAAACAAAATCCGAGTAGAAAACCCAGTTAATAAAAGTGAAAAAGAGAACCGTAAATTACTGTTTCCCTGTCCGTACAGGGTAAACAGAGACAGAGGGAAGGACGGGCATGAACGACACACCAGGGGATAAAAAAAAAACATGTTTGGGTGGAAGGTGACCACGAGGAATGGCTATAAACTATCGTGTGTAGAAGAAGCGAAACCCGCCACGTTGGAAGCCAAAAACGAAGAATAACATACGAGAGGAAAAAACAAGAGAGATGGTGAGAATGACAGATGATGGATGACGGTAGCGACGCCCTCACCTGTCAACCCCTTCTCACCTCCCCTCACTCTGCCCTCGCTTTACCTTACTCTCACCTCCCCTCACTCTGCCCTCGCTTTACTTTACTCTCACCTCCCCTCACTCTGCCCTCGCTTTACCTTATTCTCACCTCCCCTCACTCTACCCTCGCCTTACCTTATTCTTACCTCCCCACATCTACCTTCGCCCTACCTTACTCTCACCTCCCCTCACTCTACCCTTGCCTTACCTTACTCTCACCTCCCCTCACTCTACCCTCGCCTTACCTTACTCTCACCTCCCCCTCACTCTACCCTCGCCTTACCTTACTCTCACCTCCCCCTCACTCTACCCTTGCCTTACCTTACTCTCACCTCCCCTTCACTCTACCCTCGCCTCACCGTATCATCCTTTGCGGATGATACTAGGATCTGCATGAGGCTGTCATCTGCTGAGGACGCGGTTAACCTCCAAGAAGATATAAACAAAGTTTTCCAGTGGGCAACGGTAAACAATATGATGTTCAATGAGGATAAATTCCAACTACTCCGTTATGGAAAACTGGAGGAGATAATAACTAGAACAGAGTATACTACTGACTCCGGCCATACAATAGAGCGGAAAAATAATGTAAGGGACCTGGGAGTAGTAATGTCTGAGGATCTCACTTTCAAGGATCACAACAGTGCCACGATCGCACGTGCAAAGAAAATGATAGGATGGATAATGAGAACTTTCAAAACGAGAGATGCCAAGCCCATGATGATCCTTTTCAAATCACTTGTTCTCTCTAGGCTGGAATACTGCTGTACATTAACATCTCCATACAAAGCAGGTGAAATCGCAGATCTAGAGAGTGTACAGAGATCCTTTACTGCACGTATAAGTTCTGTCAAGCACCTTAACTACTGGGAACGCTTGAAAGCACTTGACTTGTACTCGTTGGAACGCAGGAGGGAGAGATATATCATAATCTACACTTGGAAAATCTTGGAAGGAATGGTCCCAAATCTGCACACAGAAATCACTCCCTACGAAAGTAAAAGACTGGGCAGGCGATGCAAAATGCCGCCAATAAAAAGTAGGGGCGCCATTGGTACACTAAGAGAAAACACCATAAGTGTCCGGGGCCCAAAACTGTTCAACAGCCTCCCATCAAGCATTAGGGGAATTGCCAATAAACCCCTGGCTGCCTTCAAGAGAGAGCTGGACAGATACCTAAAGTCAGTACCGGATCAGCCGGGCTGTGGCTCGTACGTCGGACTGCGTGCGGCCAGCAGTAACAGCCTAGTTGATCAGGCCCTGATCCATCGGGAGGCCTGGTCGTGGACCGGGCCGCGGGGGCGTTGATCCCCGGAATAACCTCCAGGTAACCTCCAGGTAACTTACCTTACTCTCACCTCCCCTCACTTTACCCTCGCCTTACATTACTCTCACCTCTCCCTCACTCTACCCTCGCCTTACCTTACTCTCACCTCCCCTCACTTTACCCTCGCCTTACCTTACTCTCACCTCCTCTCACTCTACCCTCACCTTACCTTACTCTCACCTCCCCCTCACTCTACCCTCGCCTTACCTTACTCTCACCTCCTCTCACTCTACCCTCGCCTTACCTTACTCTCACCTCCCCTCACATTACCCTTGCCTTACCTTACTCTCACCTCCCCTCACTCTACCCTCGTCTTACCTTACTCTCACCTCCCCTCACTCTACCCTCGCCTTACCTTACTCTCACCTCCCCCTCACTCTACCCTCGCCTTACCTTGCTCTCACCTCCCCTCACTTTACCCTCTCCTTACCTTACTCTCACCTCCCCTCGCTCTACCCTCGTCTTGCCTTACTCTCACCTCCCCTCACTCTACCCTCGCCTTACCTTACTCTCACCTCCCCCTCACTCTACCCTCGCCTTACCTTACTCTCACCTCCCCTCACTTTACCCTCGCCTTACCTTACTTTCACCTCCCCTCACTTTACCCTCGCCTTACCTTGCTCTCACCTCCCCTCACTCTACCCTCGCCTTACCTTACTCTCACCTCCCCTCACTTTACCCTCGTCTTGCCTTACTCTCACCTCCCCTCACTCTACCCTCGCCTTACCTTACTCTCACCTCCCCTCACTTTACCCTCGTCTTGCCTTACTCTCACCTCCCCTCACTCTACCCTCGCCTTACCTTACTCTCACCTCCCCCTCACTCTACCCTCGCCTTACCTTACTCTCACCTCCCCTCACTCTACCCTCTCCTTACCTTACTCTCACCTCCCCCTCACTCTACCCTCGCCTTACCTTACTCTCACCTCCCCTCACTTTACCCTCGCCTTACCTTACTTTCACCTCCTTCATTATCTCTCATCTTTCCTTACTCTCGCGCTTTCTTCATTCTCACTCACCTCCCTTCACTATTAATTTGCTTTCCTTCACTCCCTCTCCTCCCTTACTTTCATTTTTCCTTTCTCTCTATCACTCTCTTCCCTTACCCTTTCACTCATTTTCCTTCTTCTTTCGTCCTCCCTTAAGGTCCCTCGCCTCCTATTTTACCTTCGTCCTTCCTATTTTTCTGCCTCACTTCCTATTTTGATCCCTAACTATTTTTTTTACTCGCTCACTTCCTATTATAATCCTTCACTTCCTATTTTGATCCCTGTTTATTTTTCTCCCTCATTTTCTATTTTTCTCTCTTACCAAATTTTATTTCTCCATCCCCTCACCTTCACTCAGCTTCCTTCAGTACGTAACTAATTTTTGCTTCTGCTCCATTCTTCAAATGTTTCGGATTGGCTGTTTTGATTAGATTTTAGATTTTGCCTTCAAAGCGGATAGTTTCTTGTTTACCCAGTATCCATTTTGCAGACCGGGGCAGAAGGGCTTATGGATACATGAGAAGTCTAGGAAATAGACCCTGAAAGGATTAATGGGACTCAGGAAATCCGTGGTAGGATTAATGGGACGTCGTCAGGATATATATCATTTACAAACTGTTGTTCATTTGTGTTATTAGCAAATTTAGGATTCTTGTTCAGAAGTTGTTTAGCATTTTATTTTCATTAATAAGAATCAGTAACATAAGTCACGGTACTGACTCTGTATTCTTGAATAAATGGATCACCAAGCAGATAGTGTTTAGGAAAGTGACTGTAAGACTACATACCTTGTATATGGCTTGATCACCGTCTGTGTATAAGCCAAACTGACAGAATCAATTGTAACCAAAATTAAGCATCGATGCTACAACATCCCTTAGTCTCATATTATTGATGATACACAGTACCGATAAGTTGATGAATTAAACACGTGTATCCAGCGTTTTATTTGCCTGTAGTCGACTGAAGAAGGTTCTCGTGCAGGCGAAACGTTTAGACAGTATATACAAATGTTATATATATCTTATTCATTATCCATCTATTTCAGGAGGTTATTTAATATTCTATCAAGATACTGAAGTAACTATATGGATGACAATATCTCCTAGCGGAAGAGGTAAATTTACAAATAATATGAACTCTCCTTGATGAGCTACTGCGAGTCGCTACCACTAGCACTGGTTTCAGAAGTGGCTACTGCCATGTCTCGCATAAGCAGCCACCTCAGTCTCCATCACCACTGCTTCTCTTGCTATCTCTCACAGCAACACCTGACCTCTCCATTGACTATGTTAACTGCCTAGCCACCGGTTCCTAGCATGACAGAATCCTTCTATTCTCTGTCTTCACTACATGGTCTGACTAGCTGTGGGACAATGAACTCCTTGTATTACACCCTCCTATATAAGGAAGCAAAATCGCTCCTCGTATAAGCAGATCTTAAACGCTGGTTGAAAAGGCGCTGAAACTAGCTACCAACATAACAGCCAAGGTAATACTCAATATTTTTCAATACTATTAATTTATAATCCCTGTCACGTACGATTAATATTATATCATTGGGAAGTGCAAAACTTATTCAGTGTCTGGGGTATAAGAGAATATCAGGTTTTTATCTGAGGAAAGAGAGGATAACTCCAGGCTTCTTCCGCTCTTCTCTCACACAACAGTTATCACGTAAGGTGTGAGATGGATCAATATGAATTGTAAATTTTTTTTTCATTCTGAATATTTAGTGTCTGGCTTCTCCAATAAGAATATGCAGTCATTGATAACACAGAATTATTAATGATAAAAGAACCAAGCTGGTAGTCATAAATTTACTTAATTGATATTAAATAAACAGTTCAGTCCGGGTACCAGACCACAGTGGCTGTATCTTAGATTTTTCACTAACAACAACAACAACAACAACAAATCTTTCCCTCATCGCACCTCATTTCATACTTCACTCTTTCACTTCAATTTGTCCTCCCATCCTCTTCTCTTTTTCACTCTCCCAGTCCATTCGTCAGGGAGGTGACTGGTGCGGTGTCACGGTACATCACGACACGTCACGTTACCAGACCACACACACACACACACACACACACCACACACACACACACACACACACACACACACACACACACACACACACACATGCACACACACACACACACACACACACACACACACACACACACACACACACACACACACACACACACACACATGCACACACACACACACACACATGCACACACACACACACACACACACACACACACACACACACACACACACATGCACACACACACACACACACATGCACACACACACACACACACACACACACACCACACACACACACACACACACACACACACACACACACACACACACACACACACACACACACACACACACACACACACACACACACACACACACACACACACACCACACACACACACATGCACACACACACACACACACACACACACACACACACACACACACACACACCACACACACACACACACACACACACACACACACACACAGGAGTTGTGAATCGACCCCCTGCAACCACGACTAGGTGAGTACACACACAGACCACACTCACAGACTCCACCCCACCTTACACAGTAGACTCCCATAACACCCTGCCAGGTCCCTCCCTCCCCCAGCCCCTATAAACCCCCATGAATAGTGTTGGAAAAGAAGCTGAAAGTATGGTACACCAACGCATGTGGAATAAAGAATAAGTGTGAGGAGTAGGACAAAAGAATCACAGAGGCATCACCAGATATCATAGCACTCGCGAAAACCAAGCCCACAGGAATGATAACAGACGCCATCTTTCAGGCTGGACATCAGATCCCGAGAAAAGATAGAGGGAATAGAGTGGGTGGAGGAGTTGCACTGCTCATCAAAAATCAGTTGAGTTTTGAGGAATTGGAAGGAGGGGACAGAGGGGAACCAAGGGACTACATATTAGGAACACTTCAGATTGGGGGTACCAAGATGGTGATTGCAGTGATGCATAACCCACCACAAAATAGAAGGAAGCCATGATAAGAATATGATGAAAGCAACAGAGCAATAATTGATGCACTAGCTGAGGTGGCAAAAAGGGCTCACTGAGCAGGGCAAAGGTAATAGTTATGAGTGAATTCAACCATAAGGAAATTGGGAAAACCTGGAGCCTCTAAGGGGACCAGAAACGTGGAGGGCTAACATGATGGAGGTGGTACTGGAAAATCTCATGTACCAACACGTTAGGGACATTAACAGAGAGTGAGAGAGAGAGAGAGAGAGAGAGAGAGAGAGAGAGAGAGAGAGAGAGAGAGAGAGAGAGAGAGAGAGAGAGAGGAGAGGATGAACCAGCAAGAGTGAACCTCATATTCACCTTGAGTAATTCAGACATTGAGGACATCTCATATGAAATGCTCATTGGAGCTAAAGATCACGTGGTTCTGAGCTTCGAATACATAATAGAGTTACAAGTGGAGAGGGAAGCAAGAAGAGCAGGAGAGGAGAAGCCAAACTACAAAAGAAGAGACTACGCAAGCATAAGGAATTTCCGGCATAAGGCTCAGTGGGAAAAAGAACCAGTGGAAAAATTAGTAAATGGAATGATGGAATATGTGACAACGAAATGCAAGGAAGCAGAAGAGAGGTTCGCACTGAAGGGCAACAGAAATAATGGGAAGTCCGGAACGAGACCTTGGTTCACCCAAAGGTGCAGAGAGACCAAAACAAAGTGTGCTAGAGAATGGGAAAAGTATAGAATACAAAGGACTCAGGAAAATAAGATTAGAGCCCGAAACGAATATTCACAGATAAGGAAGGAGGCCCAGCGGCAATGTGAAAACGACTTAGCACTGAAAACCAGGTCTGACCCGAGGCTGTTGGACAGCCACGTGAGGAGGAAAACAACAGTCAAGGGCCAGGTAATCAGGCTTAGGAAGGAAGGAGGGGAGATCACAAGAAACGACCGAGAAGTATGTGAAGAGCTCAACATGAGATTTAGGGAAGTATCTTCAGTGGAAACAGAAAAGACTCCAGAAAGTCGAAATGGTGGGGTACGCCAACAAGTCTTGGAGAGAATGCAACAACAGAGGAGGAGGTGAAGAGGCTGCTGAGTGAAATAGATACCTCAAAGATGGGGGGACCGGACAGCATGTCTCCCTGGGTCCTGAGAGAGGGAGCAGAGGCTCTGTATGTGCCACTAACAATAATCCTCAACACATCTATCGAAACAGGATGACTACCTGAGATGTTGAAGACAGTAAATGTAGTCCCAGTTTTTAAGAAATGAGACAGACATGCAGCATTAAACTACACACCAGCGTCAATGACATGTACATATAGTATGCAAAGTCATGGAGAAGATAATCAGGAGAAGAGTGGTGGAACACCTACAAAGGAATGAGCTTATACACGACAACCATCAAGGTCTCAGGGAAGCAAAATGCTGTGTCACGAACCTACTAGAGTTTTACGACAAGGCGACGGAAGACAAGAGAGAGAGGAGGGGGAAGGGGTAGGTAGACTGCATTTTCTTAAACTGTAAGAAAGCTTTCGACACAGTTCCACACAAGAGATGAGTGCAAAAGCTAGAAGATCAGGCAGGTATAACAGGAAAGACACTAATAGATCAGAGAATACCTGACAGGAAGGTAACAAGGAGTCATGGTACTTGACGAGTTGTCAGAGTGGGCGCCTGTGATGAGTGGGATTCCACAGGGGTCAGTCCTAGGAACAATGCTGTTTCTGGTATATGTGAATAACATATACTAGAACGGCATATAACAGATTCAGAAGCGTCCCTGTTTGCAGACGATGTGAAGCAAATAAGGAGAATTCAATAGGATAAGGATTAGGCAAGACTAAAAGAGATCTGAAGAGGTTGCATGTCTGGTCCAGAAACTGGCTCCTGGAGTTTAACCCACCAAGAAGAAGATTGAGGAAGGGCAAAAAAGATCGCAGAGTACAGGTTAGGGGGCCAAAGACTGAAAACCTCACTCAAAGAAAATTATCTTGGGGTGAGTATAATACCAAGCACATCATCTAAGGAGCACATCAACTAAATAACAGCTGCAGCATATGGAAGCCTGGCAAACCTAAGAATAGTGTTCCGACACCTCAGTAAGGAATCATTCTAGACTCTGTACACCGTGTACGTCAGGCCCACACTGGAGCATGCAGCACCAGTTTGAAACCTACACTTAGTCAGGCACGTCAAGAAATTAGAGAAAGTGCAAAGGTTTGCAACAAGACTAGTCCCGGAGCTAAGTGGTTAGAGCTTCGTGAATTTTGACCTGCTTCCCACGAGGCGAGTCAAAGTATCACGGGATCGATCCCCGGCCATGCCGCAGTTTGCTAATTGCATCAATACCACTTGATTCAAGGTTTCAGTAAAATATATATATATATATATATATATATATATATATATATCATAAACACACACAACGTTACATAGGATATACGGAACACATTTGTAAACACTGGTGGTGAAGGCTGAAGGGCAGGCAGGTGAGCGGCTCTGACTCTGACGCCTGCGGTTCACAGCAGATTTATTCCCATGATCCATTGGAAATTAATTTATCGATATTGAGGATTACATTTTGTTTGAAAGTGAAATCGTAAATATATAATGGTTGCTGTATGTGTTTGATGTAATGAAAATGTTATTCATTTAGTTATAATAAATCGCGAGATTGCTTATTCGTCAATATATTCGCGCTCGTTCTCACGCACGCGCAGACATACACTTACACACCCATACACACACACACACACACACACACACACACACACACACACACACACACACACTAACCAGCTGACATAACTGCAACATTAAACAATTCAAAGCACATTACTCTTAATTAATATGTTAGATGTTCAGAGACTTGTGTTACCTGCAGTGGGACCGCGTCGCGGGCGCGATGGTCCCCCTCACAATCGGCTACAACCATCATATTATCGTTCACTGCATCATCACCTTTCCTAACACCTGCAGGAATAATACTACACAATATAAAGCTTCGTGACTGCCTATTTTTGGGTTGAAAATTTCAATTCCTTCTGAATGACACTAGAGATGCTCCACAAAATGTTGATTAAGTGTACAGTGCTGTATTTTCAGTCATTAGTATTGTCAATGACCTGTAGAAATAATTAGTCGAGCAGGAAATTAGAGATACTTTGGCAATGAGTGAAATTTATTGCCGTGAGCTTTGAGTATCATGTTAAAAAATGTGACTGCCAGCATACATTAATAACGAATTAAACTAGAAAATGTACATGTGTTAAACACGCACAAAATTAATATATATATATATATAATATATATATATATATATATATATATATATATATATAATATATATATATATATATATATATATATATAATATATATATATGCTAGGGTGTTTGGGAGAGGGGTGGGATTAAATTATGGGGAATCAAATTCAAAATGGGAATTGACACAGTTACTTTTTGCTGATGATACTGTGCTTATGGGAGATTCTAAAGAAAAATTGCAAAGGTTAGTGGATGAGTTTGGGAATGTGTGTAAAGGTAGAAAGTTGAAAGTGAACATAGAAAAGAGTAAGGTGATGAAGGTGTCAAATGATTTAGATAAAGAAAAATTGGATATCAAATTGGGGAGGAGGAGTATGGAAGAAGTGAATGTTTTCAGATACTTGGGAGTTGACGTGTCAGCGGATGAATTTATGAAGGATGAGGTTAATCATAGAATTGATGAGGGAAAAAAGGTGAGTGGTGCGTTGAGGTATATGTGGAGTCAAAAAAGTTATCTATGGAGGCAAAGAAGGGAATGTATGAAAGTATAGTAGTACCAACACTCTTATATGGGTGTGAAGCTTGGGTGGTAAATGCAGCAGCGAGGAGACGGTTGGAGGCAGTGGAGATGTCCTGTTTAAGGGCAATGTGTGGTGTAAATATTATGCAGAAAATTCGGAGTGTGGAAATTAGGAGAAGGTGTGGAGTTAATAAAAGTATTAGTCAGAGGGCAGAAGAGGGGTTGTTGAGGTGGTTTGGTCATTTAGAGAGAATGGATCAAAGTAGAATGACATGGAAAGCATATAAATCTATAGGGGAAGGAAGGCGGGGTAGGGGTCGTCCTCGAAAGGGTTGGAGAGAGGGGGTAAAGGAGGTTTTGTGGGTAAGGGGCTTAGACTTCCAGCAAGCGTGCGTGAGCGTGTTAGATAGGAGTGAATGGAGACGAATGGTACTTGGGACCTGACGATCTGTTGGAGTGTGAGCAGGGTAATATTTAGTGAAGGGATTCAGGGAAACCGGTTATTTTCATATAGTCGGACTTGAGTCCTGGAAATGGGAAGTACAATGCCTGCACTTTAAATGAGGGGTTTGGGATATTGGCAGTTTGGAGGGATATGTTGTGTATCTTTATGTGTGTATGCTTCTAGACTGTTGTATTCTGAGCACCTCTGCAAAAACAGTGATAATGTGCGAGTGTGGTGAAAGTGTTGAATGATGATGAAAGTATTTTCTTTTTGGGGATTTTCTTTCTTTTTTTTTTGGGTCACCCTGCCTCGGTGGGAGACGGCCGACTTGTTGAAAAAAAAAAAAAAAAAAAAAATATATATATATATATATATATATATATATATATATATATATATATATATATATATATAATATACATATACATATATATATATGTATATATATAATATATATATATATATATATATATATATATATATATATATATATATATAATATATATATATATATATATATATATATATATATATATAGGTACCATTTCTAGAATTGAGTAGGGACCCTCATCCTCAGAGAAGAGAAGAGAATAAACGTACTTAATGGAAAACTCAAGGTTCTCCCCGGAGCTGTTTGAATATTTCTCATCCTACAACCCCCTATATTCTGTATACTATGTGAACTTTATTTATAGACAGAATACATTGACAAAAATAAACACAAACATGAATACA
>NC_069402.1:35698445-35770571 GCF_026875155.1 Cherax quadricarinatus
GAAGAGCAGTAGCAACACTACAAGAAGAGCAGTAGCAACACTACAAGAAGAGCTAGTCAACACTACAGAAGAGCATAGCAACACTACAAGAAGAGCAGTAGCAACACTACAAGAAGAGCAGTAGCAACACTACTAGAAGAGCAGTAGCAACACTGCAAGAAGAGCAGTAGCAACACTACAAGAAAAGCAGTAGCAACACTGCAAGAAGAGCAGTAGCAACACTACAATAAGAGCAGTATCAACACTACAAGAAGAGCAGTAGCAACACTACAAGAAGAACAGTTGCAACGCTACAAGAAGAGCAGTAGCAACACTACAAGAAGAGCAGTAGCAACACTACAAGAAGAGCAGTTGCAACACTACAAGAAGAACAGTTGCAACACTACAAGAAGAGCAGTAGCAACACTACAAGAAGAGCAGTAGCAACACTACAAGAAGAGCAGTAGCAACACTTCAAGAAGAGCAGTATCAACACTACAAGAAGACCAGTAGCAACACTACAAGAAGAGCAGAATCAACACTACAAGAAGAGAAGTAGCAACACTACAAGAAGAGCAGTAGCAACACTACAAGAAGAGCGGTAGCAACACTACAAGAAGAACAGTTGCAACACTACAAGAAGAGCAGTAGCAGCACTACAAGAAGAACAGTTGCAACACTACAAGAAGAGCAGTTGCAACACTACAAGAAGAGCAGTAGCAACACTACAAGAAGAGCAGTTGCAACACTGCAAGAAGAGCAGTAGCAACACTACAAGAAGAGCAGTTGCAACACTACAAGAAGAGCAGTAGCAACACTACAAGAAAAGCAGTTGCAACACTACAAGAAGAGCAGTTGCAACACCACAAGAAGAGCAGTAGCACCGCTACAAGAAGAGCAGTTGCAACACTACAAGAATACAAGAAGACCAGTAGCAACACTACAAGAAGAGCAGTAGCAACACTACAAGAAGAGCAGTAGCAACACTACAAGAAGAGCAGTAGCAACACTACAAGAAGAGCAGTAGCAACACTACAAGAAGACCAGTAGCAACACTACAAAAAGAACAGTACAACACTACAAGAAGAGCAGTAGCAACACTACAAGAAGACCATAGCAACACTACAAGAAGACCAGTAGCAACACTACAAGAAGAGCAGTAGCAACACTACAAGAAGAGCAGTTGCAACACTACAAGAAGACCAGTAGCAACACTACAAGAAGACCAGTAGCAACACTACAAGAAGAGCAGTAGCAACACTACAAGAAGAGCAGTAGCAACACTACAAGAAGACCAGTAGCAACACTACAAGAAGAGCAGTAGCAACACTACAAAGACCAGTAGCAACTCTACAAGAAGACAGTAGCAACACACAAGAAGACCATAGCAACTCTACAAGAAGAGCAGTAGCAACACTACAAGAAGACCAGTAGCAACTCTACAAGAAGAGCAGTAGCAACACTACAAGAAGAGCAGTAGCAACACTACAAGAAACCATAGCAACACTACAAGAAGACCAGTAGCAACACTACAAGAAGACCAGTAGCAACTCTACAAGAAGAGCAGTAGCAACACTACAAGAAGAGCAGTAGCAACACTACAAGAAGACCAGTAGCACACTACAAGAAGACAGTAGCACCCCTACAAGAAGACCAGTAGCACACTACAAGAAGAGCTAGCAACACTACAAGAAGACCAGTAGCAACACTACAAGAAGAGCAGTAGCAACACTACAAGAAGACCAGTAGCAACACTACAAGAAGAGCAGTAGCAACACTACAAGAAGACCAGTAGCAACACTACAAGAAGAGCAGTAGCAACACTACAAGAAGACCAGTAGCAACACTACAAGAAGAGCAGTAGCAACACTACAAGAGAGGATAACAGGAAAATAATTCCGTAGAGATCGTTCATGTTGTTGATGAAAAATCGTCCATGAGATAAAAAAGTTATCGTTATTTTATTATTATTTTATTATTAATATTATTAGTAGCAGAAGAATTATTAAAAAAGCGCTGACCCGTATGGGACAGACAGCAAGTCAAATAGTTCAGGGAACTTTTATTTTGAAGGAATGTGTCTTATAGAGGATGCGAGATATTTCATGTTCTTTCTTATGCAGCGCTGTATAGCCCTTGTGGCTTAGCGCTTCTTTTTGATTATAATAATAATAATAATAATCTTCCCTTCAAAGGAATAGCGTAGTGGGAGGAGGTTATCTTGATGCTAGGACAGGGGCTCTTGATTCATCCAATTAGAGGCATCTTCCTCTTACTCGGATCAAACCTGCTTTCATTTCCCAGGCGATATATGACCACTACAGATTTAATATTGATAAAATAATAATAAATAATAATAATAATATAATAAAATATATTATAACATTTAGTTTCTTATTTTTATTATAATTAAATTTGCAGGAACGTGTTGCAAGTGAGGCGCTAATAATATATTAGTGAATAAGAGTTAAACCCGCATGAGTAGAAGTTTTCAAGGGGAAACTGCATCAGCACCAGGCTATGGATGCTACGTTGAGCCAGAGGACCGCCAACAGTAACAGCTTGGTGGAACAGGCAAGCAACACAGTAGCCAGACTCTAGGCAAAGTTCCGAGTGAAAAAAAAAACTCTCGGTCACAGGTAAATCATAGGTATATCACAGGACCTTACAGCTGCTGGGTAATGAGAAAAATCAGGTTTGATCCAAGGATAGTGAGGGCAATTCCAGTTCCTTTGATTAAGAGTCAAGGCACCTCCTCTTAATTATTATTATTGTTATTTTTTATTTTCATTGGAAAGCGCCAAACCTGAAAGAGGGTCATACAATACGTGGATCTAAGGATGTAGAGAGTAAATCCAATTCCCTGGATCAAGAGCCCTTCGCTAACATCAAAGTATCCCCACCCTCCCCCCTTCCCTTGAAGTGAACATTTTTACAGTTCACTATAAATCTGAATGTTTTTGTCTGAAATTCTGCTACTGACAGCACAGACTCGTGGTCAGCAGGAGCGCCACAGCAAGTGTACCTTGTTACTGAGGATAATTATGACTTTGTAAATATAGTCCAATCATGTTGAGAGAGAGACCATGGAAGCTCTAATTGTGACTTTCTCTCACCAGTGGGTATGACTGTTCTCTTCACTACTGGAGAAGGGTTACAACTTCACCACTGGATAAGGGCTACAACTTCACCACTGGATAAGGGCTATAACTTCACCATTGGATAAGGGTTACAGCTTCACCACTGGATATGGGTTACAACCTCACCACTGGATAAGGGTTACAACTTCACCACTGGATAAAGGTTACAACTTCACCACTGGATAAGGGTTACAACTTCACCACTGGAGAAGGGTCACAACTTCACCACTGGAGAAGGGTTACAACTTCACAGGATAAGGGTGATCTAACCTTCGCCACTGGCTTTCATTTTTCATTTGTATCTGGCATGTTTCCCTCCCTGTGTGTTCTTCCTTGCATGTGCTCCCCTCCTCCTCCTCTTCTCTTCTCTGTTCATTCCAGCATGTGCTCCCCACCTCATCTCCTCTCTCCAAGCATCTTCCCTCCTCTGTTCTTCCCTGCATACGTTTAATCTCCAATTCATCTTACATCTCCTTACTCTCCACACTCCCCATTACGTATTTTCCTTCATTCTCCTTCGCTTCCTTTAATCTAAAACGTAGAGATGTAAAAAATTTCAAACCTAATTAAACTCCTCATATGTTTCTACCCCCCCTCCGGCTTACCCCCGACTTCTCCCTCCAGGCTTCCAACTCCCGGCTCCTTCCCAGGGTTCTCCCCCATTCTAAATACTAAGATCTAAATATAAGCAACTTAATTAACTCTTTTGACAACCGCATTATAAAACTTTCTCAAATCCGCGAAACTCGTGGTTCGTGTCTCCTCCCGTGTACAACTTTTAGTTTTTGTTGACTCCCATGTTTTGTATTTGTTAATTTTTGTGAGAGTCGGCCACCTGGATCGTAATCTATGAGACAATAGGTCGGATGACGCATGATAGAGCTTTTGGCATTCTTTACAGTGATTGACACACGGGATTTAGCACTTCTCAAAAATATTGATGATGATAATGATGATGATGATGATGATGATGATAATAATTAATAATAATAATAATAATAATAATAATAATAATAATAATAATAATAATAATAATAGTTATTATTATTATTAATTTTTTTTTGAGTTATATTTTACGTCAGTCTCAATGATTCGATCATTACTCTAATGGTTTATAAGCAATACCCACAAGTTGATGAATGATACAAGTGTGTAACACCTTGGTATCTTTATTGACGAAGACACTCAAGGGTTAGTACATGTCTTATTTATCACTGACACTTCATAACTACCTCTCGACCTGCTGACGATGGAACCTTTGTGTTGGATTTTGACACCATTTGAACCGCTGTGATCATATTCACTGTCTAAATGAAAGAGTTAGACGCGTTCACAGAGCAGGGGTTTATTTTTTTTTTAATTTCTCGTGAAACAGAGAAAATCTTGGTAAGGACTTTGAGTAAAAAGATTAGAGAGATGCCGAGAGCTTCCTCCATCAGCCTCCAGCCCGTCTCAGGGATGCGACAGCCTCCCTCCGACATCGCTCCAGGAGGTAAACTTTTCTTTCTAACTCCATAAATAAAGTTTTTGAAATGGGAAATGAGATTTGCGAGTTTGTGATCCGATGCAGATGTCGTTAAAGCTAGTGAATCACCGTAGCCAGACGGAAGAGAGCGCTTAATGCGGACAGCTGCGAGGCGGCAGGGTAAGGAAGGAGAGGAGGTTTTAGGGATGGTGGCTGCAGCAATGAGGCTTCCACCGCTGCCTGGATGCACGTTGGAGGGCCAGAAGAGAATTTCTGGGATAGGCAAAACCTATCCTCACTGGACAGGCACAGCAGCGAGTTGCGCCTTGAGTGGAAGGCTTGAGGATAATCCCTAGTAAGAGAGAGAGTGCCTGTCCTAGTGCTAATACAGAGATAATGCAGTTGTAGTTCTTGGGTTACGTGGGTTACACAAGTTAAAGAGGTGGCAGGGAAAGAAGGTAGAACTCAAGAGAATACAAGACAAGTCCGTGGCTAGTCTGGATGGATGAGTGGATGACACAGCAGGAAGTATATTTACGTACAGGTATACATAAGTACAATTATCATACATTGTGTAAATTACCTAGGGAAAACTAACGAAAAAAGTCAGATATTTTAAGAGAGTGGTGAAGCAATGTAAAAAGAGAGCAAATGAGAGAGTGGGTGAGATGTTATCAACAAATTTTGTTGAAAATAAGAAAAAGTTTTGGAGTGAGATTAACAAGTTAAGAAAGCCTAGAGAACAAATGGATTTGTCAGTTAAAAATAGGAGAGGAGAGTTATTAAATGGAGAGTTAGAGGTATTGGGAAGATGGAAGGAATATTTTGAGGAATTGTTAAATGTTGATGAAGATAGGGAAGCTGTGATTTCGTGTATAGGGCATGGAGGAATAACATCTTGTAGGAGTGAGGAAGAGCCAGTTGTGAGTGTGGGGGAAGTTCGTGAGGCAGTAGGTAAAATGAAAGGGGGTAAGGCAGCCGGGATTGATGGGATAAAGATAGAAATGTTAAAAGCAGGTGGGGATATAGTTTTGGAGTGGTTGGTGCAATTATTTAATAAATGTATGGAAGAGGGTAAGGTACCTAGGGATTGGCAGAGAGCATGCATAGTTCCTTTGTATAAAGGCAAAGGGGATAAAAGAGAGTGCAAAAATTATAGGGGGATAAGTCTGTTGAGTGTACCTGGTAAAGTGTATGGTAGAGTTATAATTGAAAGAATTAAGAGTAAGACGGAGAATAGGATAGCAGATGAACAAGGAGGCTTTAGGAAAGGTAGGGGTGTGTGGACCAGGTGTTTACAGTGAAACATATAAGTGAACAGTATTTAGATAAGGCTAAAGAGGTCTTTGTGGCATTTATGGATTTGGAAAAGGCGTATGACAGGGTGGATAGGGGGGCAATGTGGCAGATATTGCAAGTGTATGGTGTAGGAGGTAGGTTACTGAAAGCAGTGAAGAGTTTTTACGAGGATAGTGAGGCTCAAGTTAGAGTATGTAGGAAAGAGGGAAATTTTTTCCCAGTAAAAGTAGGCCTTAGACAAGGATGTGTGATGTCACCGTGGTTGTTTAATATATTTATAGATGGGGTTGTAAGAGAAGTAAATGCGAGGGTCTTGGCAAGAGGCGTGGAGTTAAAAGATAAAGAATCACACACAAAGTGGGAGTTGTCACAGCTGCTCTTTGCTGATGACACTGTGCTCTTGGGAGATTCTGAAGAAAGTTGCAGAGATTGGTGGATGAATTTGGTAGGGTGTGCAAAAGAAGAAAATTAAAGGTGAATACAGGAAAGAGTAAGGTTATGAGGATAACAAAAAGATTAGGTGATGAAAGATTGAATATCAGATTGGAGGGAGAGAGTATGGAGGAGGTGAACGTATTCAGATATTTGGGAGTGGACGTGTCAGCGGATGGGTCTATGAAAGATGAGGTGAATCATAGAATTGATGAGGGAAAAAGAGTGAGTGGTGCACTTAGGAGTCTGTGGAGACAAAGAACTTTGTCCTTGGAGGCAAAGAGGGGAATGTATGAGAGTATAGTTTTACCAACGCTCTTATATGGGTGTGAAGCGTGGGTGATGAATGTTGCAGCGAGGAGAAGGCTGGAGGCAGTGGAGATGTCATGTCTGAGGGCAATGTGTGGTGTGAATATAATGCAGAGAATTCGTAGTTTGGAAGTTAGGAGGAGGTGCGGGATTACCAAAACTGTTGTCCAGAGGGCTGAGGAAGGGTTGTTGAGGTGGTTCGGACATGTAGAGAGAATGGAGCGAAACAGAATGACTTCAAGAGTGTATCAGTCTGTAGTGGAAGGAAGGCGGGGTAGGGGGCGGCCTAGGAAGGGTTGGAGGGAGGGGTAAAGGAGGTTTTGTGTGCGAGGGGCTTGGACTTCCAGCAGGCATGCGTGAGCGTGTTTGATAGGAGTGAATGGAGACAAATGGTTTTTAATACTTGACGTGCTGTTGGAGTGTGAGCAAAGTAACATTTATGAAGGGATTCAGGGAAACCGGCAGGCCGGACTTGAGTCCTGGAGATGGGAAGTACAGTGCCTGCACTCTGAAGGAGGGGTGTTAATGTTGCAGTTTAAAAACTGTAGTGTAAAGCACCCTTCTGGCAAGACAGTGATGGAGTGAATGATGGTGAAAGTTTTTCTTTTTCGGGCCACCCTGCCTTGGTGGGAATCGGCCGGTGTGATAATAAAAAAAAATATTTTAAACTGCGAAGCATATTCCTTTTTTCTTCTCTCTTACCTGTTGACGCTTTATTAATATATTTTGGTTGTTGACAAAAGTTTCGTAATTTTAAAAATGTTTTTTTTATTATGTGACAAATAATACTTTTTTCACTTTTTTTTGTGACAAATAAATTATTTTCTACTTTCGTTTTCACAGCAAAAAATTATTTTTCTCCTTTTGTTTTTGCGACAAATAATACATTTATTGCTGACGAGTTTGGTTTGTTCAATTATTTATTCTGTTGCTGTAATATTCCAATATGTCGTAGTCAGGCCCCCTAGTTCAGAAGACCCACGTACCCTTCCTACCTCTCCTGCCTTACCTACCTCTCCTGCCTTACCTACCTCACCTGCCTTACCTACCTCTCCTACCTTACCTACCTCACCTGCCTTACCTACCTCTCCTGCCTTACCTACCTCACCTGCCTTACCTACCTCTCCTACCTTACCTACCTCACCTGCCTTACCTACCTCTCCTGCCTTACCTACCTCGCCTGCCTTACCTACCTCACCTGCCATACCTGCCTCACCTGCCATGCCTACCTTACCTACCACACCTACTTCACTTGCCATACCTACCTCATCTGCCTTACCTACCTCACCTGCCATACCTGCCTCACCTGCCATGCCTACCTTACCTACCACACCTACTTCACTTGCCATACCTACCTCATCTGCCTTACCTACCTCACCTGTTACACCTACCTCACCTGCCATACGTACATCACCTGTCATACCTACCTCAAGTGCTACACCTACCTCACCTGCCTTACCTACCTCTCCTGCCTTACCTACCTCACCTGCCTTACCTACCTCTCCTACCTTACCTACCTCACGTGCCTTACCTACCTCTCCTGCCTTACCTACCTCACCTGCCTTACCTACCTCTGCTACCTTACCTACCTCACCTGCCTTACCTACCTCTCCTGCCTTACCTACCTCACCTGCCTTACCTACCTCACCTGCCTTACCTACCTCTCCTGCCTTACCTACCTCACGTGCCTTACCTACGTCTCCTGCCTTACCTACCTCACCTGCCTTACCTACCTCTCCTGCCTTACCTACCTCACGTGCCTTACCTACCTCTCCTGCCTTACCTACCTCTCCTGCCTTACCTACCTCACCTGCCTTACCTACCTCACCTGCCTTACCTACCTCTCCTGCCTTACCTACCTCACGTGCCTTACCTACGTCTCCTGCCTTACCTACCTCACCTGCCTTACCTACCTCTCCTGCCTTACCTACCTCACGTGCCTTACCTACCTCTCCTGCCTTACCTACCTCTCCTGCCTTACCTACCTCACCTGCCTTACCTACCTCTCCTGCCTTACCTACCTCACGTGCCTTACCTACGTCTCCTGCCTTACCTACCTCACCTGCCTTACCTACCTCACCTGCCTTACCTACCTCTCCTGCCTTACCTACCTCACCTGCCTTACCTACCTCACCTGCCTTACCTACCTCACCTGTCTTACCTACCTTACCTGCCTTCCCTGCCTCACCTGCAATACCTACCACACCTGTCATACTTACCTCACCTGCTTTCCCTACCTCACCTGCCATACCTACCTCACCTGCCATACCTACCTCACCTGCCATACCTTCCTCACCTGCCATACCTACCTCACCTGCCATTCCTACCTCACCTGCCATCCCTACCTCACCTGCCTTCCCTACATCACCTGCCATACCTACCTCACCTGCCATACCTACCTCACGTGCCATACCTACCTCACCTTCCTTACCTTCCTCACCTGCCATGCCTACCTCACTTGTCATACCTACCTCACCTGTCATACCTGCCTCACCTGCCTTCCCTACTTCACCTGTTTTACCTACCTCATCTGCCTTACCTACCTCACCTACCACACCTACTTCACCAGCCATACCTACCTCACCTGTCTTACCTACCACACCTGCCATACCTACCTCACCTGTCATACCTACCTCACCTGTCATACCTACCTCACCTGTCATACCTGCCTCACCTGCCTTCCCTACCTCACCTACCTCACCTGCCTTACCTACCTCACCTACTTCACCTACTTCACCTGCCAAACCTACCTCACATGTCTTACCTACCACACCTGCCATACCTACCTCACCTGCCATACCTACCTCATCTGTCATACCTTCCTTACATGTCATACCTACATCACCTATCATACCTACCTCACCTGTCATACCTGCCTCACATGCCTTCCCTACCTCACCTGCCTTACCTACCTCACATGCCTTACCTACCTCACCTGCTTTACCTACCTCACCTGTCACACCTACTTCATCTGCCATACCTACCTCGCCTGCCTTACCTTCCTCACCTACCTCACCTACCACACCTACTTCACCTGCCATACCTACCTCATCTGCCTTACCTACCTCACCTGCCATACCTGCCTCACCTGAGATGCCTACCTTACCTACCACACCTACTTCACTTGCCATACCTACCTCATCTGCCTTACCTACCTCACCTGTTACACCTACCTCACCTGCCATACGTACATCACCTGTCATACCTACCTCAAGTGCCACACCTACCTCACCTGCCATCACTACATCACCTGCCTTCCCTACATCACCTGCCTTACCTACCTCACCTGTCTTACCTACCTCACCTGCCTTACTTACCTCACCTGCATTACCTACCGCACCTGCCTTACCTACTTCACCTGCCTTACCTACCTCACCTGTCTTACCTATCTCACCTGCCTTCCCTACATCACCTGCCTTACTTACCTCACCTGTCTTACCTACCTCACCTGCCTTACCTACCTCACCTGCCTTACCTACCGCACCTGCCTTACCTTCCTCGCCTGTCTTACCTACCGCACCTGCCTTACCTACCTCACCTGTCTTACCTATCTCACCTGCCTTACCTACCTCACCTGTCTTACCTACCACACCTGCCTTACCTACCTCACCTGCCTTACCTACCTCACCTGCCTTACCTACTCACGCCTGCTACACCTACCTACCACCTGCATACTACTCAACTGTCATACCTAACCTCAATGCCACACCTTACCTCCCTCGCCTTCCTACATCACCTGCCATACCTACCTACCTGTCTTACCAATCTCACCTGCCTTCCCCTACATACAACCTGCCTTACTACCTCACCTGTCTTACTACCACACCTGCCTTACCTACCTCACCTGTCTACCTACTCCTCACTGCTTAACCTACCTCACCTGTCTTACCTACCTCACCTGCCTTACCTACCACTCCACCTCGTCTTACCTACCTCACACTGTCTTACTACCTACCTCACCTGCCTTACCTACCTCACCTGTCTTACCTACCTCACCTGTCTTACCTACCTCACCTGTCTTACCTACCGCACCTGCCTTACCTACCTCACCTGTCTTACCTACCGCACCTGCCTTACCTACCTCACCTGCCTTACCTACCTCACCTGCCTTACCTACCTCACCTGTCTTACCTTCCTCGCCTGCCTTACCTACCTCACCTGTCTTACCTACCGCACCTGCCTTACCTACGTCACCTGTCTTACCTACCTCACCTGCCTTACCTACCTCACCTGTCTTACCTACCTCACCTGTCTTACTTATCTCACCTGTCTTACCTACTCACCTGCCTTACCTTCCTCACCTTCACCTTACTACTCACCTGTTTTTACCTTACCTCACCTGCCTTACCTACCTCACCTGTCTTACCTACCTCACCTGTCTTACCTACCTCACCTGTCTTACCTATCTCACGTGCCTTACCTTCCTCACCTGCCTTACCTTCCTCACCTGCCTTACCTACCTCACCTGTCTTACCTACCTCACCTGTCTTACCTACCTCACCTGCCTTACCTACCTCACCTGCCTTACCTACCTCACCTGCCTCACCAGTGCGCCAATCAACAGCGGGTTATCGTTCAGCAACCTCCCCTTTAATGGCTCCACGCCTCCCTCTCTTTCTCTTACCACCTCTCCCTCTCCCTACCTACCCCACTCTTTCTCTCTCCGCTTTCCCTCTCTTTCTCTCTTAGCATCTCTCTCTGCTTCCCTCCTCTCTTTCTCTCTCCACGTTTCTTGACTATCCCTACCTACCTTTCCTACTTATCTTTCTTCACTTCCCCTTCAGACCTTCCTTCCCGTTCCCTCCCACCTTCCTTTGCGTTATCTCCCCTTCCTTCACTTACCCTCCCACGTTTCTTCACGCTCCCTCCCACCTTTATATATATACATACATTATATATATATATATATATATATATATATATATATATATATAATATAATATATATATATATATATATACATATTTTATATATATATATATATATATATATATATATATATATATATATATATATATATATATATATATATATAATATATATATATATATATATATATATATATATATATGCAAAACAACGACTCTGAAAGAATAGAGAAATTCCAAGCGCTTTCGTGACTACTCACATTATCAAGGAACTATGATAGTTCCTTGATAATGTGAGTAGTCACGAAAGCGCTTGGAATTTCTCTATTCTTTCAGAGTGGTTGTTTTGCATATTCTGAAATCACCTGTTTACTGTGATCTTATTGCATATATATATATATATATACATATATATATATATATATATATATATATATATATATATATATATATATATATATATATATATATATATATATATATATATATATATATATATATATATATATATATATATATATATATATATGCAATAAGATCACATTTAGAGTTAAATTATCTGTTTTCTCCTCAATGTTTTTGAGAACTTTGCGTATTTGTAGTCCAGAGTTCATAGATGAAGAAATATCCAAAATTTATGAAATAGCTAATGATCTGAAATACCCGAGAAACGTAATTGATAAATCTTTTAAAATTACTAAAAATAATTTTTACACTCCAAAAAGGGACAACTAACCTTATTCAACTAAAAATATGTTGGTTCTCCCTTACATAAGAATCTAAGAATGGAGGAACACTGCGGAAGGCCTACTGGCCCTTGAAAATTTGGTTGATTTGTGGAAAAAGACACTTATGTACAGTTCAGAACATTTATTAAAGGAAACGTTTCCCGACGAGTGGCTTCTTCAGCCCTAATACAGAGAAAACTAAGAAAACACGTGTATATAGTTTTCTCTGTATTAGGACAGAAGAAGCCACTCGTGGCGAAACGTTTCCTTTAATAAATGTCCTGAACTGTACATAAGTGTCGTTTTCCACATCTTGTCGGTATCATCATAACATTTTCTCATTGGTTGATATGCCTTCTCTTCTTAAGACTTTTCATATCAAAGTTGTATTTAAAAATCTTGATACAGTAAAAAATCTTTTGATAGAGAATTACCCCCAAAATGCTGACGGATGTGTCTATAAGATTCCTTGTAAAATTTGCTATAAAGTTTATTATGGTCAAACTTGTTAAAGCCTCAAACTGAGATTAAAACAACATATATATAGCATTAGAACTGGACAAGATTCTAATGCTTTATTTGTTCATGTAAGAGATTTTAACCATCCAATTGATTTTCAAAAGGTTGAGAAAGTTTTATCAAGAAAGTTCATGATCAACAGGAATATAATTAAATAATTTTTCATAAAAGCAGTTTTGAAAATATTATGAATATTTCCTTTGGTTTATATAAATTAGATTCATTTATAATTAATAAAAGTTGGGAAGAATTTAATAATACATTAAACAAATAATAAATCTTAATTCTTGGGTAGAGTATTAGGGTTGGACAAATACTTTGTTGTGATGAATGGTTTGAAAAACCAACAAGTTGAAGATTGAGACACTTATGCAATATATGGGAATCTTTATTCAGGAAACGTTTCGCCACACAGTGGCTTCATCAGTCCAGTACAAAGCAGAAACGTGTAAGGAGAGTAGGAGTTTGAGGTAATCAGTCCCTCAGCCTGGAGTCGATGTGTTCAGTCCATCAATCTTGTAGAATGTACAGCATAGGGCCGTAGACGTGGCTTATATACTGTAGTGAGGTGAGGTGAAGCAGGAGGAGGCGGGGTCATAGTGGTATCATCCACTAGTCGAAGTAGGTCTTCGTTCAAAGGTTGGACAAGTGTTGAAGAATTCTTTGTAACAAGATCCCATGATGCTGCAGTGTCTGACAGTTGTGATGATTGGTTTGAAAAACCGACAAGTTGAAAATTGAGACACTTATGCAACATATGGGAATTTTTATTCAGGAAACGTTTCGCCACACAGTGGCTTCATCAGTCTGACAACTTGTACAAGAATGGTATGCAATACCGACAAGATGAAATTAAGACACATGTGCAACATCTGGGTATCTTTATTGTAGACGTTTCGCCATCCAGTGGTTTTATCAATACAAATTCCAGGACATAACTTGAAGATAGTAGAACTATGTACAGAAGATGAGGTAATAAGTCCCTCAACCTAGGAGTATTGAAATGGTATAAAATACCGACAGGTTGTTAGGTAAGACACATATGCAACAGTTAGGTATCTTTATTGTGAAACGTTTCGCCTACACAGTAGGCTTCTTCAGTCAAGTACAGGAAAGGTTGATAGAAGCAGAAGATACTTGAAGACGATGTAATCAGTCCATCACCCTTAAAGTTTTGAGGTGGTCAGTCCCTCAGTCTGGAGAAGAGCATTGTTCCATATTGTTTCATACTATGGAACAATGCTCTTCTCCAGACTGAGGGACTGACCACCTCAAAACTTTAAGGGTGATGGACTGATTTCATCGTCTTCAAGTATCTTCTGCTTCTATCAACCTTTCCTGTACTTGACTGAAGAAGCCTACTGTGTAGGCGAAACGTTTCACAATAAAGATACCTAACTGTTGCATATGTGTCTTACCTAACAACCTAGGAGTAGGTGCGAAGAGCACCGTGCTCTTCGCACCTACTTTGTCAAGCCGTTACGGCTTGACGAAGCTCCTGGAGAGCGAAACGTTGCCACAATAAAATGTCACATTAGTTGCACTTGTGTCCTTTTACTTTACACGTATGTATAATGTTCGCCAAGACCATAGTCCTGGCACGGGTCTCAATTTTGCGATGACCCGTCTCTGGCTCCTGAGGGAGGAAGGTTTCTACAATGATGCGACGTATGCTGCTCAAGCACTCTTCTGGTCAGTTCATCTGGTGCATCTCATAAGCGACAACACCATACGTACTCCTAACTGTGGACACTAGCAAGGAGGAGGCTATGTCGTTATCACGGGCAACAGCTTGTCTGGTTCGTTGACTCCATGGTACACTAGTGTGGCCGCAGTCATCTCTGGGTCCTCTTCGGGAGGGAATATCAGTCCTAGTTGCCTACGGAGTGTCTCAGTAACTTCGCACTCTAGATGATAGTGTGTTAGGGGGCACTGGGCAACGTGCTGGCAGTACTGGCACATCTCCTCCTCAGCCTTGTCTACCATCATCTTGGCTGTGGGAAATCCCAAATGAAGCCGATGGATGGCGGTACACTGCGCTCTGGACCAGCTTCTATCATATGGAGGGGGTTCTCCCTGAGTCGCTGCTCGGTACCATTGTTGAGATGGGGTATCACCTAAGACCTCCCCCATAAGTTTCATGGCTCTGGCAGCCACCAGTTTGGTCTGTCGTAGGCTGATGAGGACAGTAATCCCAACATGTGGATAGTCTGTGGCTGCCTTGGCTGCATCATCTGCCGCCTCATTTCCCCGGATGCCAGCATGGCTGGGGATCCAGTTCAATGTCGATCTGTTACCCTGAACTTCTAAGGCTGTCATTATGCTCAGGATCGATATGATGAGGTGAACATTGTCCTGTGGTTGAGGATGAGAGAGGGCATTGATTGCAGAGGTGGAATCAACATGTATGACAGGTAGGAGTCGATGTCGTAGGGCATGTGACAATGCCTGCTGAATCGCCACCAGCTCAGCTTGAAGGATCGTGCAGTGGTCAGGGAGTCGCCAGCCTTGTGTGTGACCATTGTGGTATAGTCCAGCTGCTACTCTCTTCCTGTCAGGGTCGACAGAACCATCTGTGAAATACACTGCACATGTGCCTCCCTCTGCCAGTGCCATGCTTGTCTCAGCATGACTGCTGAGGGTGTCTTGACTGTAGAGACGCTTAGAGATGGGTAGATGCATGACACAAACATCGGCTGGATCTGGGCTCCAGGGAGGTGGTGGATGATACCCAGCAATAGGAAGGTCACTACTCTTCTCAAGGAGTAATTGTATAGGCAGCAGCTTCCGCCCAGCAGCACAAAACGAACGAATCCAGGAGTAGTCCGTGAAGAGAGTTGGATTTTGTGTCATGGTTGTCAATATCCGTCTCCTTAGTGGGGTACCTTGCTGCCGGTGCAGAATCGTGGCTACTTTGCAGGCGTTTATGTATCTTACTCTGTCATCCAGGGAAGGAAGCCGGGCCTCAGATCTGAGACATACTGTGTTGGTCCAGATGGGGGCCCCAAGCATAGTTCTTATTGCCTGGTTTTGTACGACCTCCACCCTTTGCCTGCTCTGCGGGAAGAGATGAGCTAACACCGGTGCACCGTAGTCAACGAGCGAGAGTATAGCTTGTATATAGTACAAGCGAAGTACATCTTTGTTCGCCCCTGCACGGTGCCTCGTCATGGCTCTCATGGCGTTGAGTCTGAGTAGAGCACGTGACCTGACATACTCGGCCCGTTTCTGAAAGGTCAGCTTTTTATCAATGTAGATTCCCAAGTATAGGTAGGAGCCTGTCCACTTAAGTTCTATAACCTGAATACGTAATCTATTCACAGGATCTGGTCCCTTGAACATCATTGCAAGAGATTTCTCGGCCGAGATCTTGAGGCCTAGTTCCTCGCAAGACTGCGTAATTAGGTCCAAAGCTTTCTGGGCCTGTCGCTCTAAATTACCTTTCCCATTCACTACGAGGGCAAGATCATCAGCATAACTGAGGAGTTGCGTACCACTATGAAAGGGAAGGCTCACAAGTTAAAGCATAAGGACGTTAAACAGGGTAGGACTGAGCACAAATCCTTGTGGTGTGCCGTTTTCCAGGGTTTTAAAGGAAGAGTAGTGTCCCTGAAAGCTGACACAGGCCTGCCTGCCCCTAAAGTAGGACTCTATCCAGGCCAGGAGGCGTCCTTTGATTCCCTTACGAGCTAATATTGCTAGAACTGCTGTGGGGCTGGCTAGCTCAGAAGCTTTCTCAAGGTCGAGGTAGTCGACGATACTAGGTTTTTTTTTTGTTACTATCAGCAATCTGGCTTAGTAGAGTGGTTATGCACTCTGCTATACTCACTCCTTTGGTGAAGCCAAATATGTGATGATGACGGGGTCCAAGTTTCTATAGGAGGCAGTTTAACATCATACTTTCAGAGTCGTGGCTAAACAGCTGGTCAGCGATATGGGTCTCATACTGCCTGGGTCCTTGGGCTTTGGAATTGGTACAATGGTAACCTTTTTCCAAGCTGCTGGGAGTGTCCCGGCACTCCAAGACATGTTTATGACGTCTAGTATGGCCTCCCATCCACTCTGCCCAGCCCTTGCAATCATGGAGTACGTAACACCATCGATGCCCTGGGCAGTGTCACCTGTGTTCTTAATGGCACGTCGGAGTTCCAAGTCCGTGAGGTCTTCATCAGTCACATCTTCTGACTCAAATGCAGCTAGTATCGTTAACTGGCGTTGTGGCAGAAGATTCGTCTGTATATTCCGGATGTCCTGTGGGAGCTGAGTGGAGGCTCCCCTGGAAGTAAAAAGCTCCACTAGTTTCTCAGCTTCCTGCTGTAGTGTTCCTCATTTCTTATGAGTCGGGTGTCGTCACGCGTCAGGTGTTTCTTTGTTGTGGGATGTGATGGTGATGTGTAGTCTTGACCCTACTTCCTTTGATGCATTTTTTTATAGTTTCTTGATAATGTGAGAAGTCCCGAAAGCGCTTGGAGTTTCTCTATTCATTCACAGTGGCTGTTTTGCATATTCTGATATCACCTATTTACTCTGATCTTATTGCATATATATATATATATATATATATATATATATATATATATATATATATATATATATATATATATATATATATATATATATATATATATATATATATATATATATATATATAAAACAACACCACCACACCACCGTATGTTCTCGGATGGCGAGTACAACACCTAACTTGCCTGGGTGCGTCATTCTCGGGAATTGTGTGGTCCCGTGGACTAGAGCGTCATGTGTCTTTTGCTCACCAAAAGGCGGGCCAAAGCAGCATGGGTTCAACTCCTTGGCTAGTCGCAGTGTTGTTATATATATATATATATATATATATATATATATATATATATATATATATTATATATATATATATATAATATATATTATTTGCGAACTGTTTTCTAATAATTCTTGCTTTCAACGGCAACCCTCCCTGCTTAACCTCCCCTTGCACACAAGCGAGTGCATACGCACACTCACACTCACACTCACACTCACACTCACACTCACACTCACTTACCCACTTTACTCTTTCAAATCCAGTTTTGGACTAAGCGCCTTATAGGTGGAGTATACACAACACACCGTATTACAACTCCTCCAGTGACATTCTCCAGGATTAGGCCTATGCTCTGAACCTATGAGATTTGGCCGGCATCTTCAAGCCGTTTCCTCACTGCTTCTTCAGAAATGAACAATGTCTCGTTCATTCAAAGTCTTTACGTAAGGATCTGATTGCCGATTGTGTGAGACGCTCGTAAAACTTACGACTACTCGGCGTCTATTATACACGACTGGTAAGCTGGCTAACCGTCTCCTTTCTCCTATCATAATTTATTATCAAAATAAAATCTAGCTGGTCGTAAGACTTGGCTCAACATGCTCTTTAGTAAGAATTTGTGCATGCGCTGAGTTTTGAGTCTTAGCGTCCAGTTTACTGAAAGCGGTGGTTTATTAATATGCAAAGAACGCTGCGAGGTCTTCGAGTGGTGTGCCTTATATTCTATAGCATCAGCCTTTATCCTCCGTCCCTCCCGAGACTCAGTGCATGCAAGAGGCCTCTTAGCTGTGCTTCAAAACACTCAAGAGGCAAAGAAGTTGTAGATCAACACCTCCACGAGGAACAGGAACTGGAACCAACCCTTATCAAACTCAATTAAAATTGAAGATGAAGCTGATGAAAAATATGTGAAAATATGCTTAAGGGACAAGAGGGACAACTGGAAAATGGGACAAGAGAAAAATGGCAACAACAAGTAAGAGAGAGAGGTGAAAGTGTATTAACTGAGGGAGGAGGAAGTTCGGGTGAGATATAAGCAACTATTTGCAGAAAGATGGCCTGGTGCAAATATGAGTAGTGGGGGGAGGGGGGATTGAAGAAGGTTGCAACAGTTTTAAAAATGCAGTATTAGAATGTGGGGCAGAAGTTTGTGGTTATAGGAGGGTGGGTGCAGGAGGTAAGACGAGTGATTGGTGGAATGAGGGAGAAGACGGTGTGATAAAAGAGAAAAAGTTAGCTTATGAGATGTTTTTACAAAGCAGAAGTGTTATAAGAAAAGCAGAGTATGTGGAGAGTAAAAGAAAGGTGAAGAGAGTGGTGAGAGAGTGCAAAAGTAGAGCAGATGATAGAGTGGGAGAGGCACTGTCAAGAAATTTTAATGAAAATAAGAAAATTTTTTGAAGTGAGTTAAACAAGTTAAGAAAGCCTAGGGAACAAATGGATTTGTCAGTTAAAAACAGAGTAGGGGAGTTAGTAGATGGGGAGATGGAGGTACTGGATAAATGGCGGAATATTTTGAGGAACTTTTAAATGTCGACGAAGAAAGGGAGGCGGTAATTTCATGAACTGGCCAGGGAGGTATAACATCTTTTAGGTGTGAAGAACAGTAGGATGTGAGTGTGGGGGAGGTGCGTGAGGCATTACGTAGAATGAAAGGGGGTAAAGCAGCTGGAACTGATGGGATCATGACAGAAATGTTAAAAGCAGGGCATGATATAGTGTTAGAGTGATTAGTATTTTTGTTTAATAAATGGTTGAAAGAGGGGAAGGTACCTAGGGATTGGCAGAGAGCATGTATAGTTCCTTTATATAAAGAGAAGGGGGACAAAATAGATTGTAAAAAGTATAGAGGAATAAGTTTACTGAATATACCAGGAAAAGTGTACGGTAGGGTTATTATTGAAAGAATTAGAGGTAAGACAGAATGCAGGATTGCGGATGAGCAAGGAGGCTTCAGAGTGGGTAGGGGATGTGTAGAACAAGTGTTTACATTGAAACATATATATGAACAGTATTTAGATAAGGGTAGGGAAGTATTCATTGCATTTATGGATTTAGAAAAGGCATATGATAGAGTGGATAGGGGAGCAATGTGGCAGATGTTGCAAGTATATGGAATTGGTAGTAAGTTAGTAAATGCTGTAAAGAGTTTTTATGAGGGTGTTGGAGAGAGGGGTGGGATTAAATTATGGGGAATCAAATACAAAATGAGAATTGACACAGTTACTTTTTGCTGATGATACTGTGTTCATGGGAGATTCTAAAGAAAAATTGTAAAGGTTAGTGGACGAGTTTTGGAGAGTGAGTAAAGGTAGAAAGTTGAAAGTGAACATAGAAAAGAGTAAGCTGATGAGGGCATCAAATGATTTAAAGAAAAATTGGATATCAAATTGGAGAGGAGGAATATGGAAGAAGTGAATGCTTTCAGATATTTGGTAGTTGGCATGTCAGCGGATGGATTTATGAAGGATGAGGTTAATCATAGAATTGATGAAAGAAAAAAGGTGAGTGGTGCGTTGAGGTATATGTGGAGACAAAAAAACGTTTTCTATGGAGGAAAAGAAGGGAATTTATGAAAGTACAGTGGTACCAACACTCTTATATGAGTGTGAAGCTTGGGTTGTAAATGCTGCAGCAAGGAGGCGGTTGGAGGCAGTGAAGATGTCCTGTCTAAGGGCAATGTGTGGTGTAAATATTATGCAGAACATTCGGAGTGTGGAAATTAGGAGAAGGTGTGGAGTTAATAAAAGTATTAGTCAGAGGGCTGAAGAGTGGTTGTTGAGGTGGTTTGGTCATTTAGAGAGAATGGATCGAAGTAGAATATGGAAAACGTATAAATCTGTAGGGGAAGGAAGGCGGGGTAGGGGTCGTCCTCGAAAAGGTTGGAGGGAAAGGGTAAAGGAGGTTTTGTGGGCGAGGGGCTTGGACTTCTAGCAAGCGTGCATGAGCGTGTTAGGAGTGAATGTAGACAAATGGTATTTGGGACTTGACGAGCTGTTGGAGTGTGATCAGGGTAATATTTAGTGAAGGGATTCGGGGAAACCGGTTATTTTTATATAACTGGACTTGAGTCCTGGAAATGGGAAGTACACTGCCTGCACTCTAAAGGAAGGGTTCGGGATATTGGCAGTTTGGAGGGATATGTTGTGTATCTTTATACGTATATGCTTCTAAACTGTTGTATTCTGAGCACCTCTGCAAAAACAGTGATTATGTGTGAGGTGAAAGTGTTGAATGATGATGAAAATATTTTCTTTCTGGGGATTTTCTTTCTTTATGGATCACCCTACTTCGGTGGGAGACGGGTGACTTTTAAAAAAAATGGTTAAGGGTTCCAGAGAGGTGTGTTCAGAACATTTAAATAAAAACCCTCATGAAGCACGGGAGCTGGAACACAACCCATCCAAACAGGGTGTAAATCTACGACAAATATTTTTTTACCACTACCACCAGCACTTACACCACCACCCTCAACAACACCACCACAGTATTAGTACCACTACCACCACCACCACCACAACCACCACCACCACCACCACCACCACCACAATAACCCCTGAACTCAACCCACAATTTACCTCCCTTCCCTCACTAAGATATTATACCGACTACATATACATATAATACCAGAGTACATCTTATGGATTTGGAACCCATTTGCTTATGAAAGTTTGCGGTGAGAGAGTGGCATTGCACTCCTTCACCCAGAGCTGGGGACGCGCTGGGGAGACACACATTCGCAGTAATACTAAATTAATTTCTACACAAAGAACATTCTCTTTGCTCACACTTGTAGGAAAACAATGCATCTGATCATAAATTTAATGGAAGAGTAGACAAGGAATGCCCTGTGTCTTCCACGAGGTGAGATTAAGATCACTGCATGTTCATGGAAATGCTTAGATTGATTTGTATGGTAGAAGGAAACGGTTCAGTAGTGAGAAAGTTGCTCTCCGCCGACACCCACCACAGTCACGACCAACAACACTCACGGTCACCACAGTCATAGTCACCAACACTCACAACCACACCACCAACAGTCAACACCACCACAACCACCGCCACTTACATTTACCACATCTACAGCCACAATCTCACACAACCCCAGCAACTGCCAACTCCCACAACCTCCATAACAACATCTACTAAATTCACATTAACAACAGCCAACTTCCACACCCCAATACCAGACAGAACGAGGAATTGAAGTTCCTGCACTAACGTATCCACCCACAGAGGATGAGGGTACTAGATACTGTGCCTTGTTCCTTGTAGACTGTGTTTACATTTGTGCGAAGCTGCAGTGGCATCTCAGAGCACCCGCCTGGTCATATTTTAGTCACCTCTTCGAATATTTTATCCTGAAGGAAGGGAAGGAAAGACCATAAAGTGAGAGAGGACTTACTCCGGTTAACTTAGTCGAGGAGGTTGTAAAGTTTTCAGGTGAGAAGCTTTCCTAAGCACAGTTTGGTGGGGAGGTAACAAGTATCTCCCTCGAGGCAGTCTGATACTGTTGTACCTTAATGTTTTTCTTTTATTATCATTCTCGTTACCATTCATTTCAGGGGCCTGTCACCGGGAAATGACTGGTCAGTTAAATGACTGGAAAGTGAATGATTAGTTAAGCAGCTGAATAAACTGAACTGTCGGCCCTGTTTGTTACATGATCAGCTGTGTTTATAACTGAGCTAGCCAAATACCAGACAGTCACATCCATGGCAGGACACTGTCATTTGCCAGTTTAACAAAGACGCTAAAGAGACGCATGTGACTGGTCAGTCCACATATCTGAAGGCAGTGGCGATTGGTAACCTGCGCTTTTTTTTATGTGGCGTCCACACATTGAACTGTTTTGAGCCCAGGCCGCTTAATATATATTTTGTAAATTCTACTAGAGATGGGAGAACGGCTGCTGCCGCATCCATGATTTGATTATTGGACACTTTTGTGTGAGTAAATTGCATACGTTGCATAATCCATAAGTGAAATTAATAGTGGTTTCGTAACATAATCGATAATTGGAGTGGGTAATTGGCGAATTGCAATATCGATAATTGCTAATTTGGTGAATTACGGTAATGTAGCAAATTAGAGTTAGGCTTTATGCCTTTATGTTGCCGCCTTTGTATTGTGTGTGTGTGTGTGTGTGTGTGTGTGTGTGTGTGTGTGTGTGTGTGTGTGTGTGTGTGTGTGTGTGTGTGTGTGTGTGTGTGTATGTGTGGGTTTACTCGTTTATATTTGTTGGATTTCTAGTCTGCTTTTGGCCCTTCTTATCTGACAGTTGCAGGGTTCTCTTCCTCCTCGATTCGTTAACCCTATCGTACCTAATCTTAAAACTATACATAGTGCCTACTTCTACTGCTTCTTCATCCAGGTCATACCCTTTCCTGGTCACAACGAGGCTACAAAAAATATTTCTGATAGCCGTATGATTATTGTTGTTTTAAATTCCAACTGTGTCTTCGTGTATCCATTTTCTGGATCCCTGTCGATGTTATCAAGTTTTAAAGTGCGTTATAAGCTGTTATTGTGTCTCAAGATGGTTCTTCTCTCTGCTAATGTCTTCAGGTTTAATTTCGTTAATACTTTCGTAGAGTTCATTTTCCTTAGGTCCTAGACCACTCTCTTGCATTTCATTACACAAATAACCCGCACATAGCAGAATCAAACTTGTGACGGCCTTTCGGTCCGACTTGGACCATTAACTAGTCACAGTTAACTAGTTAATGGTTCAAGTCAGACCGAAGCGTCGTCATAAGTTTCATTCTCCTAAGTGCGGGTTATTTGTGAATTGTTCCATTCACAGTATTGTGTCTTTTTTTTCCTTACATTTTATTAGTATTATGGCTCTTGCTCTTCGAATGAACCATCGACTCTTTCTTTTCTTACCATTTCCTCTTTTTTTATTCGACTTCCACCTCTGTTTAACCCCTCACCCCTCAATCTCTCCCCTCTTCACCCCCGTCATTTTTTTGGTGGCCTAGGTACTCCATCTCATACGTTGGCTATTAATCTATTTCCATTCTGAAATCACTTCTAGTTTTTATAACTTGTATTCTCGCACTTGATTCAGTTCTGCTGTTTCGCTTTCTCCTTTCACTCGTGTTGTGTTCCTTATATGTTTACACACAAGTTTTTCTTCACCTCTATTATCACTTGTGTGTGTGTGTGTACTTACCTATTTGTGGTTGCAGGTTTCGATTCATAGCTCCTGGCCCCGCGTCTATGCTGGTCGCTACTAGGTCCACTGTGTGTGTGTGTGTGTGGTGTGTGTGTGTGTGTGTGTGTGTGTGTGTGTGTGTGTGTGTGCGCGCATATGTGAAACTGTACATGTATACATTTATATACACTTATCGTGTTTAATAATAATAACAAGTTTATTAAAAATGATCATACTACACGATTGTGAGAATACAAAGCTCAGTCTAGCCTTAAGAACTATGAAAAACCAAACAATACAGACATGTAGAGTCAATTAGAGGAACAAACACAAGAGAATACATACTCAGAAAGGATAAGGGAAGCAAAATATGAACATTCAGCGAAAGACAAGGTATTGCGACATATCAAGAACTAAAACAAAACAAAGGTGTGCATAGAGACGAAGAGACAAAGGAAACGGACGAGCAGAGACAGATAAACAAAACAGAAAAAATCATGAAACGTAAAAGCAAAACACATACATACAGAGCTACAGGAAGAAGATAAAACACACATAATGAGAGAGAAACACAACACATTCATGCAGAGAGATAAACAAAATAAGTGGAATTAATCAGCATTAAGTAGAGAGATAATTAGATGGAGGAAAATCAATGCGTAATGGTATACCAATCCCACTAATTGGCTGATTGACTCGGTAACGAACGAGTTAGCTCTGGTGGGGGTCACACTAATCAGTTTCCCATATCAGATCTGCTTGATATTTTTTAGGTCAAAACGCACTTTGCATAGATTATTATAATTTGCACCAAATCACTGACAACACAGACTATTACTAATATTACTCTGTAAACTTTATGTAGTTAGAATTTTAGAGTTTTTTGTTTAGTAAATTTGCTCAGAAAAAGGGAATTAAATATTGGGACTATCTAGTGTTATCATTAGTTGGTTGGTTAGTTAATTGGGCTTAAAGCCTCTTGACTTCACGAGGGTCATTAAGGCTCCATGTCACCTGTTCACCATCAGTCAAGAATATTTTAATCCTCAGCATTTGGAATAAAATAAATTCTCAGTGTATATACACTGAGAGACATACACTTCAGTGTATTTAACTTGTGTATGTTATCATTACAGGCTTCACACATAATTATGTATTGTCATTTTTATTTCTAAATTAATTTATACTTGTATTTCATACATTATTTTGTGTTTATAAATTTACTTATTTCAGATTGCTGTTGCTTATTATTTTTTTTTTACACAGCTAAGTTTAAAGGTAAAGAACTGTACTCTACTTCATCTCATTTCAAATCCCTGTCCTGGCCTAGAGATCAAGGCTAGATCAACCAGGTTGTAGAAAGAGACATTTTGCTTCTTTCCCCAGGAAGTGGCCCATAAGAGTCAGCAAAACAGCTAGGAACCTATTTATTGCTAGATAAAAGTAAGGAGCAGGTTTAAGTAGATGAGTCGATACGTCTCTTTCAGCTCGGTGCACGACAGCGGGTCCTTTCGGCTGAAAACTGAGCACTCCAGACCACATGAGTTTTTTGGAAATTCGAGGGTTGCGTAGTGTCATGACATTAATTCGCGGAATTACAAAATATTAACATACGTAATGTTTTGTTCCCCTGCAATCTAGCCTCACACTCGTACAAGTTATACATACCTCAGCGACCTAAAGCAAAAGAGTTTGAGAGTGTTGCCTAGCTTCCTGGAGTAGGCATACTTGGCCTTCTATATCGCACTGGTAGACTTCATGACTTCGGGTGGCCCGGTGGCCTGGTGGCTAAAGCTCCCGCTTCACACACGGAGGGCCCGGGTTCGATTCCCGGCGGGTGGAAACATTCCGACACGTTTCCTTACACCTGTTGTCCTGTTCACCTAGCAGCAAATAGGTACCTGGGTGTTAGTCGACTGGTGTGGGTCGCATCCTGGGGGACAAGATTAAGGACCCCAATGGAAATAAGTTAGACAGTCCTCGATGACGCACTGACTTTCTTGGGTTATCCTGGGTGGCTAACCCTCCGGGGTTAAAAATCCGAACGAAATCTTATCTTATCTTATCTTATGGCTGCCTTCCTCTGCAGCATTCGAGGAACTAGCGAGGCGAAATCTAACAAAGCTTCATTTACCGCACCAACCAGTCAGTCGAATGCATTCACAGCTCCACCTCCAAGACCAGTTCCTTATTAAGATGCACAATTAACAGAGATCAACATTTCAGTAGAAAAATTGCCCCAGATATGCTCCAGGGTGAAAGATCTGAACAGTGAATCGTCCTCTTATTTGTGAGTGCCCCTCACACCAAGGTCTTTCTACTCGACTTCAGACTCCACATATTTGACAACAGCAAGCTATCCACTACACCACCAACAACAAAAGAACTGAAACCAGAGCTAGCACTTCATCCATTGAGTGTTAAAATTTTAAAATTAATCCCACGACTCTTTCATTGCTGGTGGTATCATAGTTAGCATGCTTATTATATTTTTTAAGCAAAATTCGATACATCGAGAATGCTCCCCTCATAACCTGGAAAAATGTCACATTGATTTCCACATGATTCCTTAGTAAATGTGCGTTTACTTATATGAAAGTGTGTAAACCCAGAGGAATGTTTAGTCAAAGGTTTTCTTCAACTTCAGTAGTATTTTTTGTCTTTAAAACACAACTCAGATTTTTCTCGGGCTTGTAAAATGTTCCTGAAATAAATGTAATGAAGAAATGTTCATAGCTTTTTCTAAAGAGTTAGCGGAGGTAAATTCGGTTCAAAATTTCAAAAGTAGGTAAAAAAAAAAAAGGGCAATCTATACCCAAAAACTAATACAACTGATTACGTTAAGAAATGGGACCAGGAGCTGGTGACAATTATCCCCAAGCAGAGCTTGCTGAGTCTACACATAAGAAAACACCCCCTCTGGCCCACATAAACTCTCCTCTAGCATAAGTTCTCGTACATAAACACTCCCTTCTCCCAAACACTCCTATTGCCCATTCTCCCACATAATCTTTCCCCGTCCTTATGATTCTCCGCACCCACACAAGTAAGATATCGAGATCCATTAAAACAATCTACATGTTTTTGGCTCCACCCCAAATATCGATCCTCACCCCTTCCCCTCCTCCATCTCCTGCCTCCTCACCCTTCTGTCGTCTTTGTCCTTTCCCCTTCCCTCCTATTCCTTCGTCCATCTCTTTCCCCGTTCGCTGCCTCTTCCATCCCGGCCCTGGCTGCCTGCCTGCCCCGACCTCAGTGACCAGTGTCGAGGATGGTGATCATCCTTCAGCGCCTCTCTCCACTGCCGGCCCATGCATCACCACACTCCGGGCTGTCACGCCTAGCACAGAGATCCTCTCCCATCATATTTAAGCGTTCGTGATCGCGTTTTATTTTTACTTTTATGATTTCATATTCCCGTGGCTTTGCGGAATTGCGGAATTGTCTATACGATTTGCTGTGTATATGTATATTTGTACAGCCAAAGAATTAGTTTGTATAAATACAGTTGCATACCCCAAGCTGGTTGAATAAGTATTTTTGCATGACAGGTTGTTCGTATAAACTTAGCTTTCTCATGTGATTAAATGTAGCAGGTCGCTCCTGCCTTTCGCAACTGCTGGATCACTATGATATAGTCTTGGATGCACTGGAAAAAAAAAACAGAATGCAGCTGTAATATACACAGACCTTGCAAAAGCCTTTGACAAGTGCGATCATGGCGTAACAGCGCACAAAATACGTACTAAAGGAATAATTGGCAAAGTGGGGAGATGGATCCTCAACTTTCTAACCAATCGAACACAATGAGTAGTGGTCAACAGAGTTAAATCAGAAGCTGCCATAGTGAAAAGAGCTGCTCCACAAGGCACAGTACTCGCCCCTATCCTGTTCCTTATCTTCATATCAGACATAGACAAAGATGTAATCCACAGTTCCGTGTTATTCTTTGCAGACGATACTAGGATCTGCATGAGACTATCATCTATTGATGACACGGTTAACCTTCAAGAAGATACAAACCAAGTTTTCCAATGGGCAACAGAAAACAATACGATGTTCAATGAAGACAAATTCCAACTTCTCCGTTATGGAAAACTGGAGGAGATAATAACTAGAACCGAGTATACTACAAACTCTGATCATACAACAGCGGAAAAATAACGTGAGGGGCCTGCGAATAGTAATGTCTGAGAATCTCACTTTCAAAGATCACAACAATGCCACGATCACAACTGCAAAGAAAATGATAGGATGGATAATGAGAACTTTCAAAATAAGAGATGCCAAGCCAATGATGATCCTTTTTAAATAATTTGTTCTCTCTAGGCTGGAATACTGCTGCACATTAACATCTCCATTCAAAGCAGGTGAAATTGCAGATCTAGAGAGTGTACAGAGAACCTTAACTGCACATATAGGGTCTATCAAAAACTTTAACTACTGGGAACGCTTGGAAGTACTTGACTTCTACTCGTTGCAACGCAGGCGAGAGAGATATATCGTAATCTACACTTGGAAAATTCTAGAAGGAATGGTCCCAAATCTGTACACAGAAATCACTCCCTACGAAAGTAAAAGACTGGGCAAGCGATGCAGAATACCCCTAATGAAAAGCAGGGGCACCATTGATACACTAAGAGAAAACACAATAAGTGTCCAGGACCCAAGACTGTTCAACAGCCTCCCACCATACAATAGGGGAATTACCAATAGGCCCCTGGCTGCCTTCAAGAGGGAGCTGGACAGATACTTAAAGTCGATGCCGGATCAGCCAGGCTGTTGTTCGTATGTTGGACTAGGTGCGGCCAGCAGTAACAGCCTGGTTGATCAGGCCCTGATCCACCGGGAGGCCTGGTCGTGGACCGGGCCGCGGGGGCGTTGATCCCCGGAATAACCTCCAGGTAGACTCCAGGTAGACCCTAAGTTGTGTGATTAAATATAGCTAGGAACCCTGGGATATGCGATTAAATATAGCTAGGAACCCTGGGATATGCGATTAAATATAGCTAGGAACCCTGGGATATGCGATTAAATATAGCTAGGAACCCTGGGATATGCGATTAAATATAGCTAGGAACCCTGGGATATGCGATTAAATATAGCTAGGAACCCTGGGATATGCGATTAAATATAGCTAGGAACCCTGGGATATGCGATTAAATATAGCTACATACATAATATAGACGCTACAGGGTACTGACACATTCCCACAAACTCGACAACCAGAGAAAACTTACACACAGTCCGACAAAATCATTCACACTTTGAACTGGAAAATAAAAAAAAATCACAATTTCAAGACCACGTTCCCCGTAGGGAAGAGGGAGAGGAGTGTTGTTCCTCGATGTTTGGCGAAGGGCTCTTGGTCCAAAGAATTAGAGCGCTACCACATACTAAAAAATAATATACAAGAGTTCGATGATCCTCTCTAGCTTACTTGGTATTGTGAACAAAAAATTGTTTGTATTTTGTAAGAATTTTTTTTTTCATCCTACGAAAATGGTGCTGTGCTTCCGGTGAAGAGCTTCTGAGCCATGAAATTCGGAGCCACTCTTCCCTTCCATGGATCACTCCCGATTATTTCCAGTTTCACAGATGTGTGTCCCCTACGGGTTTATCACTTTCCCATAGTAATAATAATAATTATAGTAATAATTATTATAATAATTATTATTATGTGTGTCAGGAAACGCGACAAGTGTTTCCTGACGCGGGTTTTAGTTATATGATAACCCGCAGCTGGAGCTTTTGGTAATCTGAGGATATTCGCTGGTTTACCGGTCCATCTCGTTAAAAATAATGGTTATGATTATAACCATTATTAGGTATTATTGTTATTAAAGTGACCGTTTCTACGTTAGCAGAAATCTTTTAGACTGTATGTAAGCCGTCCAAGAAGTTAACACTAGCTAATCAGAAACACAAAAAGATCAAGCCTTTGGAAAGACAAGTGCCTTTGATTTACAACCTTTACAATATTAAAATTCCGAGATCATCTCCCGCATTGATTCTGTTCTATAAAGATATTAAACACATCTGACTACAGTTTCGTTGGTAATCTTGGTTTACAGTCTTTCGATTAGGCAAATGGTCATTACTGTTGCATGCAACCTGTTCACCACCAGTCATGGATGCTTTAATGCAGTGTATATATTCACTGTGAAACATACACCTCTCGGTATATGTAGCCTAGATCCTGTTTTGACATTGCTGTGCTCCACAATGTGTTTTTCTCAAAAATTAGGTCTCGAGTGAATTCCCCCCCCCCAAAAAAAAAGGTATGTATTAGTCTAGTGCCCAAAATTACCTTCATGTCCAATTTTCCACGCAATCGTTGCAAATCAGGGTTTCCTGAAATTCTGTTGCAAATCAGTGTTCCTAGAAAGTTCTGTTGCAAATCAGGTGTTCCTAGGAAAGTTCTGTTGCAAATCAGGTGTTCCTAGGAAAGTTCTGTTGCAAATCAGGTGTTCCTAGGAAAGTTCTGTTGCAAATCAGGTGTTCCTAGGAAAGTTCTGTTGCAAATCAGGTGTTCCTAGGAAATTCTGTTGCAAATCAGGTGTTCCTAGGAAAGTTCTGTTGCAAATCGGTGTTCCTAAAAAAGGGTTCTGTTGCAAATCAGGTGTTCCTAGGAAGTTCTGTTGCAAATCAGGTGTTCCTGGGAAAAGTTCTGTTGCAAACAGGGTGTTCCTAGGATAAGTTTGTTGCAAATTCAGGTGTTCCCTAGGAAAGTTCTGTTGCAATTAAGGTGTTCCTAGGAAAGTTCTGTGAAAATTCAGGTGTTCCTAGGAAAGTTCTGTTGCAATCAGGTGTTCCTAGGAAAGTTCTGTTGCAAATCAGGTGTTCCCTAGGAATTTCTGTTGCAAACGGTGTTCCTAGGAAGTTCTGTTGCAAATCAGGTGTTCCTAGGAAAGTTCTGTTGCAAATCAGGTTTTTCCTAGGAAGTTCTGTGCAAATCAGGTGTTCCTAGGAAAGTTCTGTTGCAAATAGGTGTTCCTAGGAAAGTTCTGTTGGGCAAATCAGGTGTTCCTAGGAAAGTTCTGTTGTAAAAATCGGGGGTGTTCCTAGGAAAGTTCTGTTGCAAATCAGGTGTTTCCTGGGAAAGTTCTGTTGCAAATTAAAGGTGTTTCCTGGGAAAAGTTCTGTTGCAAATTCAGGTTTTCCCTAGGAAAGTTCTGTTCCCAAATCAGGTGTTCCTAGGAAAGTTCTGTTGCAAATCAGGTGTTCCTAGGAAAGTTCTGTTGCAAATCAGGTGTTCCTAGGAAAGTTCTGTTGCAAATCAGGTGTTCCTAGGAAAGTTCTGTTGCAAATCAGGTGTTCCTAGTTTACAATTTGAGCTCTTAATACAGTATACACATGAAAAAAAATTCTTCGTAGTATTGTGTTGAGTTTGAGAAAGAGCGTTTCGCCCACTCTCGCACATCTTGCACCCACCCCACCTCACTAGCACCTGCCCAATGCTCGAACTACAACCACCCCCTGCCACCCACCCCACGCCCACACGACCACCCACCCCACGCCCACACTACCACCCACGTCGCACCAAAATTAGCTTTTCAGGTTCGCCCAGCCGCCTCTTCAATATCACCAGGTTATCTTCACTGCCACGCCGCCATGTTATCTTCACTGTCACACCATGTTATCTTCACTATTACACCATGTTATCTTCACTGTCACACCATCTTAACTTCACTGTCACACCATGCTATCTTCACTGCCACACCATATTATGTTCACTTCCACACCATGTTATCTTCATTGCCACACCATCAATTTATCTTCACTGTCACACCATGTTATCTTCTCTGTCACACCATGTTATCTTCTCTGTCACACCATGTTATTTACACTGCCACACGATGTTATCTTCACTGCCTATTACAAAAAAAAAAAAAGTGATTTTTTAAAGATGGTGGGTTTACTCATTTTGTAGTAAAGAGTCCGGGATACATAAACAACATTAAAATCAATTAATTTTTATTATAATATAAAAATAAACTATCTTTGGTCTAGAGGTATTTGAACTAATAAACATCTGATAATATATACAGGTTACAATAAACTATAATTAGCAGTTTACTAAAATAATAAATAATAATTCGTGACCCTACACAGGGTACAACTCTCTTGACACTCCTGTGTCACTATATATATATCTATGCTAAAATAATAAATTATATTATTATATTATTATTATTATTATTATTATCAAAAAGAAGCGCTAAGCCACAAGGACTACACAGCAATAAATTAAGTAACATTTAAAATAATAAATTACAATCAACTGCGTTTCTCACGACACTTATCCGAGTTGTGACGCTCTTTCTCCACCGTGTCACTTGACACCCTTTTCTCCGTGTAATACACACTTTCGCAACCGTGTCACACTTGACACCTTGTCTCTGCGTCACACTACCCGCATAGCGTCTTTGTCGAGGCCAGTCACATGACACTATTCAATGTACACTACAACCAGGCCATCTTCAGTGTCACATAACTCCTTTTTCTTCTCAGTGTTCCACTACGGTCCTGCAGCATATCTCAGAGTTCCACTCCATCATACTTGCTTAAATGTCACACTACGGTCCTAGCCCAGTTCAGTGTAACACTCCAACCTTTTCTTCATGTAATGCCCCACTAAACAGCATCCGATGACTCCAGCCCACAGTTGACCAGCGTAGGCGGTGAGTCCGCAGACATCACCGGTAGTCCTGTAAATACTCTCTAAGGCCGGTAGAAGTACACCGTAAGATGGTCTGGTGAGTACTATCTACCGCCTTCAAGACCAGTTGACACACCGAAGGTGGTCCGGTGCAGCACACACTATGTAGCAAGCTCACTAAATGCGGCCGTCAAATAACTGAGGCCAACAGACTCAGTGAGCTGCGGTGAGCGCTTCTTCTAAAATCAGTAGAAGCCAATAGAATACTCTACTGCCAGAAGATGTGTACCATTAGGTGTTCAGGTACCTACTGCTTAGATGCATACCGTGAGGTGCTCAGGTACTTAATGCTTTAAGGCCGGCTCAGCAGTCCCCACAATGGGTTTGATGACGCACCCAGTGGTACTGCCGGCCGGCAGGTTAACTATTTAACCGCTAGTTTGGCAGGGGGCCGTAACACTGCCACACCATGTTATCCTCATTGTCACACCATGTTATCTTCACTGTCACACCATGTTATCTTCACTGCCACACCATGTTATCTTCAATGTTACACCATGTTATCTTCACTACTACACCATGTTATCTTCACTGTCACACCATGTTGTCTTCACTGTCACACCATGTTATCTTCACTGCCACACCATATCTTCACTGTCACACCATGTTAGCTTCACTGCCACACCATGTTATCTTCACTGTCACACCATGTTATCTTCACTGTCACACCATGTTATCTTCACTGCCACACCATGTTATCTTCACTGTCACACCATGTTATTTTCACTGCCACACCATGTTATCTTCACTGTCACACCATGTTATCTTCACTGTCACACCATGTTATCTTCACTGTCACACCATGTTATTTTCACTGCTGCACCATATTATCTTCACTGCCACACCATGTTGTCTTCACTGTCACACCATGTTATCTTCACTGTCACACCATGTTATCTTCACTGTTGCACCATGTTATCTTTACTGTCACACAATTTTAGCTTCACTGTCACACCATGTTATCTTCACTGTCACACCATGTTATCTCCATTGCCACACCATGTTATCTTCACTATCAGGCCATGTTAGCTTCACTGTCGCATCATGTTTTCTTCACTGCCACACTATGTTATCTTCCCTGTCGCACCATGTCATCTTCACTATCACACTATTTTATGTGCACGAATGGTATATAATACCGACAAGATGAGAGTAAGACACATGTGCAACATGTTGCACATGTGTCTTACTCTCACACTATTTTATCTTCACTATCACACCATGTTATATTCAGTGCCACACCATGTTATCTTCAGTGCCACACCATGTTATCTTCTCTGCCACACGATGTTATCTTCACTGCCGCACCATATTATCTTCACTGCCACACCACGTTATCTTCACTGCCGCACCATATTATCTTCACTGCCACACCATGTTATCTTCACTGCCACACCACGTTATCTTCACTGCCGCACCATATCTTCACTGCCGCACCATATTATCTTCACTGCCACACCACGTTATCTTCACTGCCACACCACGTTATCTTCACTGCCACACCACGTTATCTTCACTGCCGCACCATATTATCTTCACTGCCACACCATGTTATCTTCACTGCCACACCACGTTATCTTCACTGCCGCACCATATTATCTTCACTGCCGCACCATATTATCTTCACTGCCACACCACGTTATCTTCACTGCCACACCACGTTATCTTCACTGCCACACGATGTTATCTTCACTGCCGCACCATATTATCTTCACTGCCACACCACGTTATCTTCACTGCCACACCACGTTATCTTCACTGCCACACCACGTTATCTTCACTGCCGCACCATATTATCTTCACTGCCACACCACGTTATCTTCACTGTCACACCACGTTATCTTCACTGCCGCACCACGTTATCTTCACTGCCGCACCATATTATCTTCACTGCCACACCACGTTATCTTCACTGCCACACAACGTTATCTTCACTGCCACACCACGTTATCTTCACTGCCGCACCATATTACCTTCACTGGGCCCCACCACGTTATCTTCACTTTCCACACCACGTTATCTTCACTGCCACACCACGTTATCTTCACTGCCACACCACGTTATCTTCACTGCCACACCACGTTATTTTCATTGCCACACCACGTTATCTTCACTGCCACACCACGTTATCTTCACTGCCACACGATGTTATCTTCACTGCCGCACCATATTATCTTCACTGCCACACCACGTTATCTTCACTGCCACACCACGTTATCTTCACTGCCACACCACGTTATCTTCACTGCCGCACCATATTATCTTCACTGCCACACCACGTTATCTTCACTGCCCACCACGTTATCTTCACTGCCACACCACGTTATCTTCATGCCACACCACGTTATTTTCATTGCCACACCACGTTATCTTCACTGCCACAACCATATTATCTTCACTGCCCCACCATTGTTATCTTCACTGCCACACCACGTTATCTTCACTGCCACACCACGTTATCTTCACTGCCACACCATGTTATCTTCACTGCCACACCACGTTATTTTCATTGCCACACCACGTTATCTTCACTGCCACACCATATTATCTTCACTGCCACACCATGTTATCTTCACTGCCACACCACGTTATCTTCACTGCCACACCACGTTATCTTCACTGCCACACCATGTTATCTTCACTGCCACACCACGTTTTTCTTCACTGCCACACCATGTTATCTTCACTGCCACACCATTGTTATCTTCACTGCCACACCACGTTATCTTCACTGCCACACCATGTTATCTTCACTGCCACACCACGTTATCTTCACTGCCACACCATGTTATCTTCACTGCCACACCACGTTATCTTCACTGCCACACCATGTTATCTTCACTGCCCACAGTTATCTTCACTGCCACACCATGTTATCTTCACTGCCACACCACGTTATCTTCACTGCCACACCATGTTATCTTCACTGCCACACCACGTTATCTTCACTGCCACACCATGTTATCTTCACTGCCACACCACGTTATCTTCACTGCCACACCACGTTATCTTCACTGCCACACCATGTTATCTTCACTGCCACACCATGTTATCTTCACTGCCACACCATGTTATCTTCACTGCCACACCACGTTATCTTCACTGCCACACCATGTTAAACTTCACTGCCACACCACGTTATCTTCACTGCCACACCACGTTATCTTCACTGCCACACCACGTTATCTTCACTGCCACACCACGTTATCTTCACTGCCACACCACGTTATCTTCACTGCCACACCACGTTATACTTCACTGCCACACCATGTTATCTTCACTGCCACACCACGTTATCTTCACTGCCACACCATGTTATCTTCACTGCCACACCATGTTATCTTCACTGCCACACCATGTTATCTTCACTGCCACACCATGTTATCTTCACTGCCACACCACGTTATCTTCACTGCCACACCATGTTATCTTCACTGCCACACCCCGTTTATCTTCACTGCCACACCATGTTATCTTCACTGCCACACCATGTTATCTTCACTGCCACACCACGTTATCTTCACTGCCACACCATGTTATCTTCACTGCCACACCATGTTATCTTCACTGCACACCACGTTATCTTCACTGCCACACCATGTTATCTTCACTGCCACACCATGTTATCTTCACTGCCACACCATGTTATCTTCACTGCCACACACGTTATCTTCACTGCCACACCATGTTTATCTTCACTGCCACACCATGTTATCTTCACTGCCACCCACGTTATCTTCACTGCACACCATGTTATCTTCACTGCCACACCATGTTATCTTCACTGCCACACCACGTTATCTTCACTGCCACACCATGTTATCTTCACTGCCACACCATGTTATCTTCACTGCCACACCATGTTATCTTCACTGCCACACCATGTTATCTTCACTGCCACACCATGTTATCTTCACTGCCACACCACGTTATCTTCACTGCCACACCATGTTATCTTCACTGCCACACCATGTTATCTTCACTGCCACACCATGTTATCTTCACTGCCACACCACGTTATCTTCACTGCCACACCAAGTTATCCTCTTTACTGTCACTCCTGAAAATTCTCTCCTTAAATATTAATAGTATCAACACTTCTGCTCCTCGTATTATTGTCACTTTCCTTATTCCACCCATACCTTTCTACTCATCATCATCATCATCATCATCACTTCTTCTTCTTCTTCTTCTTCTTCTTCTTCTTCTTCTTCTTCATCTTCTTCTTCTTCTTCTTCTTCTTCTTCTTTCTTCTTCTCATCTTCTTCTTCTTCTTCTTCTTCTTTCTTCTTCTTCTTCTTCTTCTTCTTCTTCTTCTTCTTCTTCTTCTTCTTCTTCTTCTTCTTCTTCTTCATCTTCTTCTTCTTCTTCTTCTTCTTCTTCTTCTTCTTCTTCTTTTTCTTCTTCTTTTCTTTCTTCTTCTTCATCTTTTTTCTTCTTCTTCTTCTTCTTCTTCTTCATTTTTCTCATTCTTCTTCTTCTTCTTCTCTTCTTCTTCTTCTTCTTCTTCTTCTTCTTCTTCTTCTTCTTCTTCTTCCTTCTTCTTCTTCTTCTCTTCTTCTTCTTTCCTTCTTCTTCTTCTTCTCTTCTTCTTCTTCTTCTCTTCTTCCTTCTTCTTTTCTTCTTCTTCTTCTTCTTCTTCTTCTTCTTCTTCATCTTCTTCTTTCTTCTTCTTCTTCTTCCTTCTTCTTCTTCTTCTTCTTCTTCTTTTCTTCTTCTTCTTCTTCATTCTTCTTCTTCTTCTTCTTCTTCTTCTTTTTCTTCTTCTTCTTCTTCATCTCTTCTCTTCTTCTTCTTCTTCTTCCTTCTTCTCTTCTTCTTTCTTCATTCTTCTTCTTTTTCTTCTTCTTCTTCTTCTCTTCTTCTTCTTCTTCTTCTTCTGCTAATAATAATAATGTTTAATATATAATAATAATATATAATAGTAATAATAATATTAATAATAATAATAATAAAAACAATAATAACTATAAATATAAATATAATTATAATACAACACTAAAATAATGAATATAATAATAATAACAATAATAATAAAAATAATAATAATAATAATAATAATAATAATAATAATAATAATAATAATAACTATTATTATTATTATTATTATTATTATTATTATTATTATTATTACTGTAAGTAGTAGTAACAGTAGTAGAAGTTTTAACAATGTATTGTCATGTGGTGAAGTTTCTCGCGAATTCTTATCAGTTTCGAAAATTTACTCTTGACGCAATACCTACATTTTTAAGAGGCTTCAGTTTACTTGGCCTCTGACACGCACCTCACAATTTAGTGGACATGAAAACTCCAAAACCCTCGGAACACGTTAGTCATCACCCGCCTGGTGGCCGCTCCGACTGCTGATATATAATAATAATAATAATAATAACAATAATAATAATAATAATAATAATAATAATAATAAAAGAACGAATATTAACAGAAGTAGGATAGGTGGGAAAAATGTATAGATTTTCAATATATTTCACAATACTCGCCTGGTTTTAATCGTTTGCTTCGCGGAACTGGATGCACTGAGGCGAGTAAAAATATATGAATTGATAGACTGAAATCGTTCTTGAACGAAAAATAAATGTGTAATTATTTTCGCTGTTTTCTTTACTGATGACATAATGTTCAGTCATAATGTCTACAATATTTTCATCAGTGCCAATATCGTCACTGATATCATCATCATCATCATTAATATTGTGACTGCGGAAACCACTGTGTGGCGAAACGTTTCCACAGTAAAGGTGCCCAAGTGTGGCACAAGAAAAGTGTTGCACAAGAGAAGTGTTGCACAAGAGAAGTGTTGCACAAGTGTCGCTTCTCTGATTCAGTTGTCTACGTTAGTAATAATATAACTTGATCTCACTCTCATCACTGTTATTAACATGTATCATTATCAGTGTTGTCATCACTTTTATTATAATCATCACTATCATCATTATTGTTATTACAATCAGCAGTATCATAATTACTGTCATCATTATCATCACTATAAGACACAAGTGCAACACATGACCATCTGTATTGATTCTCCTGCGCAGCAGGCTTTATTTTCCTAATAATAATAATAATAATATAATAAATAATAATAATAATAATAATATATTATTATTATTATTATTATTATTATTATTATTATTATTATTATTATTATTATTATTATTGAAAAAGATGTAAAATTTGGAATAGGAAAAATGTCAAGAAACAGCAATAATAACGATAATAAAATTTAGTGAACAGACATACCTCCCAACTTCTCCTTGGTGATTCACCCATTTTTTTCTCTTCCCGGTTTTCCATCCCCTCTTCCATTGCTCCAGCATTCTCCATCCTCTCTTCCAGGACTCTGTACCTCCCCTTTCCTGGAATCCAGACCCTTTCAATCCTGGAATCCACCGCCCTCTTCCATGACTACAGACTTCTCAGTTCCCTCTTCCGGAGCTCCGATCTTTTCCATCCCACCTTCCTGAGCGTCAGCCTCTCTCCCTGGCAGCTTCTTGGACACCAGCCTTCTCCATCTCCTCTTTCAGGGCTCCAGCCATTCCCTCCAAACCTTCCAGGACTTCTGACCTTCGCCTCACACCTTCCAGGGCTTCAGCCTTTGCCTTCCAACCTTCCAGGGAACCAGCCTTTTCTCCTCAAACTTTCCTGGGCTCCTGTTTTCTTCTCACGTTTCAGGGCTCCAAACGTTTTCCTCTCACCTTTCACTCCACAAACTCCCCCCTCCACCATCTTTCAGGGCTCCTAACCTTTTTCTCTCACCTTTTAGGATTCCCCAAACCTTTGCAGCCCACCTTTCAGGGCTCCAAACTTTTTCCTCTCACCTTTCAGGGTTCCAAACTTCCCCTTCACTGCTTTTAATGGGAAAAATTTCAGCTCTGAACATCAAGAGCGTCGAATATAAGAAATATTATATTTTGATGATCAGCCAACCACGGTTTGGCCTCGGAGCATTATTTAGCATACGACGCGAGTGACTTGTGGAGAGAGTGGCTTGCTGAGAGAGTGGCTTGGTGAAAAAGTGGCTTGGGGAGAGAGTGGCTTTGATCACAACCTCGTTTTGGAACATTGACACTCGCAAGACGACACCTCTGCCTTGGCTTTTCTTCTCCGGATAAGCTTCTTCCGACGGACATAACGTTCAAGTGATCCGACGTTAATACGAGCACAGGTGTCCTGACGCTCAGCCGAGTGCAGGTGACCTGACGCTAATCCGAGGGCAGGTAGCCTGTCACCAGCAATGGTACCTTGTGTGACATGACCCTGCTCTAAACCTATTATATGTTTATGGTCGTCTTCTGGTGCAAATTGTGAGGACCCACAGTCTCGGAGAAATAAATGAAATGGCTTAAAAAGGAAGATTTTTAAGATTTCTCCATGATGCTAATAGACTATTTTTCTTCTACTACTCTCCATGATGCTGTTTGGGAACTTTATTTCAAAACAAAATACAATAAAAATAGGGAGGGAGGGAAGGAAGGAGAACTACAATCATGGCATATCAGAGCCTGCATCTCAAATACTTTATCCAGTTCCCCGGCGGTGGACCGTATGCCCAGAATGCTACGGGAGTGTCCCCTTTGAATCGCAACACTGAGTCTCTGAAGTATAATGTGTGTTTTATATTATATTATATATAAAATTTTATATATATATATAATATATATATAATATATATATATTATTTTATTATTATTTTTTTATTTATCACACTGGCCGATTCCCACCAAGGCAGGGTGGCCCGAAAAAGAAAAACTTTCACCATCATTCACTCCATCACTGTCTTGCCAGAAGGGTGCTTTACACTACAGTTTTTAAACTGCAACATTAATGATTCATCTATTCCCTTAATTATGAACCACGAATACTCATTTTCAAAAACATTATACTTCAACTTCCTCCTCGTTTCCATTTATTGTCCTGCCACTGAATAACTATACAAACGTTCTTTCAGAAACTCACAGACAGGCAGGTACAAAGGATGGCTTGGAGTGATAAGGACACACACACACACACACACACACACACACACACACAGGATGTTCCAGAGAGGGAGCACAGAAATAAGGGGTCACAATTGGAAACTGAAGACTCAGACGAGTCACAGGGATGTTAGGAAGTACTTCTTCAGTCACAGAGTCGTCAGGAAGTGGAATAGCCTAGCAAGTGATGTAGTGGAGGCAGGAACTATACATAGCTTTAAGACGAGGTATGACAAAGCTCAGGAAGCAGAGAGAGAGAGAGAGGACCTAGTAGCGATCAGTGAAGAAGCGGGATCAGGAGCTGAGTTTCGACCACTGCAACCAAAATTAGGTGAGTACAGTTAGGTGAGTACACACACACACACACACACACACACACACACATATATATGTATATATATTTATATATATATATATATATATATATATATATATATATTATAATATATATATATATATATATATATATATACTCAGCAAAAGCAGCTCAAATAAGAACGATAAGCATATAATCTTTATTATTTTATTAACACATCGGCCGTTTCCCACCAAGTCAGGGTGACTCGAAAAAGAAGAAACACTTTCACCATCATTCACTCCATCACTGTCTTGTCAGAGGCGTTCCTACACTACAGTTAAAAAACTGCAACATATCAATATCCCTCCTTCAGAGAGCAGGCACTGTACTTCCCACCTCCAGGACTCAAGTCCGGATTGCCAATTTCCATAAATCCCTTCATAAATGCTGCTTTGCTCACACTCTAACAACACGTCAAGTCATACAGATCATTTGTCTCCACTCGCTCCTAACACGCTCGCGCAAGCTTGCTAGAAGTCCAAGCCCCTCGCACACATAACCTTTACCCCTTCCCTTTCTTAGGCCGACCCTTATCCAGTCTTCCTTCCACTACAGATTAATAAGCTTTCCAAGTCATTCTATTTCGTTCCATCCTCTCTAAATGTGCTAGCCACTTCCTCAACCTCCCCTCCTCAGCCCTCTGCATAATTCTTTTAGTAACCCCATACCTCCTAATTTCCAAACTACGGATTCTCTGCATTATATTCCCACCGTACGTTGCTGTCAGACACGATATCTCCACTGCCTTCAGCCTTCTCCTTATTGCAACATTCACCACCCATGCTTAACACCCATATAAGAGCGTTGGTATAACTATACTTTCATACAGTCCCCTCTTTGCTTCCAGGGACAAAATTCTTTGTCTCCGCAGACTCCTCAGTACACCACTCAACTTTTTCTCCTCATCAATTCTATGGTTCACCTCGTCTTTCATAGACCCATCTGCTGACACGTCCACTCCCAAATATCTGAATACATTCACTTCCTCCATACTTCCTCCAATCTGAAATCCAGTCATTCATTACCTATTTTTTTGTTATCCTCATCACCTTACTTTTTTCCTGTGTTCACTCTTAATTTCCTTCTTTCACTTACCCTGCCAAACTCGTCCACCAACCTCTGCAACTTTTCTTCAGAATCTTCCAAAAGCACAGTGTCATCAGCAAAAAGCAACTGTGAAAACTTCCACTTTGTGTTAGATACTTTATTTTTTAATCCCACACCTCTTTCCAACACCCGAGCATTCACTTCTCTTAAACCCCCCATCTATAAATTTATAGAACAACCATTGTGACATCACGCATACCCAAGATTCATTTACTTCAACTGATTTAAGACTTCGTTTATTAGTCTGCCTTGAAACTATATGCTAAACCAGCCGCTTCAGCGGCAAGATCTAATCGACTCTGGAAGAGAGAAGTACTAGGGGAGAAATTACAAGATATTAAGTGGAGTTAACTAAACGGATAGGGACATACTTTTAGAAATGTTACGAAATTGGAACATAGTGGAAGGTAAAGGCACAAGCGACAGAGAGAAGTTTGAAAGGATAATAGGGAAACATTTAACTATATGTTGAAGAGGTGGAGTTAAACTATACATTCAAGATAATGCATGGTAGTGGCTCGCGTTTGAAAACTGATAAATTTAATAAAAAGGGGGGGGAACCAAATTGAGACTACATATAAGAATATAATACACAGTTTTAAGGATAGGGTTTACGGGTCCACTAGGTTTTTATTTTCTACTTTTTTACAAAAAATGAGACTTCATTTTATCCGGGAAAACGAAATTTTTGTGATTGGATTTTAAATTATTGAATAAACGTCCCTGCATACAAACAACCCCTTACCACAGTACCTGCAGAGCACTATACGCATACACACAACCCCCCATAACTAACACAGACCTCCATTAACTACACAAACCCCTTTTTTAATACCACAAACTCCATAAACCACAGACCCCCATTAACTACAACAACCCCCTATTAACTACATCAACCCTCCTAAGTACACACAGACCTCCTTAATCAACAACCCCCCCTAAAAGCAAACATTTCAAACAAATGTAGCAATGAAGCTTCAAATTGCACACACAATTAAAACAACTCTAAAACACCACACACAATCTTCCCCCTCACCATCCTCCCCTAACACAATGCTCCTATACACCCTCCTCCCAAATACCCTTCTACACCATCTTCATAACACAGTCCTTCATTCCACCAATCCCCCAAAAAACAATCCTTTACTAACAAAATCCCCACTACACACAATCATCCACCCACACAATCCCCCACACACACAATCCTATTGCACACCTCCTCCAATACACATAAACATCCCCTATCCCTCTTCCATTTACACAATTTCCCCTCACAAATTTTTCCCCTAAACAAAATTCTCCACTACACACAATCCCCCATCAACAAATCCTCCACTCCACCAAACCTCCATTTTCACAGTCCCCCACTACACACAAACCTCTATACACACATCCCCCCCTAATACAAACTTCCACTCCCCCAATCCTAATCTAAACCATTCTACATACAATTTCCATATACACAATTCCACTCCAAACAAACCCCACTCCACACAGTTTCCCTCCCCCAGTTTCACGCCACACAGTCTTCCACCCACACGCTTTCCCCCCCAACAATCTTCCACCCACAAAACCCCCACACAAAACCCCACTCCACACAATCCTCCCCACAATCCCCATCCACACAGTTTTCCCCTCCACACAATCTTCCACTTTACACAATCCTCCACACAATCCTCCACACAATCCTCCACTCCACACAATCCTCCACACAATCCTCCACTCCACACATCCTCCAGACAATCCTCCACTCCACACAATCCTCCACTCCACGCAATCCTCCACACAATCCTCCACACAATCTCCACTCCATACAATCCTCCACACAATCCTCCACACAATCCTCCACTCCATACAATCCTCCACACAATCCTCCACACAATCCTCCACACAATCCTCCACACAATCCTCCACACAATCCTCCACTCCACACAATCCTCCACTCCACACAATCCTCCACACATCCTCCACACAATCCTCCACACAATCCTCCACACAATCCTCCACACAATCCTCCACTCCACACAATCCTCCACTCCACACAATCCTCCATACAATCTCCACACAATCCTCCACACAATCCTCCACACAATCCTCCACTCCACACAATCCTCCACTCCACACAATCCTCCACTCCACACAATCCTCCACACAATCCTCCACACAATCCTCCACACAATCCTCCACTCCACACAATCCTCCACACAATCCTCCACACAATCCTCCACACAATCCTCCACACAATCCTCCACACAATCCTCCACACAATCCTCCACACAATCCTCCACTCCACACAATCCTCCACTCCACACAATCCTCCACACAATCCTCCACACAATCCTCCACACAATCCTCCACACAATCCTCCACTCCACACAATCCTCCACTCCACACAATCCTCCATACAATCCTCCACACAATCCTCCAACACAATCCTCCACACAACTCTCACTCCACACAATCCTCCACTCCACACAATCCTCCACACAATCCTCCACACAATCCTCCACACAATCCTCCACACAATCCTCCACACAATCCTCCACTCCACACAATCCTCCACACAATCCTCCACACAATCCTCCACACAATCCTCCACACAATCCTCCACACAATCCTCCACACAATCCTCCACACAATCCTCCACACAATCCTCCACACAAATCCTCCAACACAATCCCTCCACACAATCCTCCACACAATCCTCCACACAATCCTCCACTCCACACAATGTATTAGCCAGACTGGAGAACCTTTTGTAATATTTTTTTTTCATTAATTAACCTTTTTATGCAAGAGTGCAAGAAAGGCAAGGAATGTTTATAAGATCTTAACAATGGTTGTTGTCTGTCTTTTGACTGGCTGTTCCGCTTGTGACGTCACACTGTATGCTTTCGTTTCTTTAACATCTTTGTCTCTAAGTGGGACAAAGAGGTTTTTCACTCTAAGTCATTTTCAAAGGAGATCATGCTGAAGGACTCGTGTCCTACCAGCATATCTATGTCTTGGCTTTTCCTCGTGAATAGAGAATATGATGTGCTGATAATGGAGTTTTATCGGGCGGAAAAGTTGAGGATTGTTTTAAAGATGGGGTGGCAAGAGATGGCGGTGAGGGGCGGCAAGAGGCGGCGGTTTTGGTGGCAGGAGGCAGCGGTGAGGGACAGCAAGAGGGGCAGCAAGAGGTAGCGGCGAGGGGCAGCAAGAGACGGTGGCGAGAAGCAGTAAGTGACGGCGGTGAGGTATGGCAGGTTACGTGTGACTTGCAAGAAAGTGCTGAGGAGAAGACCTTAAAGACCCCACCAGGTCTTTATAGACCTTCCAGGTCTGTAAGTAACCGTGTCTTGTCCAAGGTCTACTACAAAGTTTTGCAGCAGACCTTGGGCTCACCTTCCCCTTTCCCCCTTCCCCATCATCTGTAAGTCGACATTTCTCTTCCTCTTCACCCCTCTCCTATCATCGAAATTTTTACTCATTATCTTCACGACAAATTTGTTATCCACACGTGTACTGATGACTTCCCACTTTGCGGAGCAGATAGTTATCATATCTGGTAAGAATTCCACATCATTATATTAATGGTATACAGTACGAACAAGTTGATGAGTAAGAGACATGAGCAACACCTCTGTATCGTTATCATAATCACGATATCCAGGTGTGGCACATGTCTTATTCAGTAGAATTCTGAGTAGTAATAGGACGCCAGCTACAGGGCCAAACTCTAATCTCTGTGTGCTACATTGGAACACCACTCTTCTGTAATTATTTCTAGCATTATATTCAAATGGAATTCACTCTGGAAACGTCATACGAAAGGGAGAGAGAGAGAGAGAGAGAGAGAGAGAGAGAGAGAGAGAGAGAGAAGATGAAATACCTTCAAGTAACTGAAATAGACCTTGAGAAAGGAGGTGGTGACACACCACCTCTCAGGTGTCTCACCAGATTATCACATGAGGTCATCATTTTTGTAGCTGGTGTATATTTATGGAGTGAACAAACAAGCCGATTTAGCTTGGAAACTTGTTCCTTGGAATGGAATTTCAGCTTAGTAGGCACTAGTATGCCTGCGTGTTTCTTAGGCTAAGGCGTCTTATTTTAAGAATGGCTAAGATTCTCGTTACCTTCCTCGCTATTTACCTAAATTCCAGCTCTCCGAATAGAACCCTCGTCAGGTTATCCCTATGTAAATAAGACAATGATATTGCTACAAGGCTCGAGCTCCAAGAGCAACTTCTCTCGTCATTTTACCCAATTTATTTTCTCACGGACTCGAGGGGGAGGAGTGGAGCCTTGATGCTAATTAAGGGTTCTTGCTTCAACGAACTGGAGCTACCCTCTTATCCGTAGTAGTCAAATCAAATTTGACTACTTAAGGTTAAATACTTTCCCATGAATATAATACAAGTAATAATAATCTTACGGTTTTTCCAGTGTCTGCTTCTGAACATTTCCTGCAATTAACAAAAAAGATCAATATCTTAACCGCAAATAATCAAATACAAACAGAAGCAATGTTCCTGACAGGGCGTTTTTTCTATTCTGCCCTAACTTAACACAGTAATGAACGTCTGCAGTAGCAGCCTACATGTGGCGAGTCGTAGGTTTCTGCCTTCTGCCTCTCTCAGTCAGCCTCATAAGCTCTTATATCAGCCTCCTAAACACTCAGCTCCTTATACGCCTTTATATCGGTCTACTGAAGTCTATGATCGACATCATAAGCTTTTATATCGACCTTATAAACTCTCAGATAGCCATAGGATTAATCCCATAAATCCTCAGATCAGCCTTAGATCGACCCACAAACTCTTACACAGAGCCTGATGCAAAATATACTACTTGCTCTTTTAACAGAGAATTTATTCGGGATGTTGACCAAAGAAAGACTGATATATTCCTTCTCTCTACGAGTTCTTTTTATACATTCCTGAAATATTTTGTAACTCATGCCGCAGTATATTGTTCACAGAGGTTAAGGTAATATTGGCAATATATTCCTAACGGCCTGAATGAAAACTGTATTGAATTATTTAAACAAGGTTAAAGTTATATGGATGTATTTTTCCTCCCTGAGGGAAAGTTGTATTAGCAAAACTAACAATGGAGTTTGTCCACCCAAAACACGGAGCTAATTTTCCAAAGTGGCTTGCCTTATCCCTTCCACAGTTTTGTTTACTTGGGTAATATTGATTGATATGGCGTCGGGCTCTCTGTCTTTGCCTCTGCTTCTCTTTTCCGTCTGTCTGCCTGTCTGTCAGTCTCTTTCTTCTCTCTCTGTGAAAGAATATATATATATATAATATAATATATATATAATATATATATATAAATATAAAATTTAATATATAATATCTATATTATATATATATATAATATTTATTTAATTATTATCACACTGGCCGATTCCACCAAGGCAGGGTGGCCCGAAAAGAAAAACTTTCACCATCATTCACTCCATCACTGTCTTGCCAGAAGGGTGCTTTACACTACAGTTTTTAAACTGCAACATTAACACCCCTCCTTCAGAGTGCAGGCACTGTACTTCCCATCTCCAGAACTCAAGTCCGGCCTGCCGGTTTCTCCTGAATCCCTTCATAAATGTTACTTTGCTCACAACTCCAACCAGCACTCAAGTATTAAAAACCATTGTCTCCATTCACTCCTATCAAACACGCTCACGCATGCCTGCTGGAAGTCCAAGCCCTCGCACACAAAACCATCCTTTACCCCCATCCCTCCAACCTTTCCTAGCCGACCCCTACCCCGCCTTCCTATCCACTACAGAACTGATACACTCTTGAAGTCATTCTGTATCGCATCCATTCTCTCTACATGTCCGAAACCACCTTAACAACCCTTCCTCAGCCCTGTGGACAACAGTTTTGGTAATCCCGCACCTCATCCTAACTTCCAAACTACGAATTCTCTGCATTATATTCACACCACACTTGCCCTCAGACATGACATCTCCACTGCCTCCAGCCTTCTCCTCGCTGCAACATTCATACACCCATGCTTCACACCCATATAAGAGCGTTGTGTAAAACTATACTCTCATACATTCCCCTCTTTGCCTCCAAGAGACAAAGTTCTTTGTCTCCACAGACTCCTAAGTGCACCACTCACTCTTTTCCCTCATCAATTCATATGATTCACCTCATCTTTCATAGACCCAACTGCTGACACGTCCACTCCCAAATATCTGAATACGTTCACCTCCTCCATACTCTCTCCCTCCAATCTGATATTCAATCTTTCATCACCTAATCTTTTTGTTATCCTCATAAGCTTACTCTTTCCTGTATTCACCTTTAATTTTCTTCTTTTGCACACCCTACCAAATTCATTCCACCAATCTCTGCAACTTCTCTTCAGAATCTCCCAAGAGCACAGTGTCATCAGCAAAGAGCAGCTGTGACAACTCCCACTTTGTGTTTAGTGATTCTTTATCTTTTAAACTCCACGTCTCTTGCCAAGAACCTCGCATTTACTTCTCTTACAAACCCAACCAACTATAAATATATTTAAACAACCACGGTGACATCACACATCCTTGTCTAAGGCCTACTTTTACTGGGAAAAAATTTCCCTCTTTCCTACATACTCTAACTTGAGCCTCACTATCCTCGTAAAAACTCTTCATTGCTTTCAGTAACCTACCTCCTACACCATACACTTGCAACATCTGCCACATTGACCCCCTATATTATTGTGCCCACGAAAATGTGGTATTGATCAATAACAACACTGCGACTAGCCAAGGACTCGAACCCATGCTGCTTTGGCCTGCCTCATGGTGGGGCGAAAACTCATGACGTCTTAATCCACGGGACCACACAATCCTTAAGAGTAGCGCACCCAGCAGAACTGAATAATATAAAATACTGCTCGTTGTACTAGTACACCAAACAGGGACTAGAATGAAATTAGCCAAGAGTCATCCACACCATCGTGTGTCCTTGGGTAGCCAGTACAACATGCAGTTCTGCTGGATGTGCTACTCTTAAGGATTGTATGGTCCAGTAGATTAAGGCGTCATGAGTTGTCGCCCACCATGAGGCAGGCCAAAGCAGCATGGGTTCGAGTCCTTGGCTAGTGAGAGTGTATATAATATACTCTCACTGGCCATGTTATTAGGTACACCCATCTATTACACGGCAGGGCTCCCCTTTGCGGGAAAATAGCCTGAATTCTTCGTGGCATGGATTCAACAAAGTGCTAGATGCATTCCTTAGAGATTCTGGTCCATGTTGACATGATAGCAACAAGCAGTTGTTACAGATTTGTCGACTGTATATTTACTCCAAATTCTGACCACACCATCTGCAAGTTCCAGAAGAAATCGCGATTCGTCAGGCCAGGCGAAGTTTTTCCCATCTTCATCTGTCCGGTGTTGGTGAACCTGTACCCACTGTAACCTCAGTTTCCTGTTCTTAGCTGACAGGAGTGGAACCTGGTGTAGTCTTCTGCTTCTATATTTTAATCACTTCAAAGTTCGGCGTATTGTGCATTCTGGGATGCTCTTCTGCATACCATTGTTGTAACGTGCGGTTATTTAAGTTAACATCGCCTTCCTGTCACCTTGAACCAGTCAGGCTATTCTCTGACCCCTCTCATTAACAAGGCGTTTTCGCCCACAAAATTGCCGCTCACTGGTTGTTTTGTATTTTTCACACCATTCTATGTCAACTCTAGAGACTTGTGCGTGAAAATTCCATGAGATCAGCAGTTTCTGAGACCATCCCGTCTGGCACCAACAATCATTCCATGGTCAAGGTCGCTTAGATCAAATTTCTTCCCCATTCTGATGTTTGGTCTAAACAACAAGTAAACCTCTTGATCATGTATGCATGATTTTTGGCACTGAGCTGCTCCTATGTTATTGGCTAATTAGATATTTGCATTAACGACCACTTTATTAGGTGTACCTAACAAAGAGGCCACTGAGTGTATATATATTTGACAGATTCGTAGAATTAACGAAAGGCGTTCCTCGAAAGACGATTTTCAACAGTGCGAATGGTTTTCCAAAGAGTAGATCAGTGATAACGTAAGGAGACTTAACACACGATTGCTACATCAGTATGACAGACGCTTACACTTTCAGCAAAGAAAATGCGGAAAAGACTGCAAGATATACGCTAAAAGGATGAAGAGTTGGAGTGAACGAGTTCTGTGGAATACCTTTAACAGGGATAAAAGCTTGTTGAAGGGTGAATGCAGCGACAAGAATGAATTTTGCAAGAGATGGAAGCACGAGGAGATTGAAGAGGTCGTGAAGAGAGAGGAAGTAGGTCACTTCCAGTCATGTACTCGCGGGAGTGAACAGAAATAAAAGACATTAAAAAAATACACATTGAGCCAGTTCCCTCCTGCTGAAAGAACTGCAGTTTTTTTAATACTAACAGCTGTAACTTTTTTCGGAAAAGAGATTAATTACCTTCTCACGCCTGCTCGGAGCACCCAAACACTACTGCTCAGTGCAAATCTTGAGTCGATAACTTATAATCACTTGCTAGTAAGACTAGTCAAGCCTGTATGAGATATTTTCACTACTGAAACACATTAAAAAAATGTGTAACTGATCTAATGTATAAACAATGGAGAGCATGGTATTAAAATTACAAGATGAACAAACGTACTTGTCCATTTATGTTAAAAATTTGCTAAAACAAGAGTAATAAAATTATACTCGTAGTAGTATACTGCATATCCAAACACAATCAGGAAATAATTAAATAAAATAACGAAATAAAATCTATAAATAATGCATAACGAAATAAAATAAATAAATAATTTTAAAGCAGCACTGTAGAGAAAAATTAAGTATCACTGGCGTTAACTAGAAACAAAATTTACGAAGTATTCAAGACAGATCAGTAAACTATAAAGTAACAGCTTCTTACGAACTCTCACAACCTCAATATGAGGTAATAATATACAATATCGTTTTCCAACTATGTTGGGCTCTAATATATTCACGTGAGGTTGAAAGAAAAATTAGCAAGCAGTGACCAAAACATTGTCAGGTTCATAATAAGAACAAGTTTTGAGATCCAAAGCAATGTTATTGAGGGTCTTAACTGCAAAGCAACAAATTATGATTCTGAAATGGATTCCACTGCCTGGAAAGTTTTATGTACAGATTCGAAATTTTCAGCGTTATGGAAAACAATATTAAGAATATCAAAAACTTTCTCCAGTTCTTAAAAGTTATTTCCTTATGCAAAGATTATTCATCGTGCTGTTTACGAAATTCACAATATCTCACAGAGTAAAAGAAATCAGTAACGTAAACTGACAATGGCCCAGCGCGAATAAACTGTAATGGACTGAATTAACAGGAATAAATAAAGGGGATGTAAATAGCGTGCAGAAAATTTCCAGCCAAGACAGGACTCGCAGCAATAGCTTCAAGTTGGAAAAAATCGGATTCAGGAAGTATATAGGAAAGCACTGGTTTGGTAATAGAGTTGTGGATGAGTGGAACAAACTCCCGAGTACAGTTATAGAGGCTAAAACGTTGTGTAGTTTTAAAAATAGGTTAGATAAATACATGAGTGGGTGTGGGTGAGTGTGAGTTGGACCTGACTAGCTTGTGCTACTATATCTGATGCCTTGCTCCTTCCTTAAGTGGAAGTGACCTGACTAGGTGGGTCATTTGGCTTATCGGGTGGGGGGACATGGACCTGCTCTGCATGGGTCAGTAGGCCTGTTGCAGTGTTCCTTCTTATGTTCTTTATATTCTTATGTTCTTAAATTAAGATCCATAAGCAATGTGGAGGATACTGTAAGAAAACAGTGATAAGAAGCTGGTAACTCAGAAGTCCATGATAACTACATGAGGCTATTGATACACATTAAAGCTAAAAATGGTAAAAGAGAATGAGAGGAGAATTGCCCATAACATCAAAACTAAACCCAAGAGAAGATTTCATATTTGGAAGTAAAAGGAGTAAGAAAAAAAGTGAGAGCACAGATGAAACTTAATAATAGCTGCGATGATAGAATAATTGACAGCAACAGAAGAAAAAGTTTCAATACTCAATGTTCAGCTCAATGTTCAAAGCAGTAAAAAAAGGGCTCTAACCACTCAGCACAAAATCCATTAGACCTCTGACACCCTCACTGACTCGACCTTGTCTCCACTTCCTGTTTACTGAGAAAGTGCTTCAGGTGTAGCTGGCCATCCTGGTAATCATCTTGACTGTACGTCAGGTATATCTCTCTCACACAAATAACCCGCACATAGTGACTTTGTAAATGGTCCAATACACAAATAACACGCACATAGAAGAGAGGAGCTTACGGCGACGTTTCGGTCCGACTTGGACCAAGTCGGACCGAAACGTCGTCGTAAGCTCTTCCCTTCTATGTGCGGGTAAATTGTGTACCGTTCTAGTCACGGTATTGAGCCTTTGTAAGTTATTTGTTATGTATCTCTTGCTTTTTCGACCCTGAGTCCATGAAAGTTTTATTTGGACCCGAAAATATTCACAGAAGAGCCTTTCCTGGCTGAACTTAACAAATTATAAACGAAATCTAAATAAAAGTGACAAGTGTTATATTTATTCAGGGGTCAGCTTGCAACACTTTCCTTCTCTTCCATCTCCCTTCTCATTCTTCAGCGCATTCTTACTTCTCCTTGTAATCCTTTTCTCCTTCTTCCCCCTCCATCCCATTCCCTTCCTTCTCACATCTCCTTTACCCTTTCCTGACAACACACTCCCTTTCTCTTCGCCATCTTTCCCTTCTTTCCTTCCTTTCCCGTGGCATCCTATGACTGATGGCTGTTCCCCCCTCCGTCTATGGCCTTCAAGCGACTGAAAAATGACTTTATGTCAAGGATTCGTATCCTGTAAACCCTTCAGGAGGGAATAAAATATAAGGTCACAGGAAAATCGAGTGCGTATCATGCAATTCGTCTCTCTTTTTTTTTATTGAGTTATGGATTTGCCGATTTTCCTTGTATTCCGTTTCTTTGTGGGAATTTCGCAATGAAAGTTTTATCTACGCCCACGAAGGCTGTTACGGTGACCTTCATCATCTCCATTTCTTTCTTTTGCGCAGCTGCTGGAATGATAGTAGGAAGTCCTTTTTCATTTCATGGCCAAGCTTCTTTCCGTAGCCGACAAACCGTTTTACCATCCTAGGCAACCCTTTATGTCTTCTTATGCTACTCTCTACCACTTCTTTTGCAACCTTCTGACACTTTTATTGACAACTCGCTATCCCGTCTTATGCAACTCTATAATTACTACTCCGCCTTGGTCAGCCGTCCATCACTTCCTGGGCAACCTTCTTACCTTTTGCTATTCTTCGCTATTCTTCCCCAAACACTTACAAATTCTCAGCTCCCAGAAAACTCCACAGAGTCTGTTTAGCTAAACTCATTGACTTATTTCTTAAGCTACACCCTGTCCCCTTTGTTTCATAAATTACACTCTTCCTCGTCTCCCTTAACTACAGACTGCACCCTTTCCGTATACTACACACACTGTTCCCTCTCTCTACAACATACCCTGCCCCCAGCAACAGGAATCATCACTAGAAGTGAGTGTGCTCCAGCACACTCACTTCATTCATAATCATCTGCTTGCAGGTGCTTCTGCCTCTCTCAGTGTGACTTGTGGCGCACAGCTGACTATGAACACATTTTAACGTTGCTCAAGGCTTTGAATCGTATTTTCGCCAAGTTTGCTGTTTTTATACTTATCTGTGTACTTGTACGTGAGTCTTTTGACATTAACAATTTGACGTTTCATATCACTGAAGCAGGTTATTTTAACTCCATGTAAGCTTCATGTCTGTGAAGCTGTGTATCTTAATGGTAAATATTCTTTTTTCTATAGTATTGTGGAAATCCAGAAATATCGTTTTTTATGAAGTAATATTGAACTTTTAATGGCTGTACAAGTATGCCAGTGGAAAACCTCGCTCAGCTGATCAAAAGCTCCAAGGGCAGGATCGTTATATAATTATGACCAGTACCAGGAAACATCTCATCTTTTCCTGAAGAAAATGTTACCACCACCATCACTATCGCCACCGCCGTCGCCGCCTCTCCACCACCACCACTACCACCACCGTGTTACATTATCCACCTGAAGAAAATGCTACCACCACCATCACTATCACCACCGCCGTCGCCGCCTCTCCACTACCACCACTACCACCACCATGTTACATTATCTCACCTACAGAAAATTGCTACCACCACCATCACTATCACCACCGCCGTCTCCGCCTCTCTACCACCACTTCACTACACCACCATGTTACATTATCCACCTGAAGAAAAGCTTAACCACCACTCATCACTATCACCACCGGCCGTCGCCGCCTCTCTCACCAGGCACACTACCACAACACCATGTTACATTATCCACCTGAAGAAAATGCTACCACCACCTCACTATCACCACCGCCGTCGCCGCCTCTCCACCACCACCACTACCACCACCATGTTACATTATCACTGAGAAAATGTTACCACCACACAATCCTATCACCACCGCGTCGCCGCCTCTCCACCACCACCACTACCACCACCATGTTACATTATCCACCTGAAGAAAATGTTACCACCACCATCACTATCACCACCGCCGTCGCCGCCTCTCCACCACCACCACTACCACCACCGTGTTACATTATCCACCTGAAGAAAATGCAAAACCAACCATCAATATCACCACGCCGTCGCCGCCTCTCCACCACCACCACTACCACCACCATGTTACATTATCCACCTGGAAGTAGTCATCACACCTTCCCTGGAATATGTGTTGATTTTTACGTCGTCTAACGTCACCCAGAAATTGTGCTGTCTGGCGTGTTGCGCCGATTTACATTTTTTTTTAATTTGCTCATTTGTCGCTGAATGTATGGGTTTATAAATTTGCAAAACCTAAAGTAACATAAAACAAATACTTTCCTGTATGCAGGGAACGTTCAAAAATTGACGTTGGGAATCGCATAAGGCGAACTGCAAAAATGAGGATTCGTTGCCACCTGAGTTACTCCTCTAATTAACTCACTTATTCTCCACATATTTCAGCAATTTTCTTACCACGGGAAGGAAGCGATGAGAGTGGCGCCGTGTCTGTGAGATGTCTGAGCCAACATCAAGGATCCTTCAGCAAATGTATCAAGAGTATCTTGTCGGCTTCACGACCAGAGAGTGCGGACGAGTGTGTGTGTACAGGGAACCCAGTGTTTGGTCAGAGATTTTACTTCAGCTAGTCTCCCCCAAAAAATAGTGGGAGGAAAACTATCCAAGATGGGCAGAGCTACCAGAGAAAATGGGCTAAATCAACGAAAGAAAACGGTATGCCAAAAAAGTAAACCTGATTTGTGCATTTTGTCTTTCAAGAACATGGAGGAATTATATATATATACATATATACATTACATATATATATATATATAATATTATATATATATATATATATATATATATATTATATATATATGCAAAACAACCACTCTGAAAAAATTGAGAAATTCCAAGCGCTTTCGTGACTACTCACATTATCAAGGAACTATAAAAGTAAAGCATCCAAGGAAGGTATATAAGGGGTCTGGCCAGCACCTCACTATCAGATCCCACAACGGTTAAACACCTGACGCGCGCCGGCCCAACTGGACAGGTCCTTTGCACAACTCACCAACAAACTATTCTACCCAAGAAAATTTTAAAAATTATTATTTGTCCAGTGTATCATTAAATTCTTCCCAAATTCTATTAATTATAAATGGATCTAATTTATATAAACAAAAGGAAATATTCATATTATTGTCAAAACTGCTTTTTATGAAACAAGATTCAATTATATTCCTGTCGACCATGGACTTACTTGATACTACTTTCTCAACTTTTTGAAAATCAATTGGATGGTTAAAATCGCTTACATGAATAAATAGAGCATTGGAATCTTGTCCAGTTCTAATGCTATATTTATGTTGTTTTAATCTTAGTTCGAGATTTTTACCAGTTTGACCGTAATAAACTTTATCGCAAATTTTACAAGGAATCTTATAGACACATCCATCAGCATTTTGGGGGGAATTCTTTATCGAAAGTTTTTTTTACTGTATCAAGATTTTTGAATACAATATATATATATATACAGTGGACCCCGTTAACGATATTTTTTATTCCAGAAGTATGTTCAGGTGCCAGTACTGACCGAATTTGTTTCCCATTAAGGAAAATTGTGAAGTAGATTAGTCATTTCAGACCCCCAAACATTACACGTACAAACGCACTTACATATAATACTACTTACATAATTGTCGCATTGGGAGGTGATCGTTAAAGCGGGGTCCACTGTATATATATATATATATATTATATATATACATATATATATATATATATATATATAATTATTATATATATTATATATATATATATATATAGTACTACGGAATCTTCTTGTTTTCCTCGGTCAGCGCGAATATCCATCTTCGCTATCCTCAATTCTTCCTTAAGCTGTTGGTAAAGTTGCTCGATGGAGGGCATCTTGCTTCAATTCGCAGAGAGCGCGCAAACAGGTCTTCACAGAGCTAAGTACACGTCACCACTGAGCTAAGTACACGTCACCACTGAGCTAAGTAACCACGAACAAGTGGTATTTAATCAATAGCAACCCCAACTTAAGGCACACGGAATAGGAGAAGAAATTATTTCCTAGGTAGAGGCATTGCTGACAAATAGGTAGCAGAGAGTTTGCATAAGTGGGGAGAAATCAGAATGGGGTCACGTCACAAGCAGTGTTCCTCAGGGGTCAGTGTTGGGCCCGTTGTTGTTCACAATTTACATAAACGACACAGATGAGGGAATAAATAGCGACATAATCAAATTTGCTGATGACACCAAAATATGCCGTCCAATTCATTCTAATGAGGACACTAGAGCACTCCAGGATGATTTGAATAGACTGATGCAATGGTCGGAGAAGTGGCAGATGCAGTTCAATATAGACAAATGCAAAGTTCTAAATGTTGGACAGGTAAATAACCATGCCACATATAAACTAAATAATGTAGATCTTAATACTACTGATTGCGAAAAGGATTTAGGAGTTCTGGTTAGCAGTAATCTAAAACCAAGACAACAGTACATTAGTGTTCACAATAAAGCTAACAGAATTGTTGGCTTCATATCTAGATGTATAAATAATAGAAGTCCTCAGGTTGTTCTTCAACTCTATATATCCTTGGTTAGGCCTCATTTAGACTATGCTGCTCTGTTCTGGTCACCGTATTACAGAATGGATATAAATGCTCTGGAAAACGTACAGAGGAGGATGACAAAGTTGATCCCACGTATCAGAAATCTTCCATATGAGGATAGACTGAGGGCCCTAAATCTGCACTCTCTCGAAAGGCGTAGAATTAGGGGGGGATATAATCGAGGTGAATAAATGGGAAACAGGAATAAATAATGGGGATGTAAATAACGTGCTGAAAATTTCCAGCCAAGACAGGACTCGCAGCAATGGTTCCAAGTTGGAAAAATTCAGATTCAGGAAGGATATAGGAAAGCACTGGTTTGGTAATAGAGTTGTGGATGAGTGGAACAAACTCCCGAGTACAGTTATAGAGGCTAAAACGTTGTGTAGTTTTAAAAATAGGTTAGATAAATACATGAGTGGGTGTGGGTGGGTGTGAGTTGGGCCTGTGCTGCTGGGTGGTCTGGTGCCGTTCTCCTTCCTTGAGTGGAGGTGACCAGGCTGGGTGGGTCATAGGGCTTATCCCGGGGGGGGGATGGACCTGCTCCACATGGGTCAGTAGGCCTGTTGCAGTGTTCCTTCTTTCTTATGTTCTCATGATGAGCGAAAATTAACGACTCTCTAAACCACTGGACCATACAATCCTACAAACAACACGAGCCTAGCGAACTAGGCTTTCTTCATGTTGCGAGGACATACGATGGTGTGGTTGCCTCAGAGCTAATTTCATTCTACTTCCCGTTCCCCGCTAGCCGCAGTTTGTAAAGTGAAATGACACAAGTGCAATTAATGTGACATTTTATTGTGGCAACGTTTCGCTCTCCAGGAGTTTTGACAAAGCTTCTGGAGAGCGAAACGTTGTCACAATAAAATGTCACATTAGTTGGACTTGTGTCCTTTTACTTTACATATTGTCAGTAATTCTACCAACTTTATTACTAGCCGCAGTTTGTTATTGATTAAATACCACTGTTTTCGTGGTTACAATAGTATATGAACTGCTTCTGGAGGCTACTACACCAAACGGGGAGTAGAATGAAATTAGCTCTGAGGCAACCACACCACCGTATGTCCTCGCAACATGAAGTAAGCCTAGTTCGCTAGGTTCATGTTGTTTGTAGGACTGTATGGTCCAGGGATTTAAAGCGTCATGAATTTTCGTTCTCTTCCCACGAGGCGGGTTAAAACACAACGGGTTCGATAACCCGGCTAGCCGCAGTTTGTTATTGATTGAATACCACTTGTTTGTGGTTACAATATTAATATTTTATATATAATATATAGATATATAATATATATATATATAATATATATATATTTTAATAATATAACTATATAAGCTTCATGTCGTGAAGCTGTGTTAATTCTTAATGGTAAATATTTTTTTTTTCTAAATTTAGTGGTGTGGAAATCCAGATATATCGTTTTTTTATGATGTAATATTGAACTTTTAATGGCTGTACAGGTACGCCAGTGGAAGATTTCTCTCAACTGACCAAATGCTCCAAGGGCAGGATCGTTATATAATTATGACCAGCGCCAGGAAATTTCTCATCTTTTCCTGATGAAGAAAACGCTACCACCACCACCATCACCTCCGCCGTCACCACGTCTCCACTACCACCACTATCACCACCAGGGTGAGAGAGGCCACTTTGGTAAGTGTACCAATCTTCTCACAAGGCGCTTGTCACGGAACCCATCATCTCTTTTGACGTAAATAGTGGGGATAGTTACTCTTTCGTCTAAAGTTGTTTACACTCCTGGCCAATGACATGGACGCTTTTTATAAACATGGATAGCAGACTGTGAAAAGTAGATTTTGAATAGTTTTACTTACGTTGTGACTATGATTTATGTAACACGAGAGTAAATTGGTCATGTCAGTAATGCACTGGTATTGATAGAGTAAATTTGTTACATAACGTTAGAAACGGAAAATATTTTAAGCGCTGAATAAACAAAAGGTTCTTCCCCTCTGATGAAATAATAGAACATCACCACGACCCATCACGACCAACACATTTTACCACCACAAAACTATCTAAGTAAATAAACACCTCCACCCAACCCACCACCACCAGCACAACCCACCACCACCAGCAATACATGCAAGTTAGACATCATGCACAGTGCACACTGTGCCATATTCTCAAGTAAACATCTCTAAAGGAGCAGAAGAAAATAAAAAATCCCAAAAATTTAAAGGAGCTGAAATCGCCTAAATTTAGTCAATAACATCGTTTGTTGTGTCCGCTTACTGAACTGTACTCACCGAATTATGTTTGCAAGGTTCGAAATTATGCTCCTTGTCATACGTTACTAACTTACCATACCTACTCTTGAAACTGTGTATGTCATCTTTGACTACCTCTAATGTACCTCATTCCAATATTTTTTTTTTTTACCACTGTGAGACTATGTGCCTGCGTGTGTTTTCACCTTTGTGCTGCTGAGCTGAGACTGTCGAATCTCTGCTTCTTTTGTGTTAGTTAACATTTTGTCATAGGTACTTGTCGATTAGACACTTGGCCTTGTGTGTGCATGTGTGTGTGTGTGTGTGTGTGTGTGGTGTGTGTGTGTGTGTGTGTGTGTGTGTGAATTCGCCTATTTGTGGTTGCAGGAGTCGATTCACAGCTCCTGTGTATATGTGGGTATGTATGTACGCGAATGCATTTATATCTGCGAGAGTACAATGTAAGAATTAAACTCTTTGTCTGACACACTAGCAGGAGGAATTGACACACTTGCCGGAGGAATTGACACACTAGCAGGAGGAATTGACACACTAGCAGGAGGAATTAACACACTAGCCGGAGGAATTGACACACTAGCAGGAGGAATTGACACACTAGCAGGAGAAATTGACACACTAGCCGGAGGAATTGACACACTAGCAGGAGGAATTGACACACTAGCAGGAGGAATTGACACACTAGTCGGAGGAATTGACACACTAGCAGGAGGAATTGACACACTAGCAGGAGGAATTGACACACTAGCAGGAGGAATTGACACACTAGCAGGAGGAATTGACACACTAGCAGGAGGAAACTTTGTCATGTGACGGAAACAACACAACACTTGCAGACTGACACGCAGTGTTAACATACCAAGATGCTACTCTCTCTTAACCTTATTACACCATTTTAATCAACAAAGACGAGATCAAGAGCTTGTATGTCTACGGAATTCAACGATGACAAGAACAAGAGACAATAGGTCTACTTAAATCTATGATGAGAAGAACAAGAGTCTATATGTCTATTTAAATCAACGGTGACAAGAGCAATAGTCTAGATGTCTACTTAAATTAACGATGACAAAAATAATAGTCTAGATGTCTACTTAAATTAACGATGACAAAAATAATAGTCTAGAAGTCTACTTAAATTAACGATGACAAAAACAATAGTCTAGATGTCTACTTAAATCAACGATGACAAGAACAATAGTCTAGATGTCTACTTAAATCAACGATGACGAGAACTATAGTCTAGATGTCTCCTTAAATCAACGATGACACGAACAATAGTCTAGATGTCTACTTAAATCAACGATGACAAAAACAATAGTCTAGATGTCTACTTAATTTAACGATGACAAAAATAATAGTTTAGATGTCTACTTAAATCAACGACGACAATAACAATAGTCTAGATGTCTACTTAAATCAATAATGACAAGAGCAATAGTCTAGATGTCTACTTAAATCAACGATGACAAGAACAATAGTCTAGATGTCTACTTAAATCAATAATGACAAGAGCAATAGTCTAGATGTCTACTTAAATCAACGATGACAAAAGCAATAGCGTATATGAATGCTTACTAAATCAGCCGATGACTGGGCAAGAATATGAGGAATTTACTCCCAATAACGTATTATGCCGTCATAAAAATAAACACACACGCAAGACTAAAGACCATTGTGTTTTTAAAACGCAGAGAAACAAAAGAGCGAGTTTCCCAAGACGATGACACGCGAGCAACGCCCCTAATGATGTCCCACTGAAATTCAATATAATGCTACGCTGAGCAGAGTGTTACTCGGGGTTCAGCTGTAATAAGGAGCAGCCTCGTATTACCATATAGAGAGGAGAGTCGTCATAACTTGTGTTTTGGATATTTTAAGGGAATTAGGAGACCGGCGGATGAATAGTGAAAAGCAGTGGAGGGGTAAAATTTGAATGGAGAGGGGAGGGAGAGGATAATGGAAGGGAGAGGGGAAGAGGATGGATTAAAAAGATGTTGGTGAAAGGAAGAGGAAAAGAAGACGGAAATGGGGTGAAGATGTGAGAAGGAAGAAGTTGGAATTGAGAGGGGAAGAAAAGATGATGAAAGAAAGACGGAATAAAGATGGAAAGAAGAGAGGAAGAAGATATAAAGAGATATAAAGATAAAAGATGTAAAAGAAGATAGAAGGTAGAAAGCAAAGAATCTGGAAGGGAGAGAGTGGAAGAATTTGGAAGACAGATAAGCGAGGAAGGGGAGGAGATGAGAGAGAGAGATAGGAGTGATTGTCGAATTTGAAAAAAAAAGGAGTTTAAAGGTCAGACAGAGGACGTTTGAATACGACTTAACTAAAATTACAAAAGAATACTTCAGGAAATATTATTTTATTACTGAGATTATTTACGCAAAATATTTAGTATTAGGATCAATATAAATATATATATATAATATTATATATATATATATATATATATATATATATATATATATATATATATATATACATATTAAAATTTGCAATATTATATATTTATATATTATATAATAATATATATTATATATATATTATATATTATATAACTATATATATATAAATATATATATGTTTATATATATTATATATATATATAATATATATATTATAATATATATTTATATTATATAAATATATAAATATATATATATTAGTGATACAGATACAAAAATTCATTTTATTCAGAAATGTGGCATCGCTATTAGATAATGCAAAACAAATTAATAGGTGCTCACGTATTTTAAAATCATTTATGCATAGAGTGAGAGAAAAATGTATTTTTTCCCCTCATTTTACATTATCATAGGTGAGCTATGCTCGATAAAATGTTTTTTCTTCCTCGGCGAAAAAAAATATTGCTAATGCAATTATAATTTACATTTCTATTTTTTTTTTGTCTAGAAAAAAATGCGAGTTGAGAGAAGTTGACCGTAATGTCAAAATAATAATAATTATTTTATTAACAAAATTAGTAATAAAAATAGAAAAAAAAATTCATAGAGAGTTTAGTCTAAGCTTCCAGCTACACGAATAATAGTAATAATAATAATAATAATAATAATAATAATAATAATAATAATAATAAATAATATAATAATCAATAATAATAACAAATATAATAATAATAATAATAATAATAATAATAATAATAATAATAATAATAATAATAATAATAATAATTAATAATAATTAATAATAATATTTATTATATTAATAGGCAATAAATGCTATAATAAAATTGTCTGAGATCTGAGACCTGGTCACGTCAGGGGGTTGTGTCCTGATGCTTATGAGGAGCTCTTGATCCGAGGAATTAGCTACACCTTCCTCCTAGGAGTGTCTCATTCCCTATGTATTTGTTCACTGCAGTGAGGTAGTATGACCCCCTTATGTATTTAGCGCTTCCCATAAATGCAATAGTAACTCATGATCAGTCAATGAACGTGAAGAAAAATGCATTATCTCTAAAGAAAAATGTATTATCTCTAAAGAAAAATGCATTATCTCTAAAGAAAATGTATTATCTCTAAAGAAAATCCATTATCTCTGAAGAAAATGCATTATCTCTGAAGAAAATGCATTATCTTTAAGGAAGATGTCTTATCTCTAAAGAAAATGGTGATGAGTGAAGAGTTAGGGAAGGGTTTGAAGGGAGATAACAAACGTTCGAAAGGATAATAAAGGTCAGAAGAGGATGGAAAGGTCGAGGGGAGGATGGAAAGGGATAGGATAGGAAACAGGAGCTATGGAAATAAGAGGAGGTCTAAGAAAGGATATGAAAGGCATGGAGAGAAAAAAAAGAGCAAGGAGAGGGCTCAGGGCTAGGCCAAGATTGAGAGCTGGTCGTGGTAGGAGGAGGGAGGAGTCAGAGAATTTTTCATCATTGCCAGAGACTCCCTGAATGTTTTCCGATATCCCATCATCCCTCATATCCTCTGCGTACATATACAATATCCTCAGCGTACATATACAATATCCTCTGCGTACATATACAATATCCTCTGCGTACATATACAATATCCTCTGCGTACATATACAATAACTTAAGCGTAAACACACCCACACATCCACACACACACACACACACAGCCAAGTGTCTAATCGACATGTGCCTAGGACAGAATGGTAACTACACACACACACACACACACACACACACACACACACACACACACACACACACACACACACCCACCACACACACACACACACACATCACACAACACACACACACACCACACACACACACACACACACACGCACACACATACACATACACACACACACACACACACACACACACACACACACACACACACATCACACTTCACACACGACAGAACATTCACGTTTCAAGAGAAGATAAGATAGATAGATAGATAGATAGAGAAGAGAGAGAGAGAGAGAGAGAGAGAGAGAGAGGAGAGAGAGGAGAGAGAGAGGAGAGAGGAGAGAGAGAGAGAGGAGAGAGAGAGAATCCTTAACCTGTAAATAGCTTGTCAATAAAGCTAGGGATCCTTAACCTAACCTTGTCAAACCCTGTGTAAAACAAAAAAAAAAGAGGGAGAGAGAGAGAGAGAGAGAGAGAGAGGGAGAGAGAGAAGAGAGAGGAGAGAGAGAGAGAGAGAGAGAGAGAGAGAGAGAGAGAGAGAGAGAAAGAGAACGCAAGAGTACTTAATCTTTATTAGCAGGGTAATAGGGAGAGAGGAAGAGGGGAACAAGGTAATACTCCTCCCTCAATCTCTTACCTCACCACTATCACACAACCACCAGTGTCAGCATTGCAAAGTTCCTCCCTCAATCTCTTCCTCCACCACCAACGCACCACCAAAAGTTACGGCACTGCAAGATTCCTCCCTCAGTCTCTTCCTCCACCACCAATAGCAGCATTGCAAAGTTCCTCCCTCAATCTTTGCTCCACCACCACACTATCACCAGTGACAGCATCGCAAGGTTCCTCCCTCAATCTCTGCTCCACCACCACGCCGCCAGCAGTAACAGCACCGCAAAGTTCCTCCCTCAATCTCTGTTCCACCGTCACCTGACACACCGCAAGGTTCCTCCCCCAGTCTCTGCTCCACCATCACATCACCAACAGAGGGATTAGAGAAAATGGGAGGCAATCTTTTCCACGTCTGTTAAGTTGAGCTTGTTTCAGTGGGGCCAGATTTTATGATAATGTATTTCTTTGTTCGGTAATGGAGACAGTTGGGTCACACTCGGTGCGGCTGATATAACCAAGTCACAGTTGCGCCGGTTATAAATACCCACCTTAAGCAATAAGCCTGAGCTTGCTACCATCTGCAGCTCATAAGACTGCCATCCCCACGAGCCCCTTTGTGGGGCGGGGTAGATGGCAGACCAGAGGCCTAGCTTCTCCCTACGAGCCCCGTGAGGGCGGGGAATGTGGCTAGGCCTGGGGACAGTTGGTCCCAAAGATGAGGGGGTACTTGTACCTCCTCCCATGGGAGACTTAAGTCTCGAGACACTCCCTAGATAGGGAGCCAAGGCCGGGTCACCACTACTTGGAAAAGACCCGGGCCGGGAGAATACCGGCGAATAAAAAAAAAAAAAAACTAAAGCAATCTCCGTGGCTGAGTTAAAGCAGCGGGCTCGGTGTGTACAAAGATTCCGAACTCTCTTAAAAATTCAACTTTTCCAAAAATTTCTTTTACAGAATATTTTTTTTCAATGACAATGATAAAAAGATTTTTATTTTTGGACCAAGCCTAACTTATGAACCTCATTTAACCTCACTTAAAGTAGCCTAATGTTTTGTGACTAACTTCTACATAAGAACATAAGAAAGGAGGAATACTGCAGCAGGCCTGTTGGCCCATACTAGGCAGGTCCTTTACAATTCATCCCACTAACAAAACATTTGCCCAACCCAATTTTCAATGCTACCCAAGAAATAAGCTCTGATGTGAAAGTCCCACTCAAATCCAACCCCTACCACTCATTTACTTATCCAACCTAAATTTGAAACTACCCAAAGTCCCAGCCTCAATAACCCAACTAGGTAGACTGTTCCACTCATCAACTACCCTATTTCCAAACCAATACTTTCCTATGTCCTTTCTAAATCTAAACTTATCTAATTTAAATCCATTACTGCGGGTTCTCTCTTGGAGAGACATCCTCAAGACCTTATTAATATCCCCTTTGTATATCATTGGTCAGTTTAAATTTATTTAATATTTCTTAAAACAATGATTTATTTTTTTTCGTTAAGTTCAGATTGATTTTAGTTGACTTATTGCAAAAATAAATTTTCGTTCTACTAATTCGGGACAAATACCCTTGGTGAATAGTCCAAAATATTATATATATATATATATATATATATAATTATATATATATATATATATATATATATATATATATATATATATATTAATGATTTTTAATCATTAATAGAACTGCAGCTAACCAGGATTTGATCTTGCGTCACCATGCCCAGCCCTGTGAGAAGAGGACAATGTATGCATCACTCTATCCACTGGACCAACAACTCTCAAACAGCAGGCCCCCAGTTCCACTGGGCTTCTGGTGCCAAGTACTGTGACACTTCTGGTTCACAGTACTTTACCACGAGACTAGACCCGTGATAAGTATGGGCGCTTAGCCGAAGCTAAGCGATGTTAGCTTCGGCTAAGCGCACATACTTATCGCAGGTCTAGTCTCGTGGTAAAGTACTGTGAACTCTGATACAGAGTTAGCAGGTTTTGAGTCCTGCTGTGGACGTAGAGACAATGTTTGTACATATTTATGTCGTGCCGAATAGGCAGAACTTGCGATCTTGGCTTAAATAGCAACGCTCATCTTGTTATATAGGACAAGTGAAAATTTGTGTATGCAATAATTTCGTCAAATTTATTCTGAACCTAACGAAAAAAATATATTTCATTGTGTTTGTTTAGTATTAAATTATTGTAAACAAATCTAAAATATATTTAGTTGGGTTAAGTTAAAATAAATTGCACTTGTTATAATAAGGTTAGGTAAGTTTTCTAAGATTCTTTTGGTGCAAAATTAAAATTTTTTACATTAACATTAATGAAAAAAATACATCTTTAAACGTACAAGAGAAAATTTTAGAAAGGACTTAATTTTAAATGAGTTCTTGCTAATTGACCAGTTTTACATATTCGGCACGACATTTATATATATATATATATATATATATATATATATATATATATATATATATATATATATATATATATATTAATGATTTTTAATCATTAATAGAACTGCAGCTAACCAGGATTTGATCTTGCGTCACCATGCCAGCCCTGTGAGAAGAGGACAATGTATGCATCACTCTATCCACTGGACCAACAACTCTCAAACAGCAGGCCCCCAGTTCCACTGGGCTTCTGGTGCCAAGTACTGTGACACTTCTGGTTCACAGTACTTTACCACGAGACTAGACCGTGATAAGTATGGGCGCTTAGCCGAAGCTAAGCGATGTTAGCTTCGGCTAAGCGCACATACTTATCGCAGGTCTAGTCTCGTGGTAAAGTACTGTGAACTCTGATACAGAGTTAGCAGGTTCGAGTCCTGCTGTGGACGTAGAGACAATGTTTGTACATATTTATGTCGTGCCGAATAGGCAGAACTTGCGATCTTGGCTTAAATAGCAACGCTCATCTTGTTATATAGGACAAGTGAAAATTTGTGTATGCAATAATTTCGTCAAATTTATTCTGAACCTAACGAAAAAAATATATTTAATTGTGTTTGTTTAGTATTAAATTATTGTAAACAAATCTAAAATATATTTAGTTGGGTTAAGTTAAAATAAATTGCACTTGTTATAATAAGGTTAGGTAAGTTTTCTAAGATTCTTTTGGTGCAAAATTAAAATTTTTTACATTAACATTAATGAAAAAAAATACATCTTTAAACGTACAAGAGAAAATTTTAGAAAGGACTTAATTTTAAATGAGTTCTTGCTAATTGACCAGTTTTACATATTCGGCACGACATTTAATATATATTATATATATATTTTATATATATATATATATATATATAATATTATATATATATATATTATATATATATTATATATTATATATATATATATATATATATATATATATATATATATATATATATATTATATATAGTGCCTTGAAATTTCCCTGACATGCCCCCCTGTCCTTCAACATCCTTAGAATCTTTACCAACCCTAAAGAGAAACACCACCGCCTACTGAGTCTTTGTACAGCAGTTTGTATCACGCCTCCACTCTGGACGTATTGTGTTGGTGTTACATTCCTCATCAGGATAATTATAAAGTAATTCTCCGGGATAGCTCACCTCATCATCAACAAGGTCACAGCGAGTTTACTACGTCTCGTTTGGGGATGCGATGGCGTTTATGAAGGTGAAACAGCCAGAAACTTGGACACTCGATTACTGAAATTAAATAGCGTGATGAGCAGACAACATGCATATGTGGTACACCACTAAGTATACACCACATTTCAAACTTTTACTGTACCAAGGATGGAAGAAACGGTCATGTCTAGAATCTGTAGCTATTCATATCACAAATACTATCACACACAAAGAAGGCATGTTCATTTTGGCAAAAATAATTTTGAAGCAGAGGAATTACACTTACACAACACTCAACGTTACCTCACCTTCCTGAGTGAACACTTCACTTCTGCCTAATAGAACACCTCACACACACCTGACCACACTCTGCCCACCTTTCAGTATTCTTCATATTAATGTTTCACATTTTTCCTGTGCATGATAGTTTTGTATACGTAAAAAGCCTAGTAATAAAAGGTTTCCCTTTGTTATCGCGTTTTTTTTTTTTAACCGAAGTCTTGAGATGTTGAAATTGGGTCTTGAAGTAATTAAAGTTTACTCAAGGATTTTGCACTTTTGCACAGAGTTTGTTTTAAATTTAATGGAAGCATCTTCGGAGATATATTTCAACAATACTCCGAACACCAATTAAAAGTTCGAAATAAGATTGAGTATAGATACTGCGAGTGATAGCATGTGTATGTGTGTGTGTAGTCACCTAGGTGTAGTTGCAGGGGTCGATTCATAGCTCCTGGCCTGCCTCTTCTCTGGTCGCTACTAGGTCCACTCTCTTCTCTATGAGCTTTATCAAACCTTTTCTTAAAACTATATTTGGATCCTGCCTCCGCTTTATCACTCTCCAGACTGTTCCACTTCCTGACAGTTCTGTGACTGAAGTACTCCTAACATCCTTGTGACGCATCTAAGTTTTGACCTTAATGCTATGACCCTTTGTTGCTGTGTCTCATCTCTGAAACATTTTGTCACTATCCACCTTGTCAAATCTTAACAGCTTTTCATATGCCCTTTCCAGTTCTCCCTATCCTCTGCCCTCCAGTGTTATCAGGTATTTCCCTTAACCTCCCTCGTAAGGCATATCCATTAGTTCGGGACTAGACTTCTTGTTTCCCAAAACTTGCACTTTTTTTAATATCTTGCCAAGCTTGACCAGTTGGGGTTCCATACTGTGCTGCGTGCTCCATATGGGCCTGACGACACAAGGTAATATGTCTTGAATGATCCTTCTTATTTGTCGAAACGCTTTTCTTAGGTTTGCCAGGCGCCCATATGCTGCAGCAGTTATTTCGTTGATATGCGCCTCAGGAGATGTGCTCGGTATAATGCTCACCCCAAGCCCCTTTTTAAACTAAGTGGTTTTGCAGCATTGCCTCCTAGGCTGTACTCAGTCTGCGGTCGTCTTTGCCCTTCCCCAAACTTAATGATTTTTATACTTACTGGGGTTCAACTCCAGGAGCCATTTGTCAGACCAGGCTTGCAGCCAATGCAGATTCCCTTGTAGCATTACCTGAACCTAGCCCACTTGTATCCCCTTCATTAGCTTTACATCGTCTGCAAACAGGGACATCTCCGAATCTATCGCTTCTATCATTTCATTCACATATACTAAAAATAGCATCGGACCTAGGACTAACCCTTCTGGAATCCCACTCGATACTTTCACCCACTCTAACACCTAGTCACGTACCAACACCCTTTGTTTCCTTCCTGTCAAGTTTTCCTGATCTACTGCAGGACTTTCCCTGCTATTCCTGACTACTCCTCTAGTGCGTGTGTGTGTTTTCTCATTCTTGGTCTGCGTTTGTTTCTAGCTCTCTGCTGGCCAAAAAGCCTCACCATATTATTATATATATAATATAATATATATATATATATATATTTATATATATATATTATATAATATTATATAATAGTATAATAAATATCATTTATATATATTATATATATTATATATAATATATTTATATATATATATATTTACAAAATATATATATATATATATATATAATTATATAATATATATATAATATATATATATATATATATTTTATATATAAATATATATTATTATCACACTGGCCTATTCCACCAAGGCAGGGTGGCCCGAAAAAGGGAAAAACTTCACCATCATTCACCCCATCACTGTTTTGCCAGAAAGGGTGCTTTACCACTACAGTTTTTAAACTGCAACATTAACACCCCTCCTTCAGAGTGGGAGGCACTTGTAATTCCCATCTCCAGGACTCAAGTCCGGCCTGCCGGTTTCCCTGAACCCCTTTTATAAATGTTACTTTGCTCACCTCCAACAGCACGTCAAGTATTAAAAACCTTTGTCTCCATTCACTCCTATCAAACACGCTCACGCATGCCTGCTGGAAGTCCAAGCCCCTCGCACACAAAACCCCTTTACCCCTCCCTCCAACCTTTCCTAGCCGACCCCCACCCCGCCTTCCTTCCACTACAGACTGATAAACTCTTGAAGTCATTCTTTTCGCTCCATTCTCTCTACATGTCCGAACCCACCTCAACAACCCTTCATCAGCCCTCTGGACAACAGTTTTGGTAATCCCGCACCTTCCTCCTAACTTCCAAACTACGACTTCTCTGCATTATATTCACACCACACATTGCCCTCAGACATGACATCTCCACTGCCTCCAGCCTTCTCCTCGCTGCAACATTCGTCCCCATGCTTCACATCCATATAAGAGCGTTGGGGAAAACTATACTCTCATACATTCCTCTCTTTGCCTCCAAGGACAAAGTTCTTTGTCTCCACAGACTCTTAAGTGCACCACTCACCCTTTTCCCCTCATCAATTCTATGATTCACCTCATCTTTCATAGACCCATCCGCTGACACGTCCACTCCCAAATATCTGAATACATTCACCTCCTCCATACTCTCTCCCTCCAATCTGATATCCAATCTTTCATCATCTAATCTTTTTGCTATCCTCATAACCTTACTCTTTCCTGTATTCACTTTTAATTTTCTTCTTTTGCATACCCTACCAAATTCATCCACCAATCTCTGCAACTTCTCTTCAGAATCTCCCAAGAGCACAGTGTCATCAGCAAAGAGCAAGTGTGACAACTCCCACTTTATGAGTGATTCTTTATCTTTTAACTCCACGCCTCTTGCCAAGACCCTCGCATTTACTTCTCTTACTACCCCATCTATAAATATATTAAACAACCACGGTGACATCACACATCCTTGTCTAAGGCCTACTTTTACTGGGAAATAATTTCCCTCTTTCCTACATACTCTAACTTGAGCCTCACTATCCTCGTAAAAACTCTTCACTGCTTTCAGTAACCTACCTCCTACACCATAAACCTGCAACATCTGCGACATTGCCCCCCTATCCACCCTGTCATACGCCTTTTCCAAATCCATAAATGCCACAAAGACCTCTTTAGCCTTATCTAAATACTGTTCACTTATGTGTTTCACTGTAAACACCTGGTCCACACACCCCCTACCTTTCCTAAAGCCTCCTTGTTCATCTGCTATCCTATTCTCCGTCTTACTCTTAATTCTTTCAATAATAACTCTGCCATACACTTTACCAGTATACTCAACAGACTTATCCCCCTATAATTTTGCACTCTCTTTTGTCCCCTTTGCCTTTATACAAAGGAACTATGCATGCTCTCTGCCAATCCCTAGGTACCTTACCCTCTTCCATACATTTATTAAATAATTGCACCAACCACTCCAAAACTATATCCCCACCTGCTTTTAACATTTCTATCTTTATCCCATCAATCCCGGCTGCCTTACCCCCTTTCATTTTACCTACTGCCTCACGAACTTCCCCACACTCACAACTGGGTCTTCCTCACTCCTACAAGATGTTATTCCTCCTTGCTCCTATACACGAAATCACAGCTTCCCTATCTTCATCAACATTTAACAATTCCTCAAAATATTCCCTCCATCTTCCCAATACCTCTAACTCTCCATTTAATAACTCTCCTCTCCTATTTTTAACTGACAAAGCCATTTGTTCTCTAGGCTTCCTTAACTTGTGAATCTCACTCCAAAACTTTTTCTTATTTTCAACAAAATTTGTTGATAACATCTCACCCACTCTCTCATTTGCTCTCTTTTTACATTGCTTCACCACTCTCTTAACCTCTCTCTTTTTATCCATATACTCTTCCCTCCTTACATCACTTCTACTTTGTAAAAACTTCTCATATGCTAACTTTTTCTCCCTTACTACTCTCTTTACATCATCATTCCACCAATCGCTCCTCTTCCCTCCCGCACCCACCTTCCTGTAACCACAAACTTCTGCTGAACACTCCAGCACTATATTTTTAAACCTACCCCATACCTCTTCGACCCCATTGCCTATGCTTCATTAGCCCACT
>NC_069402.1:35771071-35833571 GCF_026875155.1 Cherax quadricarinatus
TTTTTCCCGGAGCGAGACATTATTCTGGTGTGATAAACTACGGAGCCGCGCCAGGGCACGCCTGACACATTTTCATTGGTGATGATGAGGTCTCTCATGACTGATGTCCCGTCGCGGGGCCTGCCACCGTCTGTCTGGCCTTTAATGCGTTTTTTTTTTTTTGGTCACACGCGACATTAAAGGAGAAGCTCAGAGAGCACAACGTCGACAGTACAACATAGTACGCGAAGTCCTCTGGAGAACACAGAAAGAAATGATTTAAGGGGTTTGGAGCTGTGAAAAATGAGAAAGTTGAGCCATTTGTCACTGAGAGAACGAAGAATGAGAGATGATGTGATCACAGCATAAAGAATAATGCAAAGCACGGAGTGGATATAATCCCGACATGTAAAATACAAGCTCTTTACCTAGGAAATAACAAAAGCAAGATAACATAGCTGGATATAATACACCCTTATGAGCCACATGCATTCATAAACAACATTGCATAAACATAAGAGTGGTACAAAAAATAGAATGAACTAAATAATGATGCAGTGGAGAGGACTCTGTACAAGGATTTAAAAATGTATACGATTTTTCTCGTCACTCAACTGAGAATTACACAGAGTCCAAAAACTAGAGTGCCCCGCCCTGCAGGCTTAAATAGATAATTATTATATATTGGAATTTGCAGACACACACACACACACACACACACACACACACACACACACACACACACACACACACAGGCCAGGAGCTGAGTCTCGACCCCTGCAACCACAAATAGGTGAGTACACACACACACACACACACATTCACAATCACAATTAGGTGAGTACAAAACAGGCCAAGTATCTGTACCTGGTTGCGTCACACTGGCAGCAACTTCTGTACTGGTTAACACGAGATTGAATTACAGATCCTTTTTCCAGATTACATCACAGTCTCATATTACTACGTACATTTCTTCTTCATTACAGGTTAGCTTAGGTCAGCTTACACAAACCCACAAATACGTATATTTTAAAACGAATGAGCAAATAAAAAGAAAATGGTTCGAGATAAATCTGGGGACGATTTAGCCAAAAAATAACCAGGAAACATCTCAATCTGAAGGACCTTCAGCCGTAGCTGAAGACTGAGCAGCAGATTACATTGTTCATGAGTCGGGTAAGAGTGTTATGAAGTCCACACCTCTCTTTATTTAGGTGAACACAAAATATCCGCTTAAATTCTCTGGATTTCCACAAGCACGATTTGGAGCAAATTTCTCGATTAATGTTGTGTAGGCAAGGTTAGGTGTATACACAAATAACCCGCACTAGAAGAGAGGAGCTTACGACGACGTTTCTGTCCGACTTGGTTTTGTGCCTTTTTTGGTTATTTAGGTTAGGTATAGTCAGGTTTGATTGTCCTCAATCAGTATGGGATTACTATTGTAACATACCACAACGCCAAGAAAATGTATATATTAGATAAAGACGATAAAGTTCTGACGAGCTCGGTAAAGAGTCGCCTTGTAGGCCCAACATGGCCTATGAGGCAACATATTTCTCACTAAACACATTCCGTGTGATGGACAATAAATCAGTTTTTAAAACGAAACCTGCAGCAAGAAAAAAAAAGTGAATGAAATTTTTAACATTAATTCCAAAAGAGTTTAATATAGTCACTCGAAATCTCAACTAATTTAGAAAGATGACAAAGGAAAAGGATACACAGAGGTTCTGTCATCAGAAGTTCAAGTAAAAATGGGATGTTATTCCTCTCGCGTCTCAGGTATGATGTGAGTACATTATCACTTCCCCTGGTGTCGCACAGGTAAAATATGATGTGTTGGAGGGAGGCGGGAGCAGCCGAGGTGAAGATCAACACAACACTTCCCTGGAGGTAAAGTGTCTGCTGAAAAATATCTTTAAGATATAATGATCGTGTCAATAAACACACCACCGGTGTGCAACACCTTTGTGAAACATCTTAATAATATATATATATATATATATATATATATATATATATATATATATATATATATATATATATATATATATATATATATATATATATATATATATATATATATATATTACGAAAATCGTAATGAATGCTTGTAACTTATTCAAAATATGGACGTACCTCGAGCCCGCTGTCTAGCTAGTCCGTCGCTCTGATCACTTATGTCTGCAAGAAACAACGTTTTCTCGGGTAACACAAGCAGGCGCCGCAGAAGAAACACCGCGTGCAATTTTATGTATAGACAATCATCAGTAATAGTCGTTCATTACGATTATTCCCACGGAATGCAATGCTGAGGCCCAGCCTAAAGAAGAAAATTGTCCAATAACTAGAGAAAGTTCTGAGACTCGCTAAGACACTAGTTCCTGAGCTAGTGTCTTAGAAGAACCCAGGGAGATATAATTACTACATATAAAATACTCATAGAACTCGAAAGGGCAAAGACACTCTGTTGAAAAAGCTGTAACTAGTAACAAGAAAGCATAGATGAAAGTATAAGACTTAACGAGTCACAGAGACGTCAAATTGTACTTCTTTAGAAGAGGGACCAAGGGTATTGGGGAAAGGAAGAGACATTGTCACAGTTGCTCGTTGCTGATAACAAAATTCGGCGCTCTTGGGAGAATGACCTAAGTGAAGAAATGGTGGAAACAGGGTCCGTACATAGTTTTACGAATCGACAAAGGAAAATAAATAGATTGTGATTACTCATGAGTAGTTGAGGGACGAGCAGAGACTCTCCACTCAGCTATAAATAGATGAGCCCACCTGCCTGACATACCTGTGTAACACACTTGGCTAAAACACCTGAATTATACACTTGGCTGACACACCTAACACACCTGGCTAACACATCTGCGTGAGTCACTAAGCTAACACACCTAGCTAGGGGACCTTCACGCATACGCACATACAAATCCTACAAAGTATATAATAAAGTAAAACAGTGTTCCGACCGCCAAAAAAGAAAAAAAATGAGAAATTAACACACCAGTCTTACCTGCGCACTTACATCCTTTGATCCTCCTTGAAAACTGTCTTATTGACATTTGATCCATTACTACTGCGAAGATAAGACCCAAGACAAACTTGCTAAATCTTCATCCAATCTGAGGGAGTTATCCTCGCCGTCTGCATCACCCGTGCATGACCAGAGATCAAAGCAGTGTTGAGTTTCAGCGTAAACCGGGATCTTTACCTCCAGCTTAATATTCCAAGAGCAAGATCCAGTAAGAAGGTTTAAATATTGTGTTTACACCACAGCGACTCGACTCGGCACAGTTTTCGCTTCTCGACAAGGTGGTGAGTGTGTACAGAGGCGGGTGCTGCAACTCAAGAGTCACACCGACAAGTGGTAGTGGTGGTGCTGTTGCTGGCAGGCAGTAGCATTGGGTGGGCTGCTCTGTGTGCTTCCGTGGTCCGTCTGCTTCCCTATGATAGGCGGCAGCACCACCCTGCTGACCAACACTGGGCAACACTGACCAACTTAAACCAACACTGTGGAGATCAGTCTTGCCGGCTGCCACCATGCTGCCAATACGTTGAGAGTAGCTGAAATGCAGAAGATCTGAGGATCATGACTTCTGTCAGGGGCAGACAGACTTTCAAAAGAAAGCCTCTGGAGTAAGGGGTCACTCAGGGCTGAGAGCCAAGCAATTTCCACCCAGGATCTTGCGTGGTAGAGTACAGCTGTGGCAAGAATTTATGTAATCGAGTTATCTCAACTGGATTATTTTTTGGACTATGGTTGGGCGTGGACGAGTGATGCTGAAGTCGGTAACCCTCAATGAATTAACTAAAAATTTCGAAAGAACCCTGTTTCAGATGCTGTAGAAGATGATAAAGTTGACAAGACGATGTAGGAAGAAGTACAAATCTCCAGCTCACCAAATAGATCTAGAATTGTGGCTTTTGCCTACTTCTAAAATTAGGGCTTTGGAAGACCGTAGTATTACCCTAAATCTGAGGCTGTGAGGGACGGAGATTATATTGACAAATAGGTTAATTTAAGGAAAAATAGGTGTTTACTGAGGAGGCAGAAGGAACTGTGCATACATCACTGTCTCCAAGTCTGTTTCGCATCATTTGTAAATTAGCGACTTTTTTCCCCACAACATTGATGCTTGTGTTAGACCCAAGAGCAACATACATACATAGGGTTCGTTGAATAATGACGTTTAAAACATGTCGATTACATGAGGGTCATTAAGGAGCATAAAACTTGGTCACCACCAGACAGTAATCCCTATAATAGAGATTAAAGTCAACAAAGTATATATACAGTGAGACACATACATCTCTCTGTGTATATATGCTTGATACACCGGGCGGTCCTACAACTAATTCTTTTAATCGAATTATTTTTTATACAATACAATCTTTATTTCCAAAAACATTTATTCCGCATTGTTGTGCTGCCGCTGCAACGAAGTTTAAACTAAAAACGAAAGTTATACATACATAAAAATATATACATACATACATATATATATATATATATATATATATATCGACACCACCAGGGACCCAAGGGCAGCCACTTTCATGTTCCAGCGCCTCAGCATCGCCATCCAGAGGGGAAATGCTTGCTGCATACTTGGTTCACGTCCAGCCTCGGAGGAGCTGGAGGAAATTCATCATCTTTGATACATTGTGCCATTGTATTCATGTTTATGTTTTTTTCTGTAAATGTATTTTGTTTATTAATAAATGTTCACATAGAATATAAATATAGGGGGTGGTAGGAGAAGAAAATATTCAAACAGCTCCGGGGAGAACCTTGAGTTTTCCCTGAGGTACGTTTGTTGTCTTCTCTGAGGATGAGGGTCCCCATTCCAGCTATAGAGGTGGTATATATATATATATATATATATATATTTTATATATATATATTATATATATATATACATACATATATATTATATATATTACATATATATATATATATATATATATATATATATATATATATATATTATTATATATATTATACATATATATATATATATATATATATATATATATTATATATATATATATATTATATATATATATATATATATATATATTATACATATATATATATATATATATATATTTATATATATATATATATATATTATATATATATATATATATATATATATATATATATATAATATATATATATATATATATATATATATATGTCGTGCCGAATAGGCAAAACTTGCGATCTTGGCTTAAATAGCAACGCTCATCTTGCCATATAGGACAAGTGAAAATTTGTGTATGCAATAATTTCGCCAAAATCATTCTCAGCCTAACGAAAAAAATATATTTCACTCTGTTTGTTTAGTATTAAATTATTGTAAACAAATCTAAAATATATTGAGTTGTGTTAGGCTAAAATAAATTGTACTTGTTATAATAAGGTTAGGTAAGTTTTCTAAGTTCCTTTTGGTGCAAAATTATAAATTTTACATCAACATTAATGAAAAATATATATCTTTAAACGTATAAGAGAAAATTTTAGAAAGGACTTAATTTTAAATGAGTTCTTGCCAATTGACCAGTTTTACATATTCGGCACGACATATATATATATATATATATATATATATATATATATATTATATATATATATATATATATATATATATATATTATATATATATATATGTATATATATATATATATATATATATATATATATATATATATATATATATATATATATATATAATATATATATATATATATTTATATATATATATATATATATATATATATATATATATATATATATATATATATATATATATATTTATATATATATATATATATTTATATATAGGGAAGTACCACCTCTATGGCTGGAATGGGGACCCTCAACCTCAGAGAAGACAATAAACGTACCTCAGCGAAAACTCAAGGTTCTCCCCGGAGCTGTTTGAATATTTTCTTCTCCTACCACCCCCTATATTTGATATTCTATGTGAACATTTATTAATAAACAGAATACATTTACAGAAAAAACAAACATGAATACAATGGCACAATGTATCATAGATCATGAATTTCCTCCAGCTCCTCCGAGGCTGGATGCAAACCAAGTATGCAGCAAGCATTTCCCCTCTGAATGGCTACGCTGAGGCGCTGGAACATGAAAGTGGCTGCCCTTGGGGTCCCTGGTGGAGTCGATGAGTCTGGAACCCAATTCTTTAAGGAAACGTGTTGCATTTTTTCCCCATGATCCCAAGGTCTCTGATCCCACTGGGACAAATAGTTACTGTTGGCTTATGTCCCTGTACTTGCTGATCTTGTACTCCTCCCTGTGGTCAGCAGCTCCTCCCTGTCGCCCCACACTGTGATGGATATAGGTGTCAGCCAATGTGGACACACAGGTATAGTCCCATGCTAAGAGCTTGCCATTCTTCCAAGGATAGATGGTGATCCCGCCGGGGCGGTTTGCTGAGTTGTGGGTATTGTTGGCTGCTAGTGATCGGGGATCCCTCTCGGCTGGGCATCCAGCTGTAGCAAGGGTTCTCTTAATGATGTCGTTGACCTCATTGTGTCTTGCATGCCAGCCCTTGGCTTTGGAACAGTTAAGACCATGTAGACCGTATTCGTCTGCTTGCGCTTCGCTGCAAATACACGTATATTCTGTGTGAAATGGGGCAGCAAGGCGCAGAGCCACTGCAATACGGAGGGTCTTAGGATCGAGTCGCGTTCCCATTGCCGATATGGGAACTGTTTGGAGGAAGTCCTCGGAGTGATGTGCACTCACAGCCTGGAGACGGGCAATCTCCCTATCTGATGTTGCAGCCCTGAGCATGTTGGCAAGCACCTTTTCAGCGATTGGGCCATCCAAGCTTGACTGTTTGTGAGTCAGTGCTGCACTAGGATTTGGTGCTGGAGCAGCAAGAGTCTCCCATCCAGTGATGGCACTGGCTTAGCTAGGGTCTTCTATTCCTGCTGAGTCGCTGAGGGTATCAGGAAGAATTTGTCTTATCAACTCGTTTGATGCTATGGAAGACGATAGGAAAGCTGGTAGAGGAATCTGGGAGGATCTGCGTACTCCTAGCCCTCCAAGCCTGACCGGAAGTGAGGCTTGCAACCACTGTCCATCTTCAAGGGAAAGATTCAATACACTCTCTAGCATGGTCTTAAGGAGAGAGTTATATTCCTTGAGTTTTGGACTGCTGAAGGCTTGGGAGCATCTCAGAAAGTAGGTAAGTTTTGGGATTGACAGGCATCTGGTGAGTAGGTAGAAGGCATCGTGTGTGTCAATGTCTTTCATCCTGTTTTCCATCATCCGGAGGTCTGAGACTTTTTTTTCTAGGATCAGGTCGATGGCATTGGACCCAAGAGGAGCACCAAGGAGAGTGCTATTGGCTGGATCAATGGCTCGTGATCCTGGTAAAACGGCGCTAATATTCTGGATCATCTGTTGATTGGTAGAAACTATTTCACATTTGGTGGAGTTTAAAGAAAGGCCCAGGCTCTCTCCCATATCTTTAATTTTACTGATGTTCTCTACGAGAGATTCTGTTGTGCCCGGTAGGGTACCATCGTCCAGGTACCAGATGTTGAGCTCGCTGGAGAGTGCTTCTGTGACTTACACACACACACACACACACACACATATATGTATATATATATATATATATATATATATATATATATATATATATATATATATATATATATATATATATATATATATATATATATATATATATATATATATAGTTATGGTAAAATTTTTAGATGAAAGTTATAATAACTTGTCCTGAACTATTATAAATTCGCGAGTGAACGTGATAATGGTACGGAACGGACCGAAACGTTGTCTGAGGCTTTATCTCGAAAATATAAATTCGTTGAGAGCCAAACAAATTAATTATAATTCTCAAGATGGGTGAAAGCTCGAGGTGTACAATTAAATACAAACTTTCATCAGTATTAAAGGAAAATGAGCTATACTGCAATAGTGTCAAATGTGGATGCGTTTAGGACGGGTAACAAAAACAGTCGAGTTAAACCTCCCACTAAAAAACATTCACTGTTAGCCAGTACAAACTGGTATTAAAACACTTTATGCAAAGCTTTCCTCAACTCTTGGTGAGACAAACAGTAAAACAAGCGAGTCAAGCCTCCTGCGCCCTCAGGTTTAAAGGAAAACATTGCAGTAAAACGAGCCATTTACTGAGTCTGACAGGAACAAATGACTCCGACCAGCCAGAGCGAAAAATTCCCCTGAACAAATTCCGTTTGAGTAAAATTTCAACGGAGGAGCAAGACTGGTTCGCCCTGGCCGCTCCCTTCCTCACCCTTCAGACGACAACCATGTTTGGCCAGTCGCCGCGACAACCACTTTTGGTCTGCTCCAATCCTCCTCCTCCTCACACACCACAACTATGTTTGATCATTCCCCCCCATACCTACTATGCTTAGTCCACCTCCCTAAACCAACCATGTTTTAAGAGGTGCAGCGGAGACTACCTCACTACACAATCCATCCTTTCCCCGTATATGATGTTAGACCTCGCTTCCACACCTACCAAACTATCTGGAAAACACCTCAGCCAACAGTCCTTGGGTCTAGATTTCGAGCAATCCCTGTAATAAGAGCCATTTAGCTGGCTAAAAAAAATAGGACCATCCTTAATACCAAAGCACAACTTTAATGCTACAGTAGGAGATGTAGTTTAAAACTACAGTTGGTCTGGATTTATTGCCGTCCACATCTGGCATCCATGGTAGCCAAACTGATGGATACTTAACGAACATGTTGATGTTTCTCTCCACCTCACACAAAGTTGGTCTAGTTTCTTCGTAAGCAAGGTGTGGATATGCAGTTTCGCTTAGGGTAGAGCTTTATCAAGTTTTGAAACAGTGCTTTCTCGACCTCAAGCCATTCAAGGTTCATTGAAGGTTCAGTCACGACAATGGTCCTCACTTTTAATGAAGAGATTCTACACAGTCCGGAATTATAGTCAGAACTTTGAAAGACCTTCAGTTTAAACATTTTGTGTTTAGATCCGTAAAGTAAGAGCCGTAAGTAGGTACTTCCATGACTCTTACGGTTTACTTGATGGAATGAAATGATACAGGCTCAGATTAAGCAGTTATTGTGACAGATGTACATACAGCAAAACGTTTTCACAAAGCTGCAGCAGCAGCAGCTTCTCTAAAATACCATTTCGACTTCAAAGAATCTAAGGTCTTCAGGGAATCTCCAAATGATCGATAAAATTATTGCCTATTTTTGCTTAATTTCACAGTAAGGAAAACTACTTTCATTAATCATCATCATCTTCAGAAGACGCGCAGTTTGCTTAGACTTCTCGTGATGCATCTTCCCTGATATTTATGATATCCAATCATTCAAGAAATAGCTTTGGACATATGATGTAAATAACAAAGAAATGAGACTCTTTTTCTCTACTAGCTAACTATTAATTAGTGTGGATGTTCAATCCATCCTCTTAAGCAAGCGTCGAGATTTTTTCCCTGGCTGAACTCCGTCGGTAAAGCGACTTTGACAATAAAATACAAACATAGTTTTTTTCTCTCATTTGTGTTTGTTTTAGTCCTGTCAAGAAACTTTGATGTGTTCTTTTCTAAAAATGAAAGGAAAATTACTAAAAAAAATGTTTAACTAACGAAATTTGACGAAAGTATTTGCATTTTAACATCCAATGAAAGAAAATTAGAAACGGTAAAAGCTGGAAACTTTTAATTTGAAGCCGAAGAGGCACTTGTGAGGCGTGGCCAGTCTGGGGGGAGCTGTGCTCGGGGCAATGTGTGTAGCAATCAACTCCAACGTGACCCCAGCCAGAGTGCTCTCCTCTGAATATACAAGCATTCTTGTAAGGATTCGGTTTTTACTCAAAGCGAATGTTCACATAAACATGTACCAAGCACATGTATAAATACAATTTCATTTTGTCGAATAACAAGAGAAATGTTTTCATTAAAATTCATGCAACTCAGTCCATTCTGCAAGAGTGAGACTTTTCAATACTCAGTTCAATAAATATTTTTAAGATTTTTTTTCTGCTAGTGGGTCGTCATTACAGACTCGTATATAAATTGATGAATGTATTGAAATTCCAGATTTCAGTATAAATACAATTTAAAAAAATATAAAGTCCCTGCATTTATATTTTCAATAAAAGTTGATAAATTGTTACAAAAGATTTTATACATACACACACACACACACACACACACACATATATATAATATATATATATATATATTATATATATATATATATATATATATATATATTATATATATATATATATATATATATATAGTCTAGGCAGTAGGTTGGTAGACAGCAACCGCTCAGGGAGGTACTACCGTCCTGCCAAATGAGTGTAAAACGGAAGCCTGTAATTGTTTTACATGATGGTAGGATTGCTGGTGTCTTTTTTTCTGTCTCATACACATGCAAGATTTCAGGTACGTCTTGCTACTACTTACACTTAGGTCACACTGCACAAACATTTACAAGCATATATATACACATCCCTCTGGGTTTTCTTCTATTTTCTTTCTAGTTCTTGTTCTTGTTTATTTCCTCTTACCTCCATGGGGAAGTGGAACAGAATTCTTTCTCCGTAAGCCATGCGTGTTGTAAGAGGCGACTAAAATGCCGGGAGCAAGGGGCTAGTAACCCTTTCTCCTGTACATATTACTAGATGTAAAAGGAGAAACTTTCGTTTTTCCTTTTGGGCTACCCCGCCTTGGTGGGATACGGCCGGTGTGTTGAAAGAAAGAATATATATATATATTATATATATATATATATATATATATATATATATATATATATATATATATATATATATATACATATATATATATATATATATATATATATATATATATATATATATATATATATATATATATATATATATATATATATATATATATATATATATATATATATAAAATATATTATATTATAAAATATATATATATTTCGTGTGCCGAATATGTAAAACTGGTCAATTAGCAAGAACTCATTCAAAATTAAGTCCTTTCTAAAAATTTCTCTTATACGTTTAAAGATATATTTTTTTCATTAATGTTAATGTAAAAATTTATAATTTTGCATCAAAAGAATCTTAGAAAACTTACCTAACCTTATTATAACAAGAGCAATTTATTTTAGCCTAACCCAACTAAATATATTTTAGATTTGTTTACAATAATTTAATACTAAACAAACACAGTGACATATATTTTTTTCGTTAGGTTCAGAATGATTTTAGCGAAATTATTGCATACACAAATTTTCGCATGTCTTATGTAGCAAGATGAGCGTTGCTATTTAAGCCAAGATCGCAAGTTCTGCCTATTCGGCACGACATATATATATATATATATATATATATATATATATATATATATATATATATATATATATATATATATATATATATATATATATATATATATATATGTCGTGCCGAATAGGCAGAACTTGCGATCTTGGCTCAAATAGCAACTCTCATCTTGCCATATAGAACAAGCGAAAATTTGTGTATGCAATAATTTCGCCAAAATCATTCTGAACCTAACGAAAAAAATATATTTCACTGTGTGTTTAGTATTAAATTATTGCAAACAAATCTAAAATATATTTAGTTGGGTTAGGCTAAAATAAATTGTTCTTGTTATAATAAGGTTAGGTAAGTTTTCTAAGATTCTTTTGGTGCAAAATTAAATTTTTTTTACATTAACATTAATGGAAAAAAATATATCTTTAAACGTATAAGAGAAAATTTTAGAACGGACTTAATTTTAAATGAGTTCTTGCTAATTGACCAGTTTTACATATTCGGCACGACATATATGTATATATATATATATATATATATATATATATATATATATATATATATATATATATATATGTATATATATAATATATATTATATATATATATATATATATATATATATATATGTCGTGCCGAATATGTAAAACTGGTCAATTAGCAAGAACTCATTTAAAATTAAGTCCTTTCTAAAATTTTCTCTTATACGTTTAAAGATATATTTTTTTCATTAATGTTGATGAAAAATTTAAAATTTTGCACCAAAAGGAACTTAGAAAACTTACCTAACCTTATTATAACAAGAACAATTTATTTTGGCCTAACCCAACTAAATATATTTTAGACTTGTTTACAATAATTTAATACTAAACAAACACAGTGAAATATATTTTTTTTCGTTAGGTTATGAATGATTTTGGCGAAATTATTGCATACACTAATTTTCACTTGTCCTATATGGCAAGATGAGCGTTGCTATTTAAGCCAAGATCGCAAGTTCTGTCTATTCGGCACGACATATATATATATATATATATATATATAATATATATATATATATATATATATATATATATATATATATATATATATATATATAAATGTCAGGGAAGGATAGAGCCCGCCTCCTGGCAGTGAGAGGTCATCATGCAGGGGACTTTCTGTTGGCTGTTCCCAACTCCAGCCTTGGCACATGGCTTGACCCACAGACCATCCGAATTGGTGTTGCCCTTCGACTTGCGCCCCTATTCTCGCCAAACACAAGTGTATTTGTGGCAGTGAAGCAGCAGACTGATTCGGGTACCATGGTCTTGTTTGCCGTAAATCCGAGGGAAAGATTGCAAGACATAAGGAGGTTAATAACATTATCAAGAGGAGCCTCACAACAGCCAGATGCCCAGCAGTAAGGGAGTCACCCTAGCTATGCAGATCTGAAAGCAGCCAGAAGCGTCCAGATGGTATCACACTTCAAGCCTGGACAGACGGCAAGCAGGTGGTGTGGGACTATACATATGCATCTGCCTTGGCTGATACCTATCTCTAATACACCAGGGAGGAAGGAGGGGCAGCCGCCAGATTCAGGGAGTCCCAGAAGTCTAGAAAATATGGAGAACTTGCCCATCATTATATGTTTGTTCCCATAGGCTCAGAGACCCTTGGCTCATGGGGAAAGAGTGCATCTAAGTTCCTTATGGAGCTAGGCAAAAGACTTATCAGGGTAACTAGGGATCCCAGGGCAGCTAGTTTTCTGTTCCAGCGACTCAGCGCTGCTGTTCAGAGGGGTAATGTCTGCTGTATTTTGGGCACGCGCCCCAGCTCTGAGGAGCTGGATGAGATTTTCGCATTATAATCAGTGACAAACACGTAACAATATGTACTAGACATGTATCTCTCACATCTCATGTACTGTATATGCCATCTTTATATCAACAATGTATCTCTTAAACCTTTTGCACCATATTATGTAATAAAATATACCTATTGGTAAAAAAGAATGAAAAGATGGGGTTGTAGGGGAAGTGAAATATTTAAACGGCTTCAGGAAAAAATCCAAATATTCTTCCTAGAAACCTTTTTATCCACTTCTCCGAGGCTATGGGTCCCCCCAATTTACATCAGAGGTGGACCCCATATATATATTTATTTATTTTTTTATTATCACACCGGCCGATTCCCACAAAGGCAGGGTGGCCCGAAAAAGAAAAACTTTCACCATCATTCACTCCATCACTGTCTTGCCAGAAGGGTGCTTTACACTACAGTTTTTAAACTGCAACATTAACACTAATATTAATAATATATATATATATATTAATATATATATATATATATATATTATATATATATTAATATTAATATATATATATATATATTATATATATATATATATATATATATATTATATATATATATATATATATATATATATATATATATATATATATATGCCGAATATGTAAAACTGGTCAATTAGCAAGAACTCATTTAAAATTAAGTCCTTTCTAAAAATTTCTCTTATACGTTTAAAGAAATATTTTTTTCATTAATGTTAATGTAAAAATTTATGATTTTGCGCCAAAAGAATCTTAGAAAACTTACTAACCTTATTATAAAAAGAACAATTTATTTTAGCCTAACCCAACTAAATATATTTTAGATTTGTTTACAGTAATTTAATACTAAACAAACACAGTGAAATATATATTTTTCGTTAGGTTCAGAATGATTTTGGCGAAATTATTGCATACACAAATTTTCGCTTGTCCTATATGGCAAGATGAACGTTGCTATTTAAGCCAAGATCGCAAGGTCTGCCTATTCGGCACGACATATAAATATATATATATATATATATATATATATATATATATATATATATATATATATATAAACATTGTCTCTACGTCCACAGCAGGACTCGAACATGCTAACTCTGTATCAGAGTCCACAGTACTTTACCACTGAGCTAGATCCAAGATAACTATGGGCGCTTAGCCGAAGCTAAGCAATGTTACCCCATACCCCCCGGCACCAAGCTCGTACTGTGAACTCTGATACAGAGTTTGCTGGTTCGTGTCCTGCTGTGGACGTAGAGACAATGTTTGTAAATAGTTTCGCCTGTTTGCGAATTGTTAAGCATTTCAAATCTCTTTCGTTGTCCATTGCATGTGGCAGGATTCGATGAAATAACTTTCAAAACGAGCATGGTGCCCGGGGGTATGAGGTAACATCGCTTAGCTTCGGCTAAGCGCCCATACTTATCTTGGGTCTAGCTCAGTGGTAAAGTACTGTGGACTCTGATACAGAGTTAGCAGGTTCGAGTCCTGCTGTGGACGTAGAGACAATGTTTGTAAATAATTTCGCCTGTTTGCGAATTGTTAAGCATATATATGTCGTGCCGAATAGGCAGAACTTGCGGTCTTTGCTTAAATAGCAACGCTCATCTTGCCATATAGGACAAGTGAAAATTTGTGTATGCAATAATTTCGACAAAATCATTCTGAACCTAACGAAAAAAATGTATTTTACTGTGTTTGTTTAGTATTAAATTATTGTAAACAAATCTAAAATATATTTAGTTGGGTTAGGCTAAAATAAATTGTTCTTGTTAAAATAAGGTTAGGTAAGTTTTCTAAGATTCTTTTGGAGCAAAATTAAAATTTTTTACATTAACTTTAATGAAAAAAATATATCTTTAAACGTATAAGAGAAATTTTTAGAAAGGACTTAATTTTAAATGAGTTCTTGCTAATTGACCAGTTTTACATATTCGGCACGACATATATATATATATATATATATATATATATATATATTATATATATATATATATATATATATATATATATATATATATATATAATTGTAACCACGAACAAGTGGTATTTAATCAATAACAACACTGCGCCTAGTCGGGGGATCGAACCCGTGTTATTTTAGCCCGCCTCGTGGGAAGCGAGTCAAAGTTCACGATGCTCTAAACCACTGAACCTATTATTAGCTCCATAGGCTCAGTTTTCTATAAATTATTTAAATTGCAAGTAAAAATATAGATTTAGTGGATAAATTAAGCAACTTGACTGATTTAAATGATTTCAGTAGGGTTAGTGTTGATGCTACTTCCTTGTTTACAAAAGTTCCAGTTAATGATTTATTAAGTTCCCTATCTGAAGAACTTATGAATTACGATTTACCATTGCCAGTTCCTACTATCATTAAACTTATTAAGCATTGTATTGTTGATGCAAGGTTTGTGTTTAATAACGAGTTTTACACTCAGAAGTTTGATATGGCAATGGGAAATCCTCTCTCACCTGTTCTTAGTAATTTTTATATGGAATATTTTAAGACATGATTGCTTAACATAATCCTTCCCAGTAGAGATAAGTGGTATAGATATGTTGATGATATTTTATGTCTTATGCCTAAGAATATAGATATAAACCATTTCCTTGTTAAATTAAATAATCTAGCTCATTCCAGAAAATTTACTGTTCAATTTGAACAAAATAACTCATTGCCTTTTCTAGATGCTTTAATTATTAAGGGGAACCATAATTTTAAATTAAAAATTTACAGTAAACCAACAAGTAACTATTTCTATGTACACTGTTATTCTTCATATCAAGATAAAGTTAAACTGTCTGTATTCTCATCAATGTTTTTGAGAGTTTTATGTATTTTCAGCCCAGAATTCATAGATGAAGAAATCTCGAAGATTAATGAAATAGCTAATGATGTAAAATACCGAAGGAACTTAACTGATAAACCTTGTAAAATTGCTAGAAATATTTCGTACAATTTAAAAAGAGACAACCAATCTTATTCAGCTAAAAATATGTTGGTTTTCCCTTACTATGAAAATTTGGTTGACATGTCTTCTGTACTTAAAAAAAAATAATATCAACATTGCATTTAAAATCTTGATATAGTTAAAAAAACTTTTGATAAAAAATTCGGCAAGAAATACTGACGACTGTGTCTACAAGATTCCTTGTAAAATATGTGATAAAGTTTATGACGGTCAAGATTAAAGCAACATAAATATAGCATTAGAACTGGACAAGATTCTAATGCTCTGTTTATTCATGTGAGAGATTTTAACCATCAAATTGATTTTCAAAAGGCTGAGAAAAATGTATCTAGAAAGTCCATGGTCGACAGGAATATAATGGAATCAACTTTCATAAAAAATACTTTCGAAAATAATGTGAATATTGCTCTGGGTTTTACAAATTGGTTTCATTTATAATTAATAAAATTTGGGAAGAATTTAAAAAACATGGACAAGTTAAATTCTTAATGCTTGGGTGGAATATAAACCGTATTTCACTTACATCATCATAAAATTCAGGTGTTGTAAGGTAACTGTGAGATGTAGTCTCGTTCCCTATGTCTTCCTGTTGATTTTTTCTATTTTTACATTTCCTTGATAATGTGAGAAATCACGAAAGCGCTTGGAGGTGGTGCCTTCCTATATATATATATGTATATATATATATAAATATATATATATATATATATATATATATTATATATATATATATATATATATATATATATATATATATATATATATTATTGTGACCACGAACGAGTGGTATTGATCAATAACAACACTGCTGCCCTATTGTCGATATGGGAACTGCTTGGAGGAAGTCCAGAGTGATGTGCACTCACAGCTTGGAGATGGGCAGTCTCCCTGTCTGATATTGCAGCCCTGTGCATGTTGGTAAGCATCTTTTCAGCGATGGGGCCATCCCAGCTTGACTGTTTGTAAGCCAGTGCTGCACTAGGGTTTGGTGCTGGAGCAGCAAGAGCTTCCCATTCAGTGATGGCACTGGCATAGTTAGGGTCCTGTATTCCTGCTGAGTCACTGAAGTTATCAGGAAGAATTTGTCTTATTAACTCGTTAGATGCTATGGAAGAGGATAGGAAAGCTGGTAGGGTAATCTGGGAGGATCTGCGTACTCCCAGCCCCCCAAGCCTGACCGGAAGTGAGGCTTACAACCACTGTCAAGGGAAATATTCAATACACTCTCTAGCATGGTATTAAGGAGAGAGTCATGTTCCTTGAGTTTTGGACTGCTGAAGGCTGGGGAACATATCAGAAAGTAGGTAAGTTTTGGGATTGACAGGCACCTGGTGAGTAGGTAGAAGGCATCTTATGTATCAGTGTCTTTCATCCTGCCTTCCATCGTCCGGAGGCCTGACACTTTTATTTCTAGGATCAGATCAATGGCACTGGGCCCAAGAGGAGCACCAAGGAGAGTGCTGTTGGCTTCATCAATGGTTCGTGCTCCTGGTAAAACAGCACTAATATTCTGGATCATCTGTCGATTGGTAGAAACTATTTCACATTTGGTGGGGTTTAAAGATAGGCCCAGGCTCTCTCCCATGTCTTTAATTTTTCTGATGTCCTCTAGGAGAGATTTTGTAGTGCCAGCTAGAGTACCATCATCCAAGAACCAGATAATGAGCTCACTGGAGAGTGCGTCTGTGACTTCGTGGATGACCAAACAGAATAGAAAGGGGACGAGAGGGTCCCGTTGTTGCACACCCTCACACGAATCAATTTCATGGTCCCCAAACAATAGTTCAGAAGTTACTCTATAACACGATTCTGTGAAGGGATAGAGGGACTATATATATATATATATATATATATATATATATATATATATATATATATATATTATATATATATATATATATATATATGTATATACATATATATATATATATATATATATATATATATATATATATATATATATATATATATATATATATATATTTATGTATGTACGTATGTATTCATCCACTCAGTGGACTCATTGTTAGGGACACCCGTGCACCTACTCGTTAATGAAAATATGTAATCAGTCAATCACGCATGCAGTCATGGTCAAGATGTTCAACTGTTGCTGAGACCGAACATCAAAATTAGTAAGAAATGTGATGTAAGTGACTTTGACCGTGGAATAATTGTTGGTATCAACTGGGGTGGTTTAAGTATCACAGAAACTGCTGATTACCTGGGATTTTTGCACATATAAGTTTCTGGAGTTTTTTAAAAATTGTGTAAAAAATAAACAAATTCAGCGACAGCGGAAATTCTGTGGCCGAAAACTCCTTGTTAATGAGCGAGGTCGGAGGAGAATGGCTTGATTGTTTCCAGCTGACAGGAAGGCGACATTAACTCAAATAACTGCGCGTTACAACAGTGATATGCAGAAGAGCATCTAAGAACATACAATACGTCGAACCTTGAAGTGGTTAGAATACAGCAGCAAAAGACCACACCAGGTTCCACTCCTGTCAGCTAAGAACAGGAAATTGAAGTTACAGTGGGCAAAGGCTCACTATAACTGGACAGATGAAGATTGGCGCAAACCTTTAGGATATAGTGGAAAGGGAGATTCGCAACATGAATGTGCAACTAACAAATCTGCAGCACCTTATTGAATCCATGTCACGAAGAATTCAGCCTGTTTTAGGGGCAAAGAGGAGCCCTACCCAGTACTAGAATGGTGTACCAAACAAAGTGGCCACAGAGTGTGTGTGGCGGTGTGTGATGGTGGGGAAGGGGGGCGGGAGAGGCTTCTTTCCTGCTGGCGTTTTCATGCTTCATGCACAGATTAGTTTACTTTCAGAATAATACACATATAATATTGGTTTAAAAGTTTATTTAGTTACAACGAAAATAAGAGCAGTGAAAAGTTTGTATGGTCATCTTAACTCGCTGTATCTCTTTATATCGCCTCAAGCAGTTCCAGGGAGTCCCAGGCAGTCTTTTCCTTGGCTCATGAATATCCAGTTCAAGAGTTATCGTCGCAAGAAAGTTGACCTCAGCAGCCAACCTGTTCCCCAGTTAGGTCAGGCTGACCTCTTGTATCTCTCTGTCCATGAAAATTTGTGTAATTTTTCATATTTGTTATTCTTTGTTAGCGTATATTGACCTACATTTTCGTATAATTATCCAACAATAGCGAAATTAAAAATGTCCGGTGGCTTGTGTCTGCCACCACGGGGCGTACATAAGAAATTTCGAGCATGCGTTTTTACATGGGCATAAAACGTGGAGTAATGGACGCAGCACCAGGCCATTCTTTGATATAGTCAATCCGCCCATCACATCAATCAACAATAAGTTGACGTCCCCATTAAATAACCCCTTGAACCTTATCACGTTATTACGACTTTTACCCTTAGCTTAGTTGCCCAAGAAATAATTGGATATCCCCGAAGTGGGAATACCTAATTACTTCATCCTAATTACCTCCTACCTAATTACTTGTTCCTACAAGGCTTCTCTGTGACAACTTGATAATGCCTCTGCCGATCTTCCTCAAACTTTCAGAGTTTTTGTACTTCGAGGAAGATCTGAGTTGCTGTTGGACAGCAAAGTTGCCAATTTTATTTAAAAAAAATCGATTCGATTTTTATCTGTGCAATAACTTGAGAATGGAAATATATGTTAACGACCTACCAGGTGAAACAGACTATAATAGATAAATATTTGCGAATAAGAAAACTACAAAAAGAAAAAAAAGCGCCATAGTGCAAGAAAATTTAAAGTTTCGTGAAGGGTTAGACAAGTCACTACTAGAGTTCAACTCCTGCAAATGCTAAGTTATGAGTCCCACCTGAGAGGAAGACTCTCATCTGTAAGGAAGAGTACAACTCTGAATTCCAAATAGAAGAGGACCCAGGTGTTGACATGAGTATAATAACATCAGCGGCACACGCAGAGCTGACAAATATATACATATTTTCTCTTGCGAATATGAATAAATAGGAATTCAGATATTGTAGAGAGCATATGTAAAGACCAGTGGCACCAGCATGGTACTCTCCTTAAGTGTAAAAAGGAAACTGAGAAAATTCAAAGGCTTGCTGCTTGACTGGTCGCAGATGAAGGGCTGGGATGTGAAAATGCGTTAACAGAGCCAGAACCTTACACAAGTAGCTGACCAGAGAACGAGAAAATACAGGACCACAACTTACAGAATACCCGAGAGAAAGACAAATTATTTGAGATGAGAGGAAACAGCATCAAGAGACTCGACTAGAAACTGGAAAATGGAGAGTCAGAGTGATGTATGAATGCATTCCAAATGGAATGCATTAGAGAAGACTGTAGTGAAGGTAACTTAAGACGTGAATTCCTTATTAGGTATGTAACAGAGGCCAGGAAGAGAGTAAGCCTCACCAACTAATAATTTTTTGAACTGCAAAGGCTGGAGTCCAAGAGCTGTATTTCGTAACTTTTAGGCCATGTTCAAATAAGTTTCATTACCCCCCAAAACAAATCGATTAGATAAATCTTATTCGTGCCGAATAGGTAAAACTTGCGATTTTGGCTTAAATAGCATCGCACTTCTTGCCGAATAAGGCAAGCGAAAAATTGTGCATGCAGTAATTTCGTAAAAAAACATTCTGAACCTAACGAAAAAAAATATTTCATTCTGTTTTAGTATTAAATTACTGTAAACTTATCTAAAATATATTTAGTTGGATTAGGCTACGCTAAATCAAATTGCGCTTGTTATAATAAGGTTAGGTTAGTTTTCTAAGGTTTTTTGGTACAAAATTATTAATTTTTACATTACCATAAATGAAAAAAATATATCTTTAAACGTATAACAGAAAATTTTAGAAAGGACTTAATTTTAAATGAGTTCTTGCTAATTGACCAGTTTTACCTATTCGGCACGACATATACGTATATATATATATATATATATATATATATATATATATTATATATATATATATATATATATATATATATATATATATATATATATATATATATATTCATCCATTCTGCGAAACTCGATAAATGCTGAAATGAAAATTCTAAGGGAAGGCTCAGGCCAGCAAAATCCCTCTTCAATGGTAAGGATTCGTGATATCAATTCAGGGGAAGAGGCGTATGCGAGGGCCAATACCAGGCAGGACTACGACAAATACCAGGCTCAGGGGAGGGATAGCAGTGTGTGCTTGTTGGGGGGAAGGGGAAGGAATACCTATGATAACACATGCAACACACTTTGTAACTTGCTCCAACTGTTCCACTACACTCCCTCTGTAACCACAACTCACTGTAACTTGTACTAACCACACAGTCCCATTCTGTAACTTAATAACACTACTACTGCACTGTAATTCTCTATAACACGTTGTGACCATCACCACAACCATATGACGAAATTTGCCCCACAACACTAACTTGCACGGTACACCGACTGTAATTTTCATCACTACACGCTAACTTGCACCACCCCATTACATCATACAACTTCCACCACCCCTATTACCCTGAAATCCTATTCCACCATCTCTGTTACCATTGAAACTGACACGACTGAAACTGACACCTGTGAAGCTTGCACGCCGAAAACTTATTCCACTGAAGCTGGTATCACTGAAACTGGCACCCCGGAAAGTGGCACTCTCATTCAATATGATGTATGGGAGGTATTATGGTTTTGTGAAGGCGGCAGATAGGCAGAGGGTGAGAGAGAGGGGTCATTCTGAGAGGAAAGTAGGTGCGTGAGGGAAGGAGTATGAGAAGGGTGAGTGTACGGTGGGAGGGGGAAGTATGAGGGAAAGTGAGTGTAAGGGAATGAGAGTGTAAGGAGAGTAGTATGCGAGGGGATAAGCATGTGAAAGACATCCAACCATTCTGCTATGCATTCAATACATATAAATACATACAGTGAAAGGCAATTGTTTGATTTAGACGTCGTTTCGCTCAGGACTGAGCTTTATCAAATCTTATGAAGAGCTCACCATTGAACGAAACGTATCTTAACACCCACTCGTCTGCCTGTCACTCCAGTCAACAAGGATTCACTAACTGTGGGAACTTCAAAGGTTACATCTGATGAAGTGAAGTACTGCTCAGAAGCATCATTTTTCTTTCATCCTTCGCTACTGGTGTTATTGTTAGAATTCAGAGTGAGATGTATTTCGAAATATTCCAGGAGAGCAGAGATTAAAAAAAAAAAAAAAAAAAAAAGACGAGCCGTGTGAGAAATCTACAGGCTCCTTAGAAATGGATTTGCTACGCCCAGAAACTCAAAGTGAAATCCGCAACAAAATAGTTGACGGTGCACTAAAACAATGTTTTAGACTGGCAATTATAATTCTCAGACCACAAATAATCTGAAAAAGGGAGATATGAATCGAAAAATAGATTGTAGTCAGTATGATCAGGCTAGAGGAACCGGAGATTTTAATGTAGCCAGTCTACTTACTGCACGAGGCTCATGGAGACAGCACTACTGTGTAAGAATAGTGAAATTCCAAGCGCTTTCGTGACTTCTCACATTTGTGATAAATGGTTTAAAACCGACAAGTTGAAGATTGAGACACTTATGCAACATATGGGAATCTTTATTGAAGAAACGTTTCTCCGCACAGTGGCTTTATCAGTCGAATACAAATCAGAAAGGTGTAAAGAGAGGAGGAATTTGAGGTAATCAGTCCCTATGCTGTACTTTCTACAAGACTGATGGACTGAACACATTGACTCCAGGCTGAGGGACTGATTGCCTTAAACTCGTCTTCTCCTTACACCTTTCTGTTTTGTACTGGACTGATGAAGCCACAATGTGACGAAACGTTTCTTCAATAAAGATTCCCATATGTTGCAAAAGTGTCTCAATCTTCAACTTCTCACATTATCAAGGAACTATAAAAACAATACATCAAAGGAAGGTTTATAAAGGGTCAAGACTACACCTCACCATCACATCCCACAACAAAGCAACACCTGACGCGGAACGACACCCGAGTCATAGGAAAGGAGGAACACTGCAGCAGGCCTGTTGGCTCATACTAGGCAGGTCCTTCACGATCCATCTCACCTAGTACTCTACCCAAGAATTAAAATTTATTATTTGTCCATTGTATTATTAAATTCTTCCCAAATTTTATTAATTATAAATGGATCTAATTTATATAAACTAAAGGAAATATTCATATTATTTTCAAAACTGCTTTTATGAAACAAGATTCAATTATATTCCTGTCGACCATGGACTTGCTTGATACAACTTTCTCAGCTTTTTGAAAATCAATTGGATGGTTAAAATCTCTCACGGGAATAAATAGAACATTGGAATCTTGCCTAGTTCTAATGCTATATTTATGTTGTTTTAATCTTAGTTCGAGACTTTTACCAGTTTGACCGTAATAAACTTTACCGCAAATTTTACAAGGAATCTTATAGACACATCCGTCAGCATTTTAGGGGGAATTGTTTATCAATTTTTTTTTTTTTTACTGTATCGAGATTTTTAAATACAACTTTGATATTAAAAGTCTTAAGAAGAGAAGGCATATCAACCAAGTTTTCAAGGTAAGGGAGAACCAACATATTTTTAGTTGAATAAGGTTGGTTGTCCCTTTTTGGTTTGTAAAAGGTATTTCTAGCAATTTTAAAAGATTTATCAATTACGTTTCTTGGGTATTTTAGATCATTAGCTATTTAATAAATTTTAGATATTTCTTCATCTATGAACTCTGGATTACAAATACGTAAAGCTCTCAAAAACATTGATCAGAAAACCGACAGTTTAACTCTATCTTGATGTGAAGAATAATAGTGGACATAGGAACAGTTATTTGTAGGTTTTCTGTAAATTTTAAATTTGAATTCATTATTACCCTTAATAATTAAAACATCTAGAAAAGGCAATGAGTTATTTTCTTCAAACTCAACAGAACAGTATATAAAATGAGCTAAGCTATTTAATTTAACAAGAAAATGGTTTATATCTACATTCTCAGGCATAACACAAAATATCATCAACATATCTGAACCATTTAGCTCTATTAGGGAGGATTGTGTTAAGCAGTCTTGTTTCAAATAATTCCATGTATAAGTTACTAAGAACAGGTGAAAGAGGATTTCCCATTGCCATACCAAACTTATCATTAAATACAAATTTTGCATCAACAATGCAAAGTTTAATAAGTTTAATGACACTAGGAACTGGCAATGGTAAATCGTAATTAACAAGTTCTTCAGATAAGAAACTTAATAAATCATCAATTGGAACTTTTGTAAACAAGGAAGTAACATCAAAACTAACCATGTTAAAATCATTAAAGTCAGTCAAGGAGCTTAGTTTATCAGCTTAATCTATGTTGTTTTTAACATTAAAGTTAGAAATTTTTCCAACAATAGGGTTCAAAATATCGACAAGCCATTCAGATAATTTATATGAAACTGATCCTATGGAGCTAATAATTGGCCTGACTGGATTCTCTGGTTTGTGTGTTCTTATTAACCCATAGAAGTAGGGTAGAAATGGATTAGTGGAAGTAAATTTTTTAATTAATTCATCTTTGCCTTTCAGTAGAAGTTTTATTGTTTAATTGAAATTGCTAGTAGCAGTTTCTAAGGGATTCTTTCTAAGTTTAGAATAGGTTTCATTATCATCTAGGAGATTATTAATTTTATATTGGCAATCATTTTCTTTCATAATTATTAATTATGAAATATATAAATAAATAAATAATAAATAAATATATATATATATTTATATATATATATATATATATATATATATATATATATATATATATATATATATATTATATAACTTAGGCCACACTACACATACATGTATAAGCATATGTATATACACACCCCTCTGGATTTTCTTCTATTTTCTTACTAGTTCTTTTTCTTGCTTATTTCCTTTTATCTCCATGGGGAAGTGGAACAGAATTCTTCCTCCGTAAGCCATGAGGGTCGTAAGAGGCGACTAACATGCCGGGGGAAGCAAGGGGCTAGTAATCCCTTCTCCTGTATACATTACTAAAGTTAAAAAGAGAAACTGCAAAACAACCACGGGGGGAGTAGAATGATAGCTTTAGGCCTTTCGTGTTGCAATCAACACATCATCAGGAGCTTGCACACTTGCAGAAAAGAGGAGTATGTTCAAGCAAGTACGTTCCCACTAGACCGTCGTCACTGGAGTGAGTGAGGGAGGGAGAGAGGAGGGTACAAGAAGTGCCCCCAGGCACAATACTGCCCACACCCTGAAGGATGAATATTACAGCATTAGAAAAATCCCCAGGCAATGATATTGTAACAGCCTAAACGAAATTAATGTGGCAATAATAAAAAATTCGGCCACACCTCGCTGTGATATCAGTAACTTTACATACATAAATATATTGTCAGTGATATAGAAGTCACTGGCAATTATAAGTAGCCTCTCACGGAACAATGTGTCTCTTTAAAGTGGCGAGAAAACGGGAACATTTACAGTGGAGACTTCTAAAAGCTGTGTAAAGGAAACAGGGCTCAATAAAATAAACTCATTTCCAAAGGGAGACATCTGCAATAACAAGAAAGGCGGCCAAAGATATTCAACCTACATAATTCTGAGGCAAATTCTGGTTCAATCTTCAGAAACTGCAGGAAAAATAGGCCCTAATTCTTTGGTGTGGCACTACATCTAAGACAGTGTAATGCAGTCATGTAAGAGCCCAATTTTAGACTGTATACTAATGCCTCAACTAAACATGCATCTAATTTGAAGAGCCCGTCACTGATATTGTATAATGACTGCCAATCATGCTTAATAACTGCCAATTCTACAATATTCCTTTCAAGCCAGTGACTCGACCCCTGCAACCACAAATAGGTGAGTACAAATAGGTGAGTACACACACACACACACACACACACACACACACACACACACAAGAGAGATTCAAAGAAGTGTTCACAGAGGAGACAGAAGGGGCTCCAGAAAGACGGAGAGGTGGGGCACACCACCATGTGCTGGACACAGTGCACACAACCGAGGAAGAAGTGAAGAGGCTTCTGAGTGAGCTAGATACCTCAAAGGCAATGGGGCCAGATAACATCTCCCCATGGGTATTGAGAGAGGGAGTTGTGTACCCCTAACAACAATATTCAATACATCTATCGAAACAGGGAGATTGCCTGAGGCATGGAAGACAGCAAATGTAGTCCCAATCTTTGAAAAAGGAGACAGACATGAAGCATTAAACTACAGACCAGTGTCACTGACATGTATAGTATGCAAAATCATGGAGAAGATTATCAGGAGAAGAGTGGTGGAACACCTAGAAAGGAATGATCTCATCAACAGCAGCCAACATGGTTTCAGGGACGGGAAATCCTGTGTCACAAACCTACTGGAGTTCTATGACATGGTGACAGCAGTAAGACAACAGAGAGAGGGTTGGGTGAGATTGCATATTTTGACTGCTGAAGGCGTTTGTCACAGTTCCACCACAAGAGATAGATTGGTGCAAAAACTGGAGGACCAAGCAGGGATATCAGGGAGGCAATACAAGGGATCAGGGAAATACTATGTAAGGGAAGACAGCAGCGAGTCATGGTACGTGGCGAGGTGTCAGAGTGGGCACTGTGACCAGCTGTGTCCACAGGGTCAGTCCTAGGACCAGTGCAGTTTTCTGGTATTTTGAAGGACATGGACGGATGGAATACTTATAACACTCCGAGGTTTGTCCCTGTTTGCAGTTGACGTGATGTTGATGAGAAGAGTTTCAGTCGATCGAAAAGACCAGGCAGGAAACTTCAAAGGGATTCTGGTAGGCTTTGCAGACCTGTCAGCAACTGGCTCCTGGAGTTTCATCCACCAAGTGCAAAGTCATGAGGATTGGGGAAAGGCAAGAAGACCGCAGACGGAAGATGTACAGTCTAGGGAGGCAGAGATACAAACATCACTCAAGGGAAAAAAGTTCTTGTGGGTGAGTATAAACACCAGGCACATCTCTGAAGCGCACATCAAACCAAAATTAAATGCTGCAGCTATGGGCGCCTGGACAAACCTAGAACAGCATTCCGACCATCTTAATAAGGAATCGTTCAGGACCTGTACACGTGTACGTTAGGCCTTTTTGAGGTATGCGGCCTGTTTGGAACCCACACTAGCAAGCATGTAAAGAAACTAGAGAAAGTGCAAAGGTTTGCAAACAAGACTGCGTCCCTGAGGTTAGAGGGTATGTCCTATGAGAAGAGGTTAAGAGAACTCAACCTGACGACAACTGGAGGACAGGAGAGATAGGGGGAACATGTTAACGACTTACAAAATACTGAGAGGAATTGACAAAAGGTGGGACAAAGACTGGATGTCCTGAGACTGGACACAGCACACGGGGACACAGTGGTAGCTGAAGAACAGATGAATCAAAGGGTGTATGGGAAGTATTTCTTCAGCATCAGAGTAGTTTCAGGAAGTGGAATTGTTTGGGGAAGCGATGTAGTGGAGGCAGGATCCATAATAGCTTTAGCAGAGGTCGATAAAGCTCATGGTATCAGGGAGAGTGACCTAGTAAGCGAACCAGGAAGTTGCGGGCGGCAGGAGCTTGGTTTCGTCCCCCTGCAACTCAACTAGGTGTGTACAACTGGTGAGTACCACACACACACACAAAACATTAAATTTTTTTAATATATTTATAAGATATAGTTATTATATTATATTATATTTATATTTATATATATATACAATATATTATATATATATATATATATTATATTTTTATTAATATATAAATATATAAATATATATATATATATATTTATTATTTATATATATATACGTATATATAATGTTGTAGTAGGGGCTTGGTAGACAGCAACCACAAGGGATGTACTACCGTTCCTGCCAGATGACTGTGAAACAAAAACTGTAATGTTTTGCATGAATGGTAGGATTGTGGTTTCTTTTTCTGTATCATTACACGTTAAATAAACAGGGATTTCTGCTAACTCTACTTTACCACTTTGGTCACACTTCACAGCGCGCACATGCATATTATTTTTACATCAACTAGGTTTTTCTCTTTTTTCTAAAGAGCTCTGTTCTTTTTATTTTTTCTAGATTGTCCATGGGGAAGTGGAGGAAATAGAATATTTCCTCCCGTATGCCATGCGTGTCGTAATGAGGCGACTAAATGCCGGGAGCAAGGGGCTAGTAAACCCCTTCCTATGTATACAATTACTAAAAAAAGAGAAGAAGGAAAAACTTTATAAAAATGGGTTTGCTTAAATGGCGGGATGTAGTGCGGATGACAGAAACAGTGATTGCTGTGATGTTTATGAATGAAAAGAAGTTTGGATGTCTGGCCAAGATAGAAACAAAAGCTGAAGGGGGTAGGAGGGAGTTTTTCAGTGGGGGGAAATAAATGGGATTAAATCTGGGAGTATGCTGTGAGGGTTAGAGCCAATAGGAAAGGGGGTAGCAGTAATGTTAAAAAAGATCAGGTTATTGGAAGGAGGAAAAGAGAATATGAATGGGTTAAATTCAAGGAATTATGTGGATTAAAAGTTAAAGGTTGGATGCGAGAAAGGGGGTCAGATAAGAGTGGTATGAACTGGAGAAGAAGAGGAAGTGCTGAGGACGCGAGAGAGATTTTGGGATCGTTGTTTTAAGTGAATGTATAGGGAGCCTTTGAACCAGTGAGAGAGTAATGTGGTAGGGGGACTGAATGCTAAAGTAGGTGAAACTTTTAGAGAGGGTGTGGTAGGTATGTTTGGGTGTGCCAGTGTAAATGATTATGGGAAAAGCCCTTGGATTGAAACTTTTGTTTAGAAGTGGTTTAGTTATAGGTAATAAATATTTTAAGAAAAAATAGAGGATAAATAAGTTATATCACGATTTGATGTAGGGCGAAATGCACTAGTAGTATGTTGGATTATGATTGGTAGATAAAGACTGTGAGTAGACTTAGGATGTTACTTGTTTATGGGAGGGGCCATGATATATCAGATTCACTTTCTAGTTGTAGCTATACTGAGAGTAAAGGTATGATGGGATACAAGGAGAATAGAAGCATCAGGGATAAGAGAGAGGTGAAGGTTTATAACTAAAAGAGGAGCAGGTTAAGGGTAAGGATATAAACAGCTATTGGAGGGAATTTAGGGATGGGATAATGAGAGTAGGCAATGGGGTCGAAAGAGGTATGGGGATTAGGTTTTTAAAAATGTAAGTGTTAGAGGTGTGCAGCAGAAGTTTGTGGTACAGGAAGTGGGTGCAGTGAGGGAAGAGGTAGCGGATTTGGTGGAATGATGATGTTAAAGAGGTGTAAGGGAGAAAAAGATTAGCATATGAGAAGTTTTTACAAAGTAGAAGTGATGCAAGGAGGGAAGAGTATATGGAGAAAAAGAGAGAAGTTAAGTAAAGAGAGTGGTGAAGCAATGTAAAAAGAGAGCAAATGAGAGAGTGGGTGAGATGTTATCAACAAATTTTGTTGAAATAAGAAAAAGTTTTGGAGTGAGATTAACAATTAAGAAAGCCTAGAGAACAAATGGATTTGTCAGTTAAAAATAGGAGAGAGAGTTATTAAATGGAGAGTTAGAGGTATTGGGAAGATGGAAGGAATATTTTGAGGAATTGTTAAATGTTGATGAAGATAGGGAAGCTGTGATTTCGTGTATAGGGCAAGGAGGAATAACATCTTGTAGGAGTGAGGAAGAGCCAGTTGTGAGTGTGGGGGAAGTTCGTGAGGCAGTAGGTAAAATGAAAGGGGGTAAGGCAGCCGGGATTGATGGGATAAAGATAGAAATGTTAAAAGCAGGTGGGGATATAGTTTTGGAGTGGTTGGTGCAATTATTTAATAAATGTATGGAAGAGGGTAAGGTACCTAGGGATTGGAGCAGAGAGCATGCATAGTTCCTTTTATAAAGGCAAAGGGGATAAAAGAGAGTGCAAAAATTATAGGGGGATAAGTCTGTTGAGTGTACCTGGTAAAGTGTATGGTAGAGTTATAATTGAAAAGAATTAAGAGTAAGACGGAGAATAGGATAGCAGATGAACAAGGAGGCTTTAGGAAAGGTAGGGGGTGTGTGGACCAGGTGTTTACAGTGAAACTATAAGTGAACAGTATTTAGATAAGGCTAAAGAGGTCTTTGTGGATTTATGGATTTGGAAAAAGGCGTATGACAGGGTGGATAGGGGGGCAATGTGGCAGATGTTGCAAGTGTATGGTGTAGGAGGTAGGTTTACTGAAAGCAGTGAAGAGTTTTTACGAGGATAGTGAGGCTCAAGTTAGAGTATGTAGGAAAGAGGGAAATTTTTTCCCAGTAAAAGTAGGCCTTAGACAAGGATGTGTGATGTCACCGTGGTTGTTTAATATATTTATAGATGGGGTTGTAAGAGAAGTAAATGCGAGGGTTTTGGCAAGAGGCGTGGAGTTAAAAGATAAAGAATCACACACAAAGTGGGAGTTGTCACAGCTGCTCTTTGCTGATGACACTGTGCTCTTGGGAGATTCTGAAGAGAAGTTGCAGAGATTGGTGGATGAATTTGGTAGGGTGTGCAAAAGAAGAAAATTAAAGGTGAATACAGGAAAAGAGTAAGGTTATGAGGATAACAAAAAGATTAGGTGATGAAAGATTGAATATCAGATTGGAGGGAGAGAGTATGGAGGAGGTGAACGTATTCAGATATTTGGGAGTGGACGTGTCAGCGGATGGGTCTATGAAAGATGAGGTGAATCATAGAATTGATGAGGGAAAAAGAGTGAGTGGTGCACTTAGGAGTCTGTGGAAACAAAGAACTTTGTCCTTGGAGGCAAAGAGGGGAATGTATGAGAGTATAGTTTTACCAACGCTCTTATATGGGTGTGAAGCGTGGGTGATGAATGTTGCAGCGAGGAGAAGGCTGGAGGCAGTGGAGATGTCATGTCTGAGGGCAGTGTGTGGTGTGAATATAATGCAGAGAATTCGTAGTTTGGAAGTTAGGAGGAGGTGCGGGATTACCAAAACTGTTGTCCAGAGGGCTGAGGAAGGGTTGTTGAGGTGGTTCGGACATGTAGAGAGAATGGAGCGAAACAGAATGACTTCAAGAGTGTATCAGTCTGTAGTGGAAGGAAGGCGGGGTAGGGGTCGGCCTAGGAAGGGTTGGAGGGAGGGGGTAAAGGAGGTTTTGTGTGCGAGGGGCTTGGACTTCCAGCAGGCATGCGTGAGCGTGTTTGATAGGAGTGAATGGAGACAAATGGTTTTTAATACTTGACGTGCTGTTGGAGTGTGAGCAAAGTAACATTTATGAAGGGATTCAGGGAAACCGGCAGGCCGGACTTGAGTCCTGGAGATGGGAAGTACAGTGCCTGCACTCTGAAGGAGGGGTGTTAATGTTGCAGTTTAAAAACTGTAGTGTAAAGCACCCTTCTGGCAAGACAGTGATGGAGTGAATGATGGTGAAAGTTTTTCTTTTTCGGGCCACCCTGCCTTGGTGGGAATCGGCCGGTGTGATAATAAAAAAAATATAATAAAAATAAATTATATATATATATATATATATATATTATTATTTATATATATATATATATATATATATATATATATATATATATATATATATATATATATATATATATATATATATATGCAATAAGATCACAGTAAACAGGTGATTTCAGAATATGCAAAACAACCACTGTGAAAGAATAGAGAAATTCCAAGCGCTTTCGTGACTACTCACATTATTAAGAAACAATGAAAGTAAAGCATCAAAGGAAGGTATATAAAGGGGTAGCCCACACCTCACTACCAGATCCCACAACAATGAAACACCTGACGCGAGACAGCAGGCCCGCCGTCCGAACTAGACAGGTCCTTCACACAACCCACCAACAAACTATTCTACCCAAGAAATAAGAAATTTAAAAACTATTATTTGTCCAATGTATTATTAAATTCTTCCCAAATTCTATTAATTATAAATGGATCTAATTTACATAAACCAAAGGAAATATTCATATTATTGCCAAAACTGCTTTTTTTGAACCAAGATTCAATTATATTCCTGTCGACCATGGACTTGCTTGATGCTACTTTCTCAACTTTTTGAAAATCAATTGGTTGGTTAAAATCTCTTACATGAATAAATAGAGCATTGGAATCTTGTCCAGTTCTAATGCTATATATATGTTGATTTAATCATAGTTCGAGATTTTTACCAGTTTGACCGTAATAAACTTTATCGCAAATTTTACAAGGAATCTTATAGACACATCCATCAGCATTTTGGGGGGAATTCTTTATCAAAAGTTTTTTTTACTGTATATATATATATATATATATATATATACTATATATATATATATATATATATATATATATATATATATATATATATATATATATATATATATATATATATTGTATAGAATATTGCGGTTCAGAAGCAAGTCTTGTGACGGCTGGAGGCAGGGAAGGGTGTTTACCTTGGATAAACAAACAGTGGGCGAGCTGGAGTTCGTCCCGGCAACTGCCCACGCAAGGTAAGTTGGTCCCTCCGGTGAAACTCAAAGGAAGGAACTTATCTTAAAGTCATCAAACTCCTCTCCCTTTACTGTCCGTGTCGTTTCAGGAAGAGCTGCTCTTAAAGGAGCAAAAGAGACAGAAATGTTATGCTATTGCAGTGAGGAAGACAAAGATATTTTCTTCTTGGCGGGGAGCCGAAGGAAAAAGAAATGTGTGAAGGGAGACAGACATTGGTGTGGAGTCGTGAAACATTTCTCGCAACATATGTGCTTCCCTTTGAATGTATTGTTTCACTGAAAAAAGTAGATTGTTAGAGGCTTTGATAAACGAGGTCCATTAAAACCTTTTAAGCTACGAGGTATAACACTTTTGGAATAAAAGAATCAGGCCAGTCAAGAAATTGGTATAAAGTAGCAAGTTTTAACCAGTATGATATATATACTGAAAGATTTATGTCTTTCACTGTATATACGCTGACAATTTTAGAGATCTTTGATCTCTATTTTAGATATTTAATTATCCTTGACTGGCGGTGTACAGGTGACAAACAGCTTTAATGACCATCCCAAAAACAGAAGCCTCTATAAGATTTTGAAGTTCTAATAAATTTTTTGGTTATAATATATGAATAACCCACTGAGTGGAAAAGGAATTTATATGCCACCAATAAATTATAATGCTGGACCACTAGGTACAGGCCATACATTCCATATGGTCGTAAAATTACCACAGAAAAAAAAAATTGTTTTTATGGCATCGATTCTCGATACAAAACATAGGTATCCATTTTCTGACCTGTCTCCCTCTAGTTGCTTTCTACTGAACACTGCTATATGGTCGCCTTCTTCGAATACAAATCTTGCTCTTTTCATTTCTTTTAATAAATGTAGAAGGGTGACACGAGTACTGTATTGTGTATTTGCTATACGATATAAAACAGGCTATACCATTTAAGTATTTCTTCTATTTTAGACGTGTCTCACAGTGGATGTTTAGTTACTGAAAAGCAATAAAATAATTGAAATATATTTTCCTATGCAGAATGCTAATTGTGGAAAATACTGTATATATTTTCCAGAAATACGGTAATTTATAGGTAAATATTGTATTTAATAAAAATTATGTTATCGAAAATGGGAAGGAGCTGCGCCTGCACAGAAGACACTCGCCATTGTTTGTTTGAATTGAGAGTAACAGATGTTATTGAAATGTGAAGAATTTCCGTGCTCTAGAGGCTAAAATTGGGCTGACACTTCTCAAATAGGAGCCGAAATTGTTGGATGTGCATTTCTGCATGACTTGAGACATCAGGCGACTGGACAAGACAACTCCAGGAACCTCAGATAAGTCTGTGATTTTGTAACTCTGGCCAGTGTTATTTTCATGTATAGACAGTGAGGTTTTCTGAGTATGATACACCTTGATTTCCAGTCAAATTGGGGAGTGATTTTAAGATATTCTCCTTTCTGTTATGTATAAGTGTATATATATAATCCTTTTTTAATTTTAATATACAGTCCACAAATTTATATATTTACCAGCATTCCTGGTTATACATATTTCATTTGTAATAAATAGGTCCAGAGCAACTTGTGGATATGACAGTGGTAGGTATCGAAGGGGGACATTTTTTTGCGACCTAGGTGTCCCAAATTCCTACTTGTCTAACTGATAAATAATAATTATCTTTGTTCATTTACTGTTATGTACATAATGATACATTCAGATAAATGCAATTTTCCACATTTAATTTGCCCGTTGGTCCTTCTTGAACCGGAGGTAATTAGCGAAGTCATTAACTAGTTAATTACTTAATAATTATAAGTGAATTGACAGAAGGAGGTGGATGTTAAGTTCACAAATTTACTTAATGTTTGTGGATTGTTATTAATTTGTATAAAATTAATTTGATAAGACAATTCTGGCCAAGATTTATATCAGTGTATGTGTAATTGATAAGCCAAGTGTAGCTAATTATATTAATGTGTATAATATTAATTTTGCTATGCCAAATTCTGGCAAGGATTTATATTAATTTGTATAATATTAATTTTGATGAGCCAAGTCTGGCTAAAGGTTTGTATTAATGTACATTTAAATTTTATATTATAATTTCCTTACATGTGTAATTACTAAGCTCAAGTGTAGCTAACATTATTAATGTGTATTTAAAATTCATATTACAATTTTCTCACATGTAATTGCAAAGCTCAAGTGTAGCTAGGATTTATTCAAAGGTAAGTTGTATCAGTGTTTTAAGTTGTAATCAGAGTTATTAATTAAGTTGAATTTAATACATTGCATCATGGCTGAAAATGAGGAAATTAATGTAGAAGACAAACATATGGAATATAGAGCAAAGAAAGCATCACTGCAAGCTACAAAGGGTCATGTAACCAAGGCATATAATAAATGTTTGGAATTAATGAATCAAGAAACTGTGAATACTGATGATTTAAAATTGTATTTAGATGCTTTGGGGAATAGATATGATTCATACAAATTATATTACAACAAATATGAAGGAGATTTTTTAGTAAACTGTGTAGATGAGACTGAAGTAGATCTTATGATTAATCAGTATTATGAATTAGAGGAAAAGATTCTTTCTTGTAAAAGTCAGGCCTTGAATAAATTAAAATGTGTAAACCAGGCAGTTAATCAGTCTGCTTCAACAAATAGATGTCTTTGCCAAAACTCCCAGAATTATGTTTACCTGTATTTAATCCTGGAGAAAATTGGGAGGAGTTTTGGTCAATTTTTAAAGCAGCTGTGCATGACAGGAGTGACCTAGCCTGTGTAACTAAATTATTTTACCTCAAAGGACAGGTAAGAGGAGATGCTCACATACTCATACAAGCCTTTCCCAATGTAAATGACTCTTACAAGGAAGCAGTTGACTTGTTGAAGGTCACTTATGGTAATATAGAACAAAGTAGGTTGGATCTAGTGAATATCATTGTTAATTTAAAATCTCTGGATCACACTTACAAAGGTTTACAACAGTTTAGAGTTAAACTGGAGAGCACTCTCAAAACTTTAAGTAATAAATATAATCTGAAGGAATCAGACTGGTTATTGAGTGCCATGGTACAGAATAAATTAAACTGTAAAACACTTGAATGGCTCTCAAACAAATATCACAAAAGTTATTTTGGTCTGGAGGAAATAAGACTAGGTCTACAAGAATTAATTGTGCAGTTGCAGACCAGCCAACTAACTCATTTTAAAGATGCAACACATAATAACTCTGAGGTATCTGTCAAGTTTCACAAAGGGAAAAATTATCCCAATGGTAATAATCAAATTTCATTTCCTAAAAATAGTTGCATAGGTGCATATCAAGTAGCAGGAATCAGAAATAATGATTCTCCACAAGGTAAGAAGAATAAGTACCCTCCTAAGAGTAGCCCAGTTAATAAGAAACCAGTCAAAGAAAAGAGAGATTGTCTTTTCTGCAAGGGTACTCATTTTTCTAAGAATTGCAATGCATACAATTCATGGAATGATAAAATTGAAAGATTGGAGGAACTTGACAGATGTATCAGGTGTTTGGGTAATCACAATGTAAAGGATTATGCCAAATTAAACTTCTGTTATCAATGTCACAAAGGAAGACACCATACAGTCATGTGTAAAGGTCTATATGATAATGTTGACAATCCTGACACAACAGTAGCTAATGTAAAAATTGCTGCTAATGTTAATAATGATGGTTTTGCTGGAGTAGCCTTACCTGTTACAGGTAAAAATTGATGATAAAAGACATAAATAAAAAAATGCAATTGCATTATTAGACCAGGGATCCCAACGTACTTTCATAAAACGTAAATGTCTTGATGGTATGAAAGTACAGATGGGAGATCCTACAACTCTAAAATTATCTGGTTTTCTCTCAGATAAAAGGGCTCAATTGTATGACACTGTTTATGTAACTGTCAGGTTAGGCAATGAGAAAAAACGTGTTAATGCAGTAATTGTAGATAGACTTCCAGATAAAATATCTACAGTAGGGCTTAGTAAAGCTACAGAAAGACTTTCACATAATATAAATTTAGCACCTTCTGGTGTAAGTGATGATTCTGTAGGCCCAATAAATATTTTGATAGGTAGTGACTATTATGCCTCCTTTGAAGACTGCAGAAGGCCATGTAATGTATGGTAGGATTCCTCGTAATAATAATTCATGACTAGAGGAAACTACAAATACCATAGCTGTGTGTCTTACTCATGAAATCGTACCCCAGTATAATTCTTCCGTAGAGAATGGTGTTGAGCCAGTGCATAAATTGTGGGAATTAGACAGCATTGGAATAAATGTAAATGAAGAAAGTCCAGACGATTCTTTTACTCAGGAACACTACCTGAGAGATGTAAAATTTGAATCTGGACAATACTGGGTACGACTTCCGTGGAGACTGAACCATCCAGAATTGCCCCCTAATTACAGAATGGCATATGGACAGTTAAGGCTCAGCTCCGCGAACTAAGACCAGAATTGTTAACTGCCTATAATGATATAATTGCTGAGCAGTTAATTAATAAATTTATAGAAGAGGTACCTCCTGACCAAGCCAAAATTTATGGTCACTATTTGCCACACTAATAATATTTACCAACTTTTTTATGAAAAGTCAGATCTCTTGTATTCAGGATTTATTCTCTGGAATAAGATATAATGTCATATTTAAAACACAGAAAATACTATCTATATTATCCAAGAGATGAAAGATTTAAAATTAAGGAATATCATGCAGGTGGTGAGGCCATGTTACCCAGCCTTACAGTTCGGTGACTCACCAGCACAAACAGTAACAATAACCTAGTATAACAGAAAACCAGACAAAGGAGAGGAGGGACTACAATTATTTTTTCAAGGTGTCTCATGTGTCATACATCAGAAGGAAAGTATACCAGACACAAACTAGTCAATAACCAAGCCTTCTCCACATAAATGGAATTCATAAATGGAATTCATCTAATCAGGGCGGATGGTAACCAGAAGTGCCCGGATAGCGTCTACGATTACGAACGCCTTCCCAGGATACACCGAAGCTGAGTGTAGTGCTGCCAGTTTCAGGAGACCAAAAAAGATCAACAAATACATGTGACTAGCAACATGACTTCCTTCCAATAAGATCAGAAGCCCTTGGAGGATGGCGCAAGTGTGCGCTCGAGTTTCTGAAAAATCAAGGAAATGCCTGCAGTATCCTGGGTACACGGCCCACCTCTGGGTAGCTGGAAGAAGTGCACGAAATGCAAATTTCATGACGTCATTCCTTTCTGCATTTCCAACGTATTCTTTAAATAAAATTTTCCAAAAAACAAAATCATATACATACAATATATGAGGGATACCTGGAAAATGCTACCGGGGGGCCAACGCCTCCTGGTGGATCAAAACCTCATCAACCAGGCTATTACTGCTGGCCGCAAGTAGTCTGAAGTAAAGACTACAGCTCGGCTTGTCAGGAGCTGATCTGAGGACCTTGACAACTTCCCTCTGGATTCAGCCAGAGATTTATTGGTAATTCCAGGGAAAGAGGTAGAAAATAAACGAGTAGCTTAGGAGAGAAACCTCTAGATTTATCCCCATAGTACGTTTATGCTCTTCTCTAGTTCTTCCAGTTACCACTGGAGGTGGTGCCTCTCAGTGTATGATATATGTAAAATGCCCTCCAGACATGGACAAATGGTTAACAATGGTCTTAACTAACCATTGTATAGTATACGTTGGTCTCGGGAACACTTGGATGCAGAAGTCATCCACCACCTGGCATTGCTTCGTCAGGGCCTCAGCTGGCGATAGTACGAAACATCTGGTGATAATACAAAAGTTCTGGTGATAAAACAAAAGTTCTGGTGATAAAACAAAAGTTCTGGTGATAAAACAAAAGTTTTGGTGATAAAATAAAAGTTTTGGTGATAAAACAAAAGTTCTGGTGATAAAATAAAAGTTTTGGTGATAAAACAAAAGTTTTGGTGATAAAACAAAAGTTCTGGTGGTAAAACAAAAGTTCTGGTGATAAAACAAAAGTTTTGGTGATAAAACAAAAGTTCTGGTGATAAAACAAAAGTTATGGTGATAAAACAAAAGTTATGGTGATAAAACAAAAGTTCTGGTGATAAAACAAAAGTTCTGGGGATAAAACAAAAGTTCTGGGGATAAAACAAAAGTTCTGGGAATAAAACAAAAGTTCTGGTGATAAAACAAAAGTTCTGGTGTTATAACAAAAGTTCAGGTGTTAAAATAAAAGTTCTGGCGATAAAACAAAAGTTCTGGTGATAAAAAAAAGTTCTGGTGTTATAACAAAAGTTCAGGTGTTAAAATAAAAGTTCTGGTGATAATACGAAAGTTCTGGTGATAATACGAAACTAAGGGTGCAGAAGGCATTGTCTGGTGTTCATCACACATTTCGTCAAGGAAAACAAGGCGAAGATAACAAACACAGGAGTCCTTCCCAGACCCGCAGGAACCTTGGTCACAGGATATTTCTAGATCTGAAAGAGTCCCCGGTAATAAGATGCTTCGTTTGAAGCTGCAGGAGTCCTCGGTCACAGAATCCTTCGTCAGAACCTGCAAGAGTCCTCGGCCACAAGATGCTTCGTAAGAACCTGCAGGAGTTCTGCTCGCTCGTGCTGGAGATAAAGTTAATGAACTCTTGAGCATGGTCTGATGACCCATAACCAGAGTTTACTACCCACCCTCCGCCCACTTCCCAACCAGCGCCAACCCTCCATCCACCTTCCGCCCACTCCCCATCCTGTGCCCTCCTCACCCCTCCCCAACCTGCTCTTCCCTCCCCAACCAGCTCTCACTCTTCTCCCCCACTCCTCATCCATGCACCTACCCCGAATCCTTCGCCCACAGAGCACTCACTGTCCAGCTTAATTCCCCTTCCTAATCCTTCACGCACCGCCCACTACCTCGGCCAATCCCGAACCCTTGCACACCCTTACCCCTCTCGCACTCCTACACTTCGCACATTCCTTTTCGCACATCCCTCTCAGCAGTGCAGCATGACCCTTTCGGATTTAGTGATGACATTAATTACAACAATCCATACACAGTGCATCGTCTATCCATTTCACAACTTCAATCAATTCCACAGCCTCCATCCATCCTTCACTTATCCCACAGCTTCAATCCCCGCTTTGCCCTCCCCCAACCTCCACCCACAACATCCACCCTACGGTCTTTCCCTGCCTTACACCCTCCACCTTTCCCACAACTTCCACGTAGCCTCCGCCCACCCTGTTGTCTAAGCCTACATTCCACCTATTATAAAAAAATTAGCTGTCTTATGACTAGTGCAAAGGGACCAAGACTTTTCAACACCCTTCTTTTCGTACATAAGCCCTCTAGCAGTCTTCAAGATGGAATTTGACACATTCCTCGAGTCAGTTCCTGATCAGCCTTACTGATCAGGCTACCAACCAAGAGGTGTGCTGATCTAGGACTAGGCCGAGGGGGAAGGGGATGAGGAAGGGTGATACCTCCTGGGATCTGCAAGGAATGGTATAGAACTCTAACATCACCCCACACTGCGGGAAATTTCAGTACATCTGAACGTTCGAGTCTTGTGTTTTCCTTGGTTGCCGTGAATGTGAAGGTGTTCTTTCAAGACTCGGTTTCATAACTGGTAATATTTTTTCTTCAGGTTCTTTGCAAAATAACCACAGGGGGTTGCTGAATGATAGCTCTAGGCCTTTCGTGTTGCAGTCAACACATAAAGAGCTTGCAATGTTGCAGAAATAGAGCAGGAAATCCAGGCAGATTTGTTCATGGGAAAACACTATCTCCAGAGAGTCGTTTTCCTGAACGAATCTGCCTGGATTTCCTACACTAATTCCGCAACATTGCAAGCTCCTGATATGTTGATTGCGACACCAAAGGCCTAGAACAAACATTCAACTCCCCATGTAGTTATTTTGCATCTTCTATCGCGAATATTTCGTTTACCATGTTTAATAACCAGAGAACGTGTGAGGGATGAGCAAGGTTTTGACTTTCGAGTCACTAATATACATACACAATATTGCAAGTGAATTATTTTTAAGTTGAACTTAAATTACCAAATACTAACATAATTTATCATGTCATATCCGCTGCTAAAATTCGGTGAACCATTGATACTAAATTTTGTACTACTTATGGTGCGGATATAAATTCTGGCTGTCCAGCAATGCTTCCGGGTGAAAATACAAGCCCAGCTTATCAAATACACATGACGCACGTAACTCAACTTCAATACTTATTCAATATTACAGTGCTATTAATTTTTAAAAAAATAAAGAAGTTCCCCGTAACAGAGTGTATCCACGAGGAGCGCAAGACCAGTCTTAGTGTCCCACGTTCTTGCCCGAGTGTATTGACACGGGTGAAATTTCTCAGTTAAATTGAAGAATAGCGCCGTGGGTGACATAGACTTATAAGTAATGGATTAAGGAAATGCTGGAACATCGATCGTATGGGAGAGGTTAATACTATGTGCCTCAGCGAACTGGTAGTTTATATTGTTTCTTTCTCCTCTGTTATGGCGTGAGTAATTGATTGTGCTTTTGTTTCCGATACGCCCTGTCCGTTTGTATGTCCATAGCCTGTGTGTGTGTGTGTGTGTGTGTGTGTGTGTGTGTGTGTGTGTGTGTGTGTGTGTGTGTGTGTGTGTGTGTGTGTGTGTGGTGTGTGTGTTTGTCCACTGCACGCAAGTTAAGAGACCATACAATAAGTGTCAGGGGCCCGAGACTGTTCAACTGCCTCCCAGCATACATAAAGGGGATTACCAATAGACCCCTGGCTGTCTTCAAGCTGGCACTGGACAAGCACCTAAAGTCGGTACCTGACCAGCCGGGCTGTGGCTCGTACGTTGGTTTGCGTGCAGCCAGCAGTAACAGCCTGGATGATCAGGCTCTGATCCGCCAGGAGGCCTGGTCACAGACCGGGCCGCGGGGGCGTTGACCCCCGGAACTCTCTCCAGGTAAACTCCAGGTAAACTGTGTTCGTGGTCACCGTGTGTGTGTTTGTTCCAGTCACTGTGTATTTTAGTGGTCACACGATGTGATTGTCCACTTTGTGATCACTGTCGGAAATTGGACAGTACTTTTGTTAACTAGTCTGGACCAGCAATGTTCGTGTCTGGGGCAGCAGTGATCGTGTCTAGCGCAGCAGTGATCGTGTCTGGCGCAGCAGTGATCGTGTCTGGGGCAGCAGTGATCGTGTCTGACGCAGCAGTGATCGTGTCTGACGCAGCAGTGATCGTGTCTGGGGCAGCAGTGATCATGTCTGGGGCAGCAGTGATCGTGTCTGACGCAGTAGTGATCGTGTCTGGGGCAGCAGTGCTCGTGTCTGGCGCAGTAGTGATCGTGTCTGGCGCAGCAGTGATCGTGTCTGGGGCAGCAGTGCTCGTGTCTGGCGCAGTAGTGATCGTGTCTGGCGCAGCAGTGATCGTGTCTCACTCAGCAGTGATTGTGTCTGGCGCAGTAGTGATCATGTCTCGCGCAGCAGTGATCGTGTCTAGCGCAGCAGTGATCGTGTCTAGCGCAGCAGTGATCGTGTCTAGCGCAGCAGTGCTCGTGTCTAGCGCAGCAGTGATCGTGCCTACCGCAGCAGTGATCGTGTCTAGCAAAGCAGTGATCGTGTCTCACGCAGCAGTGCTCGTGTCTCACGCAGCAGTGCTCGTGTCTCATGCAGCAGTGCTCGTGTCTCACGCAGCAGTGCTTGTGTCTCACGCAGCAGTGCTCGTGTCTCACGCAGCAGTGCTCGTGTCTCACGCAGCAGTGCTCGTGTCTCACGCAGCAGTGCTCGTGTCTCACGCAGCAGTGCTCGTGTCTCACGCAGCAGTGCTCGTGTCTCACGCAGCAGTGCTCGTGTCTCACGCAGCAGTGCTCGTGTCTCACGCAGCAGTGCTCGTGTCTCACGCAGCAGTGCTTGTGTCTCACGCAGCAGTGCTCGTGTCTCACGCAGCAGTGCTCGTGTCTCACGCAGCAGTGCTTGTGTCTCACGCAGCAGTGCTAGTGTCTCACGCAGCAGTGCTTGTGTCTCACGCAGCAGTGCTCGTGTCTCACGCAGCAGTGCTCGTGTCTCACGCAGCAGTGCTCGTGTCTCACGCAGCAGTGCTCGTCTCTCACGCAGCAGTGCTCGTGTCTCACGCAGCAGTGCTCGTGTCTCACGCAGCAGTGCTCGTGTCTCACGCAGCAGTGCTCGTGTCTCACGCAGCAGTGCTCGTGTCTCACGCAGCAGTGCTCGTGTCTCACGCAGCAGTTGCTCGTGTCTCACGCAGCAGTGCTCGTCTCTCACGCAGCAGTGCTCGTGTCTCACGCAGCATTGCTCGTGTCTCACGCAGCAGTGCTCGTGTCTCACGCAGCAGTGCTTGTGTCTCACGCAGCAGTGCTTGTGTCTCACGCAGCAGTGCTTGTGTCTCACGCAGCAGTGCTAGTGTCTCACGCAGCAGTGCTCGTGTCTCACGCAGCAGTGCTCGTGTCTCACGCAGCAGTGCTCGTGTCTCACGCAGCAGTGCTCGTGTCTCATGCAGCAGTGCTTGTGTCTCACGCAGCAGTGCTCGTGTCTCACGCAGCAGTGCTCGTGTCTCACGCAGCAGTGCTTGTGTCTCACGCAGCAGTGCTTGTGTCTCACGCAGCAGTGCTTGTGTCTCACGCAGCAGTGCTAGTGTCTCACGCAGCAGTGCTCGTGTCTCACGCAGCAGTGCTCGTATCTCACGCAGCAGTGCTCGTGTCTCACGCAGCAGTGCTGTATCTCACGCAGCAGTGCTCGTGTCTCACGCAGCAGTGCTCGTGTCTCACGCAGCAGTGCTCGTGTCTCACGCAGCAGTGCTTGTGTCTCACGCAGCAGTGCTCGTGTCTCACGCAGCAGTGCTCGTGTCTCACGCAGCAGTGCTCGTGTCTCACGCAGCAGTGCTCGTGTCTCACGCAGCAGTGCTCGTATCTCACGCAGCAGTGCTCGTGTCTCACGCAGCAGTGCTCGTGTCTGGCGCTGCTGCTGCGTTGGCTTACGCGCTCAAATATTCATACCATTACCTGCAGTAGAACTGAACATTGATATATTACAACCACTACTCGCCAGATGTCTCTGCAGACAGCAGTAACCCATGAAAAAAAAAAAAAGCGGTCCCGCTCGACATTTTATATTTATCACTTCAAATTGAGGTCAATATCGTAAAATTTTATGTGTTTGGAGGTTCATGGAAAATATTGAGGAATGCAATAGGATAAAAAAAAAATCCTTCTCTTCTATATTCATCTTTTTTTGGAGGGGGGGGGGTAGAAGCATTGACTTCTATATACATTTTTTTTTTTTTTTGGTGGAAGAAACACTGAGCATATTGTAGCTCTTCGTTGCATGGAAAACTGGACTCAATTCAAGTGAAAAGCAGACTGGAGTAGCACTAATTCCTTGGATCAAGAGCCTCTCCTCTCAAGGCACCTCCATGGAGGGATCTTTGTTGTTAAACTTCCTAGGATCAAGAGCCCACCCTCAAGGCACCTCCACGGAGGGATCTTTGTTGTTAAACTGCCCTTCCCTGACCGTCAGTTTGGAGGTTAGGATGCGCTCGTGAAGGAACTTAATTGACTTACTTCTGGCCCATCATGCGAGTCATCAAGTGAGCGAGCTGGTCAGATGGCTCTCCAGAGTGATCGTCGACACCCCAGGGATCTCCTCACCTTAAAAGTGGCCCTTACAGGATGAAAGTAGTGCCAATTAGTTGCCCGCTTCATTCCCTCTCTTAGCCCAGGAGAGACTCACCACCTGAGCACTAACCTGGGCGCTCACCTGTTTACCCACACGAATATTCCCTTGGGCACTGACCTATTTCTTCACATGAGCACTTTTTCATGGTCAAAAATCACCTAATTCTTGATTGTAGAGTCACTATCCCCAACTGAACATCAGTGAAGAGCGAAACTCAGATGAATCTCCTCTTATCCCGCAGGAGCCTCGAATCAGAACCAATGAAACTGAAAGATGTAGCAAAAGTTGTACAGTTTCAAATCTCGGACAGTGTCAATATCTCTTTCATTATCGCGAAGGGAAACAAATTCTGTTATACGGACTTCATTATAGACGACATCTTTATCTCTTGTGACTTGGTGAAGCCCAGCATGTGGGCGAATAGGTAAAACCTGTGATTTTGGCTTCAATAGCGACGCTTTTCTTGCCGAATAAGGCAAGCGAAAATTTGTGTATGCGATAATTTCGCAAAATTCATCCTGAACCTAACGAAAAAATATATTTCATTGTGTTTGTATATTATTAAATTATCTAAATTATTAAATTATCTAAAATATATTTTGTTGGATTAGGTTAAATTAAATTGTTATAATGGGGTAAGGTAAGTTTTCTAAGGTGCTTTTGGTACAAAATTATTAATTTTTGCATTAACATAAATGAAAAAAATATATCTGTAAACGCATAAGAAATTTTTTTACAAAGGACTTAATTTTAAATGAGTGCTTGCTAATTCACCAGTTTACTTCTTACATTATCAAGGAACTATAAAAGTAATACATCAAAGGAAGGCATATAAAGGGTCTAGACCACATCTCACCATTACACCCCACAACAAAGCAACACCTGACGTGCAACGACACCCGACTCGTAAGAAAGGAGGAACAGTGCAGCAGGCCTGCTAGCCCAACTAGACAGGTCCTTCACGATCCATCCCACTAACAAAATATTCTACCCAAGATTTAAGATTTATTTGTTTAATGTTTTATTAAATTCTTCCCAAATTTTATTAATTAAAAATGGATCTAATTTATATAAACCAAAGGAAATATTACTATTATTTTCAAAACTGCTTTTTATGAAACAAGATTCAATTATATTCCTGTCGACCATGGAATTGCTTGATACAACTTTCTCAACTTTTTGAAAATCAATTGGATGGTGAAAATCTCTCACATGAATAAACAGAGCATTAAAATCTTGTCCAGTTCTAATGCAATGTTTATGTTGTTTTAATCTTAGTTCGAGACTTTTACCAGTTTGACAGAAATAAACTATCGCAAATTTTACAAGGAATCTTATAGACACATCCGACAGCATTTTGGGGGGAATTCTTTATCAAAAGTTCTTTTTATTGTATCAAGATTTTTAAATACAACTTTGATATTAAAAGTTTTAAGAAGAGAAGGCATATCAACCAAGTTTTCATAGTAAGGGAGAACCAACATATTTTTAGTTGAATAAGGCTGGTTGTCCCTTTTTGGATTGTAAGAAGTATTTCTAGCAATTTCAAAAGATTTATCAATTGCGTTTCTTGGGTATTTTAGATCATTAGCTATTTTATAAATTTTGGATATTTCTTCATCTATGAACTCTGGACTACAAATACGCTAAGCTCTCAAAAACATTGATGAGAAAACAGACAGTTTAACTCTATCTTAATGTGAAGAATAATAGTGTACATAGGAACAGTTATTTGTAGGTTTTCTGTAAATTTTAAATTTGAATTCATTATTACCCTTAATAATTAAAACATCTAGAAAAGGCAATGAGTTATTTTCCTCAAACTCAACAGTAAAGTTTAGTGGGATGTCGTGAAGGACCAGTCTAGTTGGGCCAGCGGGCCTGCTGCAGTGTTCCTCCTTTCTTATGAGTCGGGTGTCGTTCGCGTCAAGTGTTGCTTTGTTGTGGGATGTGACGGTGAGGTGTGGTCTAGACCCTTTATATGCTTTTCTTTGATGTACTCGAGAGAAGTCACGAATCCGCTTGGAATTTTACTATTCTTTCTTAGTGGTTGTTTCGCATATTCTGAAATCACCTGTTTACTGTGATCTTATTGCATATATATATATATATATATATATATATATATATATATATATATATATATATATATATATATATATATATATATATATATATATATATATATATGTCGTGCCGAATATGTAAAACTGGTCAATTAGCAAGAACTCATTTAAAATTAAGTCCTTTCTAAAATTTTCTTTTATACGTTTAAAGATATATTTTTTCATTAATGTTGATGTAGAAATTTATAATTTTGCACCTAAAGGAACTTGGAAAACTTACCTAACCTTATTATAACAAGAACAATTTGTTTTAGCCTAACCTAACTAAATATATTTTAGATTTGTTTACAGTAATTTAATACTAAACAAACACAGTGAAATATATTTTTTTCGTTTGGTTCAGAATGATTTTGGCGAAATTATTGCATACACAAATTTTCACTTGTCCTATATGGCAAGATGAGAGTTGCTTTTTAAGCCAAGATCGCAAGTTCTGCCTATTCGGCACGACATATATATATATACATATATATATATATATATATATATATATATATATATATATATATATATATATATATAAATATACATATATATATATATATATATATATATATATATATATATATATATATATATATATGTATGTATGTATGTATATATATATATTGAGGCTCAGGTTAGAGTAAGTAGGAGAGAGGGAGATTATTTCCCAGTAAAAGTAGGCCTTAGACAAGGATGTGTGATGTCACCGATGTTGTTCAATATATTTATAGATGGGGTTGTAAGACAAGTGAATGCTAGAGTCTTGGCAAGAGGTGTGGAGTTAAAAGATAAAGAATCAAACACAAAGTGGGAGTTGTCACAGTTGTTCTTTGCTGATGACACTGTGCTTTTGGGAGATTCTGAAGAGAAGTTGCAGAGGTTGGTGGATGAATTTGGTAGGGTATGTAAGAGAAGAAAATTAAATGTGAATATAGGAAAGAGTAAGGTTATGAGGATAACTAAAAGATTAGGTGCCGAAAGATTGGATATCAGATTGGAGGGAGAGAGTATGAAGGAGGTGAATGTATTCAGATATTTAGGAGTGGACGTGTCAGCAGATGGGTCTATGAAGGATGAGGTGAATCATAGAATTGATGAGGGGAAAAGGGTGAGTGGTGCACTTAGGAGTCTGGCAACAAAGAACTTTGTCCATGCCATGGAAGCAAAGAGGGGAATGTATGAGAGTATAGTCATACCACCACTCTTATATGGGTGTGAAACATAGGTGGTGAATGTTGCTACAAGGAGAAAGCTGGAGGCAGCAGGGATGTCATGTCCGAGGGCAATGTGTGGTCTAAATATAATGCAGAGAATTCGTAGTTTTGAAATTAGGATTAGGTGAAGCATTACCAAAACTATTATCCAGAGGGCTGAAGAAGGGTTGTTGAGGTGGTTCTGACATGCAGAGAGGATGGGACAAAACAAAATAACTTCGAGAGTGTATAAATCTGTAGTGGAGGGAAGGCGGGGTAGGGGTCGGCCTAGGAAATGTTGGAGGGAGGAGGTAAAGGAGGTTTTGTGTGTGAGGGGCTTTGACTTCCAAGCGTGTTAGATAAGAAGCGAATGGAGGGGTGTTAATGTTGCAGTTTTTTAACTTTATTATAAGAGCGCCTGTGGCAAGACAGTGATGAAGTGAATGACGACGAAAGTTTTTCTTTTTCTGGCCACCCTGCCTATCCACCTATCCACCTCTTACATTTTCTTCATCTTCACATGTCAATGTCACAATCTTCATCTCTTAAAGGTGGCCATTTTCTCTGCTTCGTTCCCAGGGGCCATTTAGTTGTGACTCTAGGAGGAACACGTTTGTTTAGAAAAACATTTCCGTTCTTTCCCACACTGATCATTTATCTCTTCATCACGTTAGAAGTGATCAGAGTCCCAAGACCGTAACGTTTTCTAAATGCGTATGTCGTAGTCATCGCCAAGTTTTTTTTTTTTATAAATGACTTATCGGTATCCATTACCATGGTTTATACAAGCTACTCTGACAACTGTACCTTTGTTTACCTTGGTTGTTAGCTGTCCAGCAGTTCTGACCACCAGAACGTCTGCACGACTTCAAGGAGATCCAGTTCTTCCTTCATGACTTATCAAATATGATAGTGATCAGTTCACACCCAGAGGAAGAGAGAGAGAGAGAGAGAGAGAGACATACAGAGGAACTATTATTTTGACAACGTTTTGCACTACGTAAACCATTATGATAGATCTTTCATAGAGCTCTTCACAGAGTGAAAATCTGATACAGCAAAAGCTTCCTCAGTGCTTGAGTGAATTTTCTCTTCAGTTCAAGCATTATTTCTCTAAATTTGAGGGTCTTCTACAACTATCTACAGGGGTCGGACAAAATAATATGAAAACTTTGTTATTTAATATTTTGCAGACATTACCATAGAGACAGTTGCTCTCGAAACATGGAAGAATTCATCAGTTTTGGTGACTGATGCTCAGCTATCTACGCTCAAACAATCTGTCCTCTGGATGTTTGTAAGGTCTTGCATTCTTGTCTCAACTTCGTTCAGAAATGTAACAAAAACAATAGATGTGAATGAAAAGAGCAATAAAAACGAACCTGTAACACATTTAAATTGATTACTCAGTCATTAGTTCGACAGTCTGACAATTCACTCAGCAGAAGTTGAAATAAAACCATCCTCACAAAACTCTGGAGATCCACCTCCTTTTCCTAATACCGCTATCAGAGGGGCTCAAAAAAGGCCTTTTGAGCTCTAACCCTGCCCCCTTCCCTCCCTGTAAGATGGCTCAGTATGTTGTACTAATTTTCGAACATAGTCTTGTTGCGCCAGACACCATATGTGGCGTAGCAGTGCCGCCAGCAGACCTGGAATTAATGACCTGCAGCACGCGTCAGAGCAGCAGGGAGAGGGAGAGGGAGAGAGAGGAATAGGCAGAGATGAAGAGGCAGAGGGAGATGAAGGCATCATTTGAAGACAGTAGGGTGGAAGGAGAGGAAACAGGGGAAAGGGAGGGAATCAAATGGGAAATGCAGAAGCAGAAGACCTTCAAGTCCACACAGAGATTATCTGGGGAGAGAGAGGGTCGAACTACAGCCTGGCTGTCTCAACTTCTGCCTAGATAGAGGAGGCAAGGATAGTGTAGCAGAAGGATCTCTCCTCACCCTGCACTCGGTCCGACCATACTCTCAGCTTGAGAAACGTGTGGAATGAAAATGACCACACAGTTAATAGAAGTGTATGTAAATTAAACAGTAAATAGTATGCAAATTATAAATGTAAACAAAAATTACCACAGTCATATAAAGTATTTATTACTAATGCTTAGCCTCTTCTATCCTATTTCTATATATTTTATTTCCATATTTCGATTATTCCCAAAATGCATTATTTGTCCAGAGAGCGAGAGAGAGAGAAAGAAGAGAAAGAGAGAGAAAGAAGAGAGAGAGAGAGAGAGAGAGAGAGAGAGGAGAGAGAGGAGAGGAGAGAGAGAGGAGAGAGAGAGAGAGAGAGGAGAGAGAGAGAGAGAGAGAGAGAGAGAGAGAGAGAGAGAGAGAGAGAAGAGAGAGAGAGAGAGAGAGAGAGAGAGAGAGAGAGAGAGAGAGAGAGAGAGAGAGAGAGAGAGAGAGAGAGAGAGAGAGAGAGAGAGAGAGAGAGACAGACAGACAGACAGACAGACAGAGAGAAGGGAAAGGGAGGCAGGGAGAGAGGACAGAACTAAGGGTCTACCCCTGGGATTGATCAAAGTGACTCTGCTGGTTGGTAATTGATTGGTGACCTTCCTGGGGTGCAGCTGCCAGCCTCCCTCCTCCAGGTGCCTCCTGTGTCGCTCGCTAATGGCAGTACTTAGGACTACCAAGAAATACTTAGGAGTTTTTTGAAGTGTTTAGTACTCGTCAGAACTTAGGAGTTCGCATAAGTATTTCCAAGTACATGTACTCGTGAGCATTCAGGAGTATACTTAGGAATATTTGACAGCATTTAAGAGCACTTGTGAAAACTTGCATTTACTTATGAGAATTTATATATACTTGGGAATATTTGGAAATAATTTTAATTATAAATGACCATCGAGAGAGACGGAGAGAGAGAGAGAGAGAGAGAGAGAGAGAGAGAGAGAGAGAGAGAGAGAGAGAGAGAGAGAGAGACAAGCAAAGTCAAAGACATTTTCACAACGTTTCAAGGAACTTCTGTTCTCATCATTTGATCTAAAAATAAGGAAAACATCCAAAATGTTTAAAAAATTCCATGAAAATAAGTCAAAAATAGATCATACTAAGAGATCCGTTATTAATAATACGGTATTTTTCGTTATAAAAATCTGACTCATTTTCACAAAATTTTAAACGCTTCTAAATGCATCTTTAAATTGGTAAGTGAGACCACCTTGAAGGTGAGTCAGAGCTCAGTGGTAGCTTCTATGGCAAGTGAGACCACCTTGAAGGTGAGTCAGGGCTCAGTGGTAGCTTCTATGGCAAGTGAGACCACCTTGAAGGTGAGTCAGGGATCAGTGGTAGCTTCTATGGCAAGTGAGACCACCTTGAAGGTGAGTCAGGGCTCAGTGGTAGCTTCTATGGCAAGTGAGACCACCTTGAAGGTGAGTCAGGGCTCAGTGGTAGCTTCTATGGCAAGTGAGACCACCTTGAAGGTGAGTCAGGGATCAGTGGTAGCTTCTATGGCAAGTGAGACCACCTTGAAGGTGAGTCAGGGCTCAGTGGTAGCTTCTATGGCAAGTGAGACCACCTTGAAGGTGAGTCAGGGCTCAGTGGTAGATTCTGAGGCAAGTTACGCCACCTTGAAGGTGAGTCATGGCTCAGTGGTAGCTTCTATGGCAAGTGAGACCACCATGAAAGTGAGTTAGGGATCAATGGTAGCTTCTGAAGCAAGTGAGACCACTTTGAAGGTGAGTCAAGGCTCAGTGGTAGCTTCTATGACAAGTGAGACCACCTTGAAGGTGAGTTAGGGCTCGGTAGCTTCTGAGGCAAGTGAGGCCACCTGGAAGGTGAGTCAGGGCTCAGTGGTAGCTTCTGAGGCAAGTGAGGCTACCTGGAAGGTGAGTCAGGGCTCAATGGTAGCATCTGTGGCAAGTAAGACCACCTTAAAGGTGAGTCAGGGCTCAGTGGTAGCTTCTGTGGCAAGTGAGGCCACCTTGAAGGTGAGTCAGGGCTCAGTGATACAATCTGTGGCAAGTGAGGCCCCTTTGGAAATGAGCCAGGGCTCAGTGGCAGCATCTGTGGCAAGTGAGGCTACCTTGTAGGCGAGTCAGGACTCAGTGGTAGCATCTGTGGCAAGTGAGGCCACCTTGAAAGTGAATCAGGGCTCAGTGGTTGCTTCTATGGCAAGTGAGACCATCTTGAAAGTGAGGCAGGGCTCAGTGGTAGCTTCTATGGCAAGTGAGGGCACCTTGAAGGTGACTCAAGGCTCAGTGGTAGCTTCTATGGCAAGTGAGACCATCTTGAAGGTGAGTCAGTGCTCAGTGCTAGCTTCTATGGCAAGTGAGACCACCTTGAAGGTGAGTTAGGGCTCAGTGGTAGCTTCTGAGGCAAGTGAGGCCACCTTGAAGGTGAGTCAGGGCTCAATGGTAGCTTCTGAGGCAAGTGAGGCCACCCTGAAGGTGAGTCGGGGCTCAGTGGCAGCTCCTGAGGCAAGTGAAGCCACTTTGAAGGAGGGTCAGGGCTCAGTGGTAGCTTCTATGGCAAGTGAGACCACCTTAAAGGTGAGTCAGGGCTCAGTGGTAGCTTCTATGGCAAGTGAGACCACCTTGAAGGTGAGTCAGTGCTCAGTGCTAGCTTCTATGGCAAGTGAGGCCACCTTGAAGGTGAGTCAGGGCTCAGTGGTAGCTTCTATGGCAAGTGAGACCACCTTGAAGGTGAGTTAGGGCTCAGTGGTAGCTTCTATGGCAAGTGAGGCCACCTTGAAGGTGAGTCAGGGCTCAGTGATAGCTTCTATGGAAAGTGAGGCCACCTTGAAGGTGAGTCAGGGCTCAGTGGTAGCTTCTATGGAAAGTGAGGCCACCTTGAAGGTGAGTCAGGGCTCAGTGGTAGCTTCTATGGCAAGTGAGACCACCTTGAAGGTGAGTCAGGGCTCAGTGTTAGCTTCTATGGCAAGTGAGACCACCTTGAAGGTGAATCAGGGCTCAGTGGTAGCTTCTATGGCAAGTGAGGCCACCTTGAAGGTGAGTCAGGGCTCAGTGGTAGCTTCTGAGGCAAGTGAGGCCACCTTGAAGGTGAGTCAGGGCTCAATGGTAGCTTCTGAGGCAAGTGAGGCCATCCTGAAGGTGAGTCGGGGCTCAGTGGCAGCTCCTGAGGCAAGTGAGGCCACTTTGAAGGGGGGTCAGGGCTCAGTGGTAGCTTCTATGGCAAGTGAGACCACCTTAAAGGTGAGTCAGGGCTCAGTGGTAGCTTCTATGGCAAGTGAGACCACCTTGAAGGTGAGCCAGGGCTCAGTGGTAGCTTCTATGGCAAGTGAGGCCACCTTGAAGGTGAGTCAGGACTCAGCAGTAGCTCCTTAGGCAAGTGAGACCGCATTGAAGGTGAGTCAGGGCTCAGTGGTAGCTTCTATGGCAAGTGAGACCACCTTAAAGGTGAGTCAGGGTTCAGTGGTAGCTTCTGAGGCAAGTGAGGCTACCTTGAAGGTGAGTCAGGGCTCAGTGGTAGCTTCTGAGGCAAGTGAGGCTACCTTGAAGGTGAGTCAGGGCTCAATGGTAGTGTCTGTGGCAAGTGAGACCACCTTAAAGGCGAGTCAGGACTCAGTGGTAGCATCTGTGGCAAGTGAGGCCACCTTGAAGGTGAAACAGGGCTCAGTGGTGGCTTCTATGGCAAGTGAGGCCATCTTGAAGGTGAGGTTGGGCTCAGTGGTAGCTTCTATGGCAAGTGAGTCTACCTTGAAGGTGAGTCAGGGCTCAATGGTAGCTTCTAAGACAAGTGAGGTCATCTTGCAGGTGAGTCAGGGCTTAGTGGTAGCTTCTGTGACAAGTGAGGCCACCTTGAAGGTGAGTCAGGGCTCAGTGGCAGCATCTTGAGGCTCATAAGTAAAGGACTCTGGTGTAGACGTTGAGTCGATTACTTTTACTTATTTGGTTACTTTTACTTGTTTACTTTTAATTGCTTGTTTATTTTATATTACTTGTTTACTTTTACTTGTCTACTTTTGCTTACTTTTTCCTTTTCTTACTTGCTTACTTTTACTTATTTATTTTTACTTGTTTACTTTCACTTGCTTACTTTTTCTTGTTTATTTTTTGCTTGTTTACTTTTAGCTGGTTACTATTACTTGTTTACTTTTACTTACTTGTTTACTCTTGCTAATTAGCTTACTTTTACTTCCTAGTTTACTCTCGCTAATTAACTTTTACTTACTAGTTTACTCTTGCTATTTAACTTTTACTTACTTGTTTACTCTTGCTAATTAACTTTTACTTACTTGTTTAGTCTTGCTAATTAACTTTTACTTACTTGTTTAGTCTTGCTAATTAGCTTACTTTTACTTACTCTCCTTACACCTGTTGCCACTGTTCACCTAACAGTAAATAAATACACAGATAACTGTCGACTTTTATAAGTGTCGTCTACAAGAGTGGTAATATAACTTAGATATGGCTGGACACTGTGTTGACCTGATGTAGGAAGTTAGCTCAGTTTGTAAAGTCAACGGAATTAAAAGGAAAAAATGAAAAAAGATAGAGAATACAACATACACAGGGCAACTAACCCAAATCACATGATGTAAGTTGATGTTGCCGGAACAAGATAAGGATGAGAAAGTGAGTAAGTGTATGGAAAGGCTTCATCCAGAGAGGTCAAAGTAAAGTTTTTTCTCCCTGCCCTTGTGAGACGTGGAAATTTTACTAGCTTTGATTGCTTCACGACCCACTTGTCCTATGTTACACTGTTATAACGTTTTCTCTGCCGCATTTTCTCGATCCACTGGTCAGAAACATGGCCGCGAAATAGAGGACGGAAAGTGAGGCCTCTATCCTTCCTTGAAGTGAATGACATACGCGCACACACGACTGCTCTACAGTCTTCCACCAGCCATAAGGGGAATTACCAATAGACCCCTGGTTGTCTTCAAGAGGAAACTGGACAGATACCTAAATTCAGTACCGGATCAGCCGGGCTGTGGTTCGTACGTTGGACTACGTGCGGCCAGCAGTAACAGTCTCGTTGATCAGGCCCTGATCCACCGGGAGGCCTGGTGGTGGACCGGGCCGCGGGGGCGTTGATCCCCGGAATGCCCTCCAGGTAGACTCCAGGTAAGCGCTGACTCTGTGCTCGTCTACGATAAGTTTGGAGTAACAAAGGATTTGTGAAGCTTCTTGATAATTTTATCTTCTTACAGCAAAGTTACATTTGATTATTCCTAAACTTGGTTGAGTCACTCACGGCTTCTGCTCTCACGTGCTCTACTGTTAACCTATCCTTCCATTCCTAAGTTAATTAACTTACTGACACAAGTAGCATTTTTAACATTCTTAGTCGAAGTGCTGAATTAGTGGTGATGCCTCTGATTTTCTTGATAATTATGTTGAGGGAGCAACATACAGAACGAACGACTTGTGTATTTTTTCCAACTGGCAAGAAAGGTAAACATGATACTAAGCATTACCTTGTTCTTTATACATATTCCCCTCAAGGAAGGTTCCTTGACGCTGGTGAGAGGCTCTTGATCTAGGGAATTGGATCTGTGCCTGAATACCTTCCACCCCCCTCATGCGCTGTATAATCCTACGGGTTTAGCGCTCCCCATGATTGTAATAATAATCCATATACATAGCCTGTAACATATTATTTAATTTTATAAGGTTGCTTGAAGTGTAGATCTTAACATAGTACCCAGAGAAGCTCCAGTCATAACTTTCTTCGGCCCAATATCTTCAAATTCATGATTAATTTATAGTTATTCTCTGACCCAGAATGACGGACATTTCTTCTCTTCCTGTGTCATAGTGACAGACCCTCCTCCTCTTCCTGTGTCATAGTGACAGACCCTCCTCCTCTTCCTGTGTCATAGTGACAGACCCTCCTCCTCTTCCTGTGTCATAGTGACAGACCCTCCTCCTCTTCCTGTGACATAGTGACAGACCCTCCTCCTCTTCCTGTGTCATAGTGACAGACCCTCCTCCTCTTCCTGTGTCATAGTGACAGACCCTCCTGCTCTTCCTGTGTCATAGTGACAGACCCTCCTGCTCTTCCTGTGTCATAGTGACAGACCCTCCTCCTCCTCCTGTGTCATAGTGACAGACCCTCCTCCTCTTCCTGTGTCATAGTGACAGACCCTCCTCCTCTTCCTGTGTCATAGTGACAGACCCTCCTCCTCTTCCTGTGACATAGTGACAGACCCTCCTCCTCTTCCTGTGTCATAGTGACAGACCCTCCTCCTCTTCCTGTGTCATAGTGACAGACCCTCCTGCTCTTCCTGTGTCATAGTCCTCCTCCTCTTCCTGTGTCATAGTGACAGACCCTCCTCTTCCTGTGTCATAATGACAGACCCTGCTCCTCCTCCTGTGTCATAGTGACAGACCCTCCTCCTCTTCCTGTGTCATAGTGACAGACCCTCCTCCTCTTCCTGTGTCATAGTGACAGACCCTCTTCTCCTTCTGTCATAATGACAGACCCTCTTCTTCTCCCTCTGTCATAATGACAGACCTTCTTCTTTCTTGTGTTACTGTGACTGAATTATTTACTTTGTGACTAAAGAGTTAAGCCAAAAAAAAAAAACGTTTTAGGTTCCGTAAAATATATCATTTATAAAGCATAACTTAGACCAAATTCTTACAATCCCATAGTGACCATGAGATCATAGACCAATAATATCGACCAATTAACGTTTAAAAGGCGGGACTGTGAGATGGAAATCAACCAATGATAAGACAAATAACGCACACGTATACATACACCCCCCCCCACACACACATGCACACACACATACGCACACACACTATCACAAAAGCAGGCTATTCAAAGTAAACGCAATACGACTGGATGTAAAGAATGAAGGAGCGTCAAGGGCAGCAGAGAAATGACTTCGTCACGGAGATGATTAAGTCTGCCCCAGAGGCACAATGTTTAATCAGCCAAATGATGCAGAGCAGACTTGCAAGGATTATCTCATCAGAGTTGATAACATTGAAATGGCCAATTACTCTGCAATTTAGGCGAGAGCGAAATGAAGATATACCTCAATTCTCTCTGTGTAAAACGAGTGACCTAATTCCGTTCACTGCCCTGAAACGTGACCTAATACCCTGCATTTCCCCCCTGAAACGTGTCCCCTAAAACTATTCATTGCTATTATACTGCTGCTGAACAGATGTTATTGCACCGTTACGGCTATTAGAAATATATGTGAGCATGTGAGTCAGGTTAAGATTCGTTGGGTCTGGTCAGTAACTGAAGAAGACTTTGATATGTCTGGGACCTTCTTTACCTCTGTAAGATATAGACTGTATCATGAAGTAATGTACTTGCAGTTGTATGCGCACCTCTGCCTTTAGCTGCGCCTCTAACCTCTACTGTATATATAGCTATATCTGTACCTACACCTGTACTTTCATCTATTGCTGTAACTGCACTGAACCTTGAATTGCATACGTAGCTGACTCTGTTGTTATAGGTGTACCAGTATCAACACTTACCTGTATCTCTGAGTGTACCTGTACTGAGTGTACCTGTACTGAGTGTACCTGTACTGAGTGTACCTGTACTGAGTGTACCTGTACTGAATGTACCTGTACTGAGTGTACCTGTACTGAGTGTACCTGTACTGAGTGTACCTGTACTGAATGTACCTTTACTGAGTGCACCTGTACTGAGTGTACCTGTACTGAGTGCACCTGTACTGAGTGCACCTGTACTGAGTGTACCTGTACTGATAAATATAGCTGTAGTACCTGAACTTGCACCTGTACCAGTACTTGTGCTGTACCTCTGCTTGTACCTGTTTTTGTGACTGGCTCTGCAAAGACAACGTTCTACCTGGAGCCTTACCTGAAGGGTATTTCGAGGGGTCACCGCCCCCTTGGCCCGGTCAATGACTAGGCCTCCAGGTGCATCAGGGCCTCATCAACCAGGCTGTTACTGCTGGCCGCACGCATCTTACCCGGCTCATCGGAAATTGATTCGAAGGATCTGTAAAGTTTCTTATTGGTATTCCCCCACCTCCCCGTGTGTATGATGGAAGGCTGCTGAACAGTCTCGAACACCTTACATTTATTGGGTTGTCTCTCAGTATACTCATGGCATCCCTGCTTTTCACTGGAGGTATATTGCACCATCTGCCAAGCCTTTTGCTTTCGTAGGGATTGGTCTGTGAGTGAAGATCTGCGGCCAGTCACTCTAGGATATTCCGGGAGTAAATTATGATATATCTTTCTAGCCTGCGTTCCACGGGGTACAAAAGATAGATAGAGAGATAGATAGATAGATAGTAGATAGACAGATAAATAGTAGATAGACAGATAGACAGAGGGAGGCGGGAGAGAGAGAGAGAGAGAGAGAGAGAGAGAGAGAGAGAGAGAGAGAGAGAGAGAGAGAGAGAGAGGCAGAGAGAGAGAGAGAGAGAGAGAGAGAGAGAGAGAGAGAGAGAGAGAGAGAGAGAGAGAGAGAGAGAGAGAGAGAGAGAGAGAGAGAGAGAGAGAGAGGGTCAGTGAAGATGGTGAGGGTGTCCCTGCAGCCACTTGCCCAGCCCTCTCATGGATATTAATGACTTGTCATGTGCCATAAAATTCTGGGACGTTGAAGGAATATTGGAGGATAGAGGGATGTGGAGGGTCGGAGGGGAGGCTGGAGGAATGGATGACAAGGGAGGGGGAGGGAGGAAAGAAGGTAGAGGGTCAGGAAGGCAGAGGAAACAGGTAAAAGACAGAGTATAGACAAGAGGAAGATAAATTTTGTATTTTGCTGCAGAAGCAGCAGGGTGCCGTGGAGGGTGCCGTGGAGGGTGCCGTGGAGGGTGCCGTGGAGGGTGCCGTGGAGGGTGCCGTGGAGGGTGCCGTGGAGGGTGCCGTGGAGGGTTGCCGTGGAGGGTGCCGTGGAGGGTGCCGTGGAGGGTGGCCGTGGAGGGTGCCGTGGAGGGTGCCGTGGAGGGTGCCGTGGAGGGTGCCGTGGGGGTGCCGTGGAGGGTGCCGTGGAGGGTGCCGTGGAGGGTGCCGTGGAGGGTGCCGTGGAGGGTGCCGTGGAGGGTGCCGTGGGAGGGTGCCGTGGAGGGTGCCGTGGAGGGTGCCGTGGAGGGTGCCGTGGAGGGTGCCGTGGAGGGTGCCGTGGAGGGTGCCGTGGAGGGTGCCGTGGAGGGTGGCGTGGAGGGTGCCGTGGAGGGTGCCGTGGAGGGTGCCGTGGAGGGTGCCGTGGAGGTGCCGTGGAGGGTGCCGTGGAGGGTGCCTGAGGAGGGTGCCGTGGAGGGTGGCGTGGAGGGTGCCGTGGAGGGTGCCGTGGAGGGTGCCGTGGAGGGTGCCGTGGAGGGTGCCGTGGAGGGTGCCGTGGAGGGTGCCGTGGAGGGTGCCGTGGAGGGTGCCGTGGAGGGTGCCGTGGAGGGTGCCGTGGAGGGTGCCGTGGAGGGTGGCGTGGAGGGTGGCGTGGAGGTGCCGTGGAGGGTGCCGTGGAGGGTGCCGTGGAGGGTGCCGTGGAGGGTGCCGTGGAGGATGCCGTGGAGGGTGCCGTGGAGGGTGCCGTGGAGGGTGCCGTGGAGGGTGCCGTGGAGGGTGCCGTGGAGGGTGCCGTGGAGGGTGCCGTGGAGGGTGCCGTGAGGTGCCGTGGAGGGTGCCGGTGGAGGGTGCCGTGGAGGGCCGTGGAGGGTGCCGTGGAGGTGCCGTGGAGGGTGCCGTGGAGGGTGCCGTGGAGGATGCCGTGGAGGGTGCCGTGGAGGGTGTGCCGTGGAGGGTGCCGTGGAGGGTGCCGTGGAGGGTGCCGTGGAGGGTGCCGTGGAGGGTGCCGTGGAGGGTGCCGTGGAGGGTGGCGTGGAGGGTGCCGTGGAGGGTGCCGTGGAGGGTGCCGTGGAGGGTGCCGTGGAGGGTGCCGTGGAGGGTGCCGTGGAGGGTGCCGTGGAGGGTGCCGTGGAGGGTGCCGTGGAGGGTGCCGTGGAGGGTGCCGTGGAGGGTGCCGTGGAGGGTGGCGCAACAACGTACGGATACACACGAGGTCTAGGAATTAGGTTCCAAAGAGGAAGTCAACAGGACGATCTCAGGATTTATATCTGCATTACAGTACAATACAGAGTAATTTCTTGTCTGCAGTTGATATGTAGTTGACATGTAAAAAATATTGTTAGGCACAAAAGAAACCGGTGCATTATGGGTAGACTGATCATAATGATTAGAGACTACTTAATAACTAGACTTAAGTTATTAAGTAGGAGTACAGTTGTGTTATCTGTTGATAGCAAATGCAGGATATTTGCTTAATGTCTGGTACCATATTTTCATTAACAAGATTCCATGACATTACACATAGGTTATTAAACTGTTTATCTCAATATCCTTCAGTAGAGAATGAAAAGGACGAGAGAGAAAATGAAATATACCTTGAAGAAAGGGATACAGGAAGCTGCCAGAGTGCTGAGAGTGAAAGGGCAGAAATAAAATATTTATCGTAGTGTATGCTGCTGAAACTGATGGTTAATTGTGAAAGGAAAAGAAAACCGATGAGAAAAACAAGAGAAGAAGGAAGCAGAAGAGAACCATAGAGAAAGATCAAATGAAATGCTCATTCTATTATCTGGAGCAGATTATGTCAATTAAAGAAAAACATACATTTGTGAAACCGTAGTTAACTTGACAGTGGTCCAGGATGGACCGAGACCAAGTCTTAACTTTCTCTTAATGTTTTATTTTCTGTGAACTGTTCCAGTCGCATTGTAACTTGTATCCTTCAGATCTTTACAGTATAATTTAAATAAGGCTTTACCAATTATAGAATTGTAATATAAGTTTGGGGTCTTAAGTTACACTTCTCATTATGAAACAAGCAGTCTGTCAGCTTCGTTTACCTGGAGTCGCTTCCGGGGGTCACCGCCCCCGCTGCCTGGTCCCAGATCAGGCCGCCTGGTTGGCAGCCTGATCAATCAAGCATTTACTATCCGCCGCTCTCAGTCCAACGAATGCATCATAACCCGGCTGATCGGGAACTGTTTTGAAGAATCTGTCGAGTTCCCATTTAAAGACACCCAAGAGTTTGTTGGTCATCCTCCTTATGCATGAAGGGAAGGTGCTGAAGGGTCGCGGTCTGTTAACACTTATTGAGTTCCCTCTCAATGTACATATCGCTTCCCTGCTTTTCATGGAAGGTATCCAGCACCGTGTGCCAAGCCTCTTGTGTTTACAAGTCGTAATTTTGATGTGCAGGTGTGAGAGCGCTTATGTCCCTGTTGCCTCGGCATCAGATTTCTGCTAACTAGCAGTCGTACGTTTATCACAGCTGGTTTGATTAAATTAAATCGTGTTAAGTGTAGAGGTGCTGTGCTTCTTTTCTTTCCACGTTATTAAAAACTTTAACCTGTCCTAATTGGTCACACAATGTATGTTTTGCGGTGACCCAGTGACCGTCTCTGACCTCCCGTTGACCTATCATTTTGGAAATTGTGTTTGCCTATTTTGTGTGTGTGTGTGTGTGTGTGTGTGTGTGTGTGTGTGTGTGTGTGTGTGTGTGTGCATGTTTTGGTCTTGCTACAGACTGGCTGTGCAGTTCATGAGTTTCCTTGAAGGTATTACTCGCCTGACTGGACGAGAGAGGCAGAGTGCATGCTTCAGTGGCCTTCTGAGAGCCTAAAGTTTCTAAATGTATTCTGACTGATGTTTAGGTTTGTTTCTCTTAGTGGTTTTTTGTTAGCCTGTTTGGAGATGTTTGTTTGAGGGTGCGCGTGCGCGTGAGTGTCTTTATGTGAAACTGAGTGAAATGGAGAGAAATCCAAAATACTTCTTCTCATTTGCAAAATCCAGGTCAACACCATCTAGTATCGGGCCACTAATTAGAGAACACGGGACATAAAGTGACGACAGCAAAGAAATGAAGAACATATTTAAGAACCAGTATTACTCAGTGTTCAGCGAGTCACTAATCGTCCTAGAGACTGACTACCTAATGAGTTCTTCATGAACGAGACTTTTGCCTTTCGCAAATGCTAGACCATTACGACGTAGTCTTGGATACACTTAAAGGAAAGCAAAATGCAGATGTTGTATACATTGACTTTGTAAAAGCCTTTGACAAGTGCTACCAGAGGGTAACTGGATACAAAATGTGTGCAAAAGGAATAACCCAGAAGGAAGAGATAGGGATATTTATCTTCTTAACAAATAAAACTCAAAGAATAATAGTGAGTACATTGAAATCGTGGGCTGCTATGGCGAGCCTTCAAGCTGGTGTAAACCAAGTCTTCCAATGGGATACTGACAACAGTGTGATGCTCACTGAGGAAGAATGGAGGAAATAAAGGCAATATCCTTAAGTCAAATGTGAGAGACCTGGGGGTTATAATATCAGATCATACGTTCAAGGAGAACAAAAATGTTATTATCATAACTAAGTAATATGCTAGGTTGGACAACTAGAACCTTCAGAACAAGAAATATCAAACCAATTTTGATACTTTTCAGGTCACTCGTTATCTATAGGTTGGAAAATTACTATGTACCAACGCCTCCCTTCAAGCCAGGCGAAATTACGGAGCTGGAGAATGTAGAGAGAACCTTCACAACTCGCATAAACTCAGTTAAACACCTAAATTACTTGGAGTGATTGATGTCCATGGAACTGTACTCCTTAGAGGGAATGGTCCCAAACCTCCTCACTGAAATAAATACATACTAACACAAGAGGCTTGACAGGCGATGCAGGATAACTCCAGTGAAAAGCAGTGGAGCAATGAGTAAACAGAGGGAACTCAGTGTTAAGGGACCACAACACTTCAGCTGGGTTGTGTTGCATACGTTGGACTGCAGGTGATGGACACAAACAGTTTGATCGACTAAGCCAGCAACCAGATGGCCTGGTCTGTGGCCGGATCGCGTGGGAGGTGACCTCCAGAAGTGACACCTGGTAAATGTGTGTATGTGTGTGTATGTGTGTGTATGTGTGT